>JAODKF010000038.1:14003016-14014193 GCA_026779585.1 Mormyrus proboscirostris | reverse complement strand
CCCCCCCCCCCCCCCCCCCCCCCCCCCCCCCCCCCCCCCCCCCCCCCCCCCCCCCCCCCCCCCCCCCCCACTCAAAGCACGCCCAGAGGCGTTCGCTTTCAACACACTTGTTTTAAAGAAGCTACGCCTTAGTCCACATTGAGTCCACTGTGTCTGAAAGGCAGAGAGATATGGAACCAATGTGCCCCCCCCCCTCCAGCTCAAGTTCAACAGCTTGTGTTTATTACCATGCTGTCATTTTTCATAACACTTTCAAGTGATCAAAAAAAAAAATGCAAGGAGCTATAGGCATGGGGGAACTTTGAGTTGCAGCATCTTCACTGTTTTTAGGTTTGAGCTGGAGCCACAGTACCTATGTTGGAGAAATATGTTGGTTTTCTTTGTTTTAGAGGGAAATTGTGCCATAAGTCTTCTGGCTCTTACAAGCTCTCAGAAAGTTCATAATAAGCCTGTCGGCAGTTTACAAGCTTAACTTATCCACAACAAATACTGTTTTGCCCAGAAATAAAAAAAACAACTATGTATGTTTTTCAAAAATGTTATGCAGACATGCGGTTGCCGATTCAACAAAGTATTCACCATCCACAAACAATATATGTTGAGGCTGTACATGAAATAGCAATAAACAATCTTCATTTGCTGCACTTCAAAGGTAAATTAAAGCCAGATGTTCAGATACAGTATTTCAAGGACGTCTGCTAGGAAAAAAAAGCCTAATTATCTTGGCAGAAAAAATAATTAAGCTGCAACAATGTTGCCCTCTTTAAGCGCCTGGTGAGGCAGTCAGATGAACAGTTGAGGTAATTCACCTCCCAAGTTAACCTCAGTTAAAGCCTGTGTTTGTTAACATGTATATTAATTTGGACAGGATTGCTTCCAAACAGGTAACAAAGCCAACGAAATGTGTCAGCTATAACTGAACATCAATCTGTTTGTTTTTATTAATTAACACTATAAAACAACAACAGTGTTCCCAACACAGAACGTAGGTGTGTTGCCAGTAAACTGCCTATAGCCATCATACTGATACGTTTAATTTAAAACAGCAGTGAATGTTATTATGTGGGTAATTCTGAAGTTACCCCACATATGTCACTATTTACCTACATTATTTGAGCCGCACAGGTAATTCTGCGCTACGGCACTCAGCTTCGGGTCTTGCTTACGTGGGTCATCAGTCACTTGAAACAATTAATGACTCCTCAATATGAACTATATGGTTTCTGAGCAAGACTGAGGAGAGTAATTCAGAAAGCCATTTTCTCCAAAATCCCATTAAGAAAGATGAAAAAAGAAGACTGGCTGATGTCAGAAACTCAGGGATTTTGTTTAAGGACTGGTCGGTATTACAGGGAAGATTACTGTGCGGTTTATTTTCTTTGTTGGGAAATTACATTTTGGAGCACTGGATTTGGGTCATGATTGGAATGCCTCGTTTCAGGTTGTGCTTTTTAAGGGATTCTCACAATATTCATGTACATTTGTTTAGCTGGATACACTGAGCACATGATGCATGATTAAGATGGGCAATTTCATAGCTACAACAAAAAATCTCATAACTGTGAATTAAGGTATTACACTGAAAACTAATATATAGGTCTAAAGTACCAAACTTCACATCTGTCTGGAGTTTTTTTGGCATTGTTTATTCACTGCTTAGAGTAATGGTTTTGTAATAAATGACACCTGAATGGATTTGCCTGATTCCACGATGTACAGGCATATGTTCCAATGAGTTTTATGATTAGAAAGACCCATTTAGCAACACATTCCCCTTATTTTGGCCCACTGTGAATCAGGAAAGAGCTGTTTGCTTATAAGAATGATTCTCAATCATTTCCATGGGGACCCCAGCCACTCTCCACACCTGCTGAGTTTCACCGCCAGCATACCAGACAGAACTATTCTTCAGAGTCTTAGCTGGATGAATCAGAGTTTCTAGCTGTGGGAACAAAACAAAAATGAGTCACGGATGGACGTCTGTGGTTGAGAATCATGAATTTATGGTTTATATTGTATCATTTTTAATTAAGAATTGTTGGAGTCTTATAAGGATACACGCTGAATGGATGCGAATTTCCGGTTCATGTCTTATTTGCTGTTGATGGATCTGTAAAATTAGTAGTGAGCAATCCATCTATCCATCCACCCATCCATCCATCCTTCCATCCATCCATCCATTTTCATGTCCTGGCAGTTAGTAAATGAAAAATATGAAAGACAATTTATGCAGTATTAGAAAAAGCCAAACTTAATAATTAAAAATGACATCAAAATGAGTGTATCAGCATATCTCTTGAGTGCCCCAGAGCACATATCTCATGTTATCCTTGTTTTTTTTTTATTTTTCTTGCTTTATCAGTATGAATTTTTGTGTTATTTACCAGTTTCTTCAAAGAATGCCTTTCAGAATTATGACATTCCATTTGTCTGTAACCCTAAGCAAAGTTCTATACTGCTACACATTTGCTTAATGTGCATTAACGACTATGAATAACAGCTAATTACACCATTGTATTATTTTTCGGATGAAGTTAATAATCTAATGTGCTAACAACATTTTTAATAGATTGTGCTTCTGTCTTGCTCAGGATGCAGCCTGTGGTATGTGATTCCCTTGTCAAGGAATAAATGGAAAAGAAAATCAGACTGCTGTCTCATGCTGAAACTCCTGGAAGATCTTCAAGGCACTGGGGAAGGTTCCACTCTTAGCCGAACCCTGCACATTTGGCTATACAAAGACAAGTACAAGTTGCCTTTTTATTTGTGAATCATATTACAGGTCTCTGGCACCATGGAAATGGGCCACGTAAGACGACCTTTTGAAAGTGAACAATGATTCTTTTTTGTGACCAATAAATGACCTTTACCTTGCCTTCTATTACAGGGGCTCCATAAATTCATTATAGCTCGTTACCACACCTGTAACCCTGGACAGATACATTGTTTTCTGCTACCCTGATAGGTTATATTCATCCGGCTGAAGATCCAAAAACCAGGCATCATTGTGCAACCATTCAAATGTCCAGAGTTCAAATGGTACCAGCTTTTAAAATGAAATCATTTCGTTTTATGGTTCATTTTATTCTATTTTATTTTTTGTTTTATTTTATTTAAAGACTACTTTCTATTAGTTTTCCAATGAATTGCCCTGACATATTAAGTTAACATGAAAGCCTTTTTGCCCACCATTTGATTTTTTTAAAAAAGACTTACTTTTGTTTTATGAAAAGCTGATTCACTTTCAGCGCATTGAAATGATTGTCAAATCATGTTTTTGTTTCACTTGGTGACACATCGATGCTAGTAATGTTTATATATTATTCTGTAAAATGTGTTAAGTTAAATATGTAGCTGTAAAAAGCAGCCAAACATGCATTAAATCATGTTTAGCTAAAACGTTAGGTTCATGGGGTACTTTTAATAGTTATAAACTTCACTGGGCAAGAATTTGGATGGAAATCCCCTTACAATATGGAATAGGGGATTGTATTTTTTCAGCCTGTCCTGCATTCTTATAGTGCACATTCATTTAACATGCATAAGTCCAGAGTAATTTAATCACCTTGACCGAAGACATAACAATCAAACATGTACGACATCTTACAATGACATGATTGTAGCTTTACTGAATAACATGGGTAACTAGACACAAGTGGCCTTGACAAGAATGTGTGAAACAACAAAAAAGGGAAAAAAAGCACTAGAGGGATTATGACAAAAGGAAGGATTGTTTGGGTAAGTTTAATTAGAAAAATGCTGATATGAATAGTCAGAGAAGCAGCCTGAGTGCTGATCTCTCTGAATCATAGAAAAGCCATAGACGTATGCTGATTTTCCTTCCAGATAGCAGGAAGTGTTGCCAAGCAACACACAATGTCAAGAAGACCCCATGAAGTAAAAGTAGTTTTTCTTTTTCTTTCGATGCGGTAACAAAAGTATATGGTTTTAAGGAAATACTTCTCATGACCACAACTAACACAATACAGTAGCTAATGGAAAATACATTTTCTAGTCGTGAAAGGGTAAATCTTTTCATGCACATATTCTTTGTATAAATTCACTTATAATGAGAGTTCCTCCAAAGCAGCACAAAAAACTCCAACATGTGGTAACATGAATATTAGAACACCTATTATTGCATTAACAGATTATACATTACAGTGGGCTTCACAGCTCTAAATTGCATTTCTCAAGGAGCACAAATATTAAATTGCACTGAACATGTACTATGAGCTACAATCACATACAGTTTGGAAATACCCATTCATCAGGCAATGCACATACTGTTCTTTCATAATTTTGAGTTTGGGAGCAATATTAATTTGTATGGGAATTAAATTCTTCACACAAGCCACATGAACTTTTCTTATTTTTCCTTGATTTCTGTATCTTAAACGAAACTCAACTATCCCTTAAACTCATACACATATTATAACAAATAATTGTTTTTTTATTTTTATTGTTGATTTATGCACAAGAAATGATCATATTCTTAAAACGTCTAAACTAAAATATTTCTGTGTATTATTGCTGGGAAACGGAAGTCAATTATTCCTAAAATATAGACATCTGCAGATGATAGCCACTGTCATTTGGTTTTAATTAAACCATGCTGACCGGCTACCAAATCCCATCCCCTCCCCCCCCAAAAAAAAAGAATTTTAATTAAATAATAAAGGTTAAGGACCTGTATTCATGTGGAAATTATGTATTCAAACAAAGAGACAGTTTTTCGTCAGAGCACACACTATAACTGATGAGAATAAAGCAAACTATTCAAATGATAGGATATGAGATACCTCTATTCCCTAAGGACACTATGATATGTACCTCACAAACAAAACAAGCTAGCATGAAAAAGTATTACTTTGAATGTATACCACGTTTTAGTTGTATTATTTCTATACTGGCTACTTTTGCCTGGCTGAAATTCAGGATCATTTAAAGTGATCACTTGATCATGCCAGTTATTTCTCTATCAGACTTTATTGCTGGAATTTTACTTATATTCAAAACATTTACATAATTTATATTAATGGTAGATATTGTGTTTCTTTTCTGAAATGGTGCGTCTATACGAAACGGCAGAACATTCTAGAATGATGCCTTGACACATTGTCAGGTATGGGTGATTTATATGTTTGCTATTTTGATGGGAATGCAATCTTTTTGTCACCAGTAGGATCCAATAAAAGAGGAATTGCTTTTCAAGCATCTCTTATTTGTCAATGGCTTCATTTTAATAATGCCGGATGAGGTTCAAAGCACCCTTCCCTCTCCTGATAATGCTTAGTCCCGTCCAAAGTAAAGCAGCAGAAATAATCATTTAAATTCAGAAGTGAAATAGAACATCATGAGGCATTATCTTAAAAATGACAAGTAAATTTTACAAACCTTATCAAGAAAACCGGCATGAAGTCAACAGGAAAATATATTCAAAGAAATTAGATCTTGCAGAGTAAACATATTCAGTTCATTTTGTGCTTTGAAACAACTCCATTTTCATAGTGTCCCTACAAGTTCTTGTTAAGTCTATTGGTTTACAGGAATGAATCTTCCTAGGATACGATCAACAGGAAGCAACGTAGTGAAGGTGATTCAGATTCCCAGGCATGGACAGATGCTTGCCCACGGGCTCTTGTGTTATCGTTTGGCAGCTTACCAGTAAAACATGAATGCCATTCTCAGTAGAATCAAACATCGCGGGGCAAAACAAAACCTGCAGGTCCGGCGTAGCAGACCGCCAAAATTGACTCCTGGCTGTTTGTAGAATCAGAACGAGAAAGAAGGTCGTGTGGGTTAGTGAACTGAACTTGTTACCATCCCCAGAGGTTGTCAGTTCAAGTCCCACTCGAGGTTCAATCCTGATTAAAATATTTGACCTGCTTTACTTTTGTAAAATGTGCAGCTAAATAAATGTAAAAATAATAACCTATCTGCTAAGCACTTAAAGGCATATCTTATCTTAGATATTTGACATAATTCTAAGTATTTTAATGGAAAATTTTATCAAAGAATTCAGATACTCAAGAATTCACCGACCTTAATTATTCAGTGCATACCTGTAAAATAATATTCATTTGAAAAACTGACTCCATAATTACTTCTGCCACAAAATAACTATATAAGACACACAGTTCAGTTGTTTGTGTCCTACACACACACACAGACACACACACATATATATATATATATATATTGGGTTTTTTGTTGATTCAGCCTCTGGTTTTTGAATTCATGTTTGGGTTCAGGTTATTTCCACTTACAGTTTTCCTCTCCTGGCTGGTACTTGTATTGGAAGGCCTTAAAGGTACCACACAGGAAAAACAAACAAAACAAAACGAACTAAAAAAACTAACAAAAAATGATAAATAAAGGCAGAATTTAACTTGCATTGATTGTGGTCACTGAACTCCTTTCAATCTGGTGTCACTATACTGGTACATTCATTGGCATCCAGGAGTGGGATGGGTTCCAAACCCACTGGCCATTTTGTGATGCATGTGACTTCCTGTGAATTCCCATGTGAGACCACATGAGCCCATCTAGTGTCAGTGATAATTTTCTGCCACTGCAGCCAATACAAAGCAATATAAAAGGATATATAGTATATTTACCTAAAGAGCCCTTCCCTCCACTGTGTAAGACTGACATAATCAACCACAGTCTAGTGGTTTTCATAGCGTTCTGCATCTTTTTTATTGTACTTTTTCAAATGCATTTTTATTACAAAATTTGTGGTTTGAATCTTTTTCATAGTCTGTGGGCAATATGTATATAGAGCTGAATTATATTTTAGTCAACATATGGTTAAGTACGCCCCAGACGATAAACCCTTTTTACTTCCTGTATGGTTCCATGATGTTAACGTCTTTTCATTAAACAGAAACAGGGCAGAGTGAACCATAGTTGAGTCAAAAAATAGCAAAGTTTAATATGCAGTTATATATGTCTAATAATAAATCATTATATATGTGTGTGTATTCTTTGTCAGTTTCTGATTCTCTTAGCTTTTCTTGCTCATTTTTGGCACCCAGATGTCATGAACTGGGGTATATGGAATGCAACAACTGTAAAAGTGTTTTATATATATATATATATATGCAAAAGTTACAAACAGCACTTTTCCAGTTTTTGAAATTGACCAATGTACATGTGCATTTAAGTAAAAAGACACTAGAACAACAATAGAAAACATTTCTGTAGGAAGGTAGATTTTATAAATTTTTGTTGAACTTCAGACAAATATAAGGTTGGCCACACGGGAACTACATGCAGACCTGCCACTGTGTGAATTCCAGTGGATCACTGTTGTTTAAACAAGGACAGTTTTCAAGAACAGCATGTGTGACTTCAGAGACAATAGGAGGACACTCCCTCAATATATCTTACTATGCTGTCCCACAGTATGTAGAAGCTTCTGGCTGAGCTGTCAGCACTGTAGCAACAAAAAAATAGCTACAAATCAACAAAGCCTTAATACTCTACACGTGTGTTAAAAACAGTAAAGCTTATCTTCCTTATGTAAGAACATAAGAACATAAGAAATTTACAAACGAGAGGAGGCCATTTGGCCCATTAAGCTTGTTTTGGGATAATTTAACTAATAGCTCAGAGTTGTTAAAATCTTATCTAGCTTTGATTTAAAGAAACCCAGGGTTTTAGCTTACGCTACGCTAGAAGGAATACTATTCCATACTCTAACTACACGCTGTGTAAAGAAGTGCTTCCTCAAATTTGTTTTAAAATGTTCTCCCGCTAATTTCCACTTATGGCCCCAAGTTCTAGTATTTAAACTAATATTGAAATAGCCATTTGGCTGAACAGCATCCAGCTGTACAGAAGGTTCTTAATATGTCGCGTTCTGCAAATATGTGTGTATTTTGAATTTCGTTCCTTTTAAGCATTTTTATTCAATGTTATTTTCATTTACGTAACAAAATGTAAAAAAACACATGAGGATAAATGATGCTATTCTGAAATGATACTTTTTACCTGCACCCTCTATGCTAAAATATTAAAGCATGTATTTTACGACTTCAGAATGTGAAACATATAACCAAGAATACTTTTTTTCCAGGCAAAGTAAGAAAAATAAGTAAAACAGTATCATACACAATGTTGTAAGTGAACAATTATTCTCGCATATGGATAAATAAAATCAAACAACATAATGCTGAGATGTCTCTTATTTTCTATGCATCTAGTGTAATAAAAGAGAACAGTTTTGAAATATACCATGACTGCAGAACTCAGCACTAGTCTTTATAGATAAACCAGATGTTTCCAAGAAAAGACTAAATTTGCATCCACTTATTCCTAATTGTCTAAATACTCATTCCGGTTATTGTCCATTTTCAGAACCAAATCAAAACGTTGTGGGTTTTGGAATTGTATTGGAAAACCACACGTGAAGCCATGCCAAGGTCATAAATGAGTTCAGGAGCATGTCACTGCATATTTCCCTTCAAACGTAATCAGCCAACATTCATGGGGTATGCGCTCTCAGAGGCCTTCTGCTCAGTATGCGTCGATGACATGGTTTCTTTTTTTTCTTTTTGCATGTGGTTCCACTCAAGGGTTCTTTCAGAATTTGAACCGCCACTGGGCACCGTCATGTGACATGTGGGCGGTGGCTGTAGCGCTGTGTGGCGTTTCCCCACTTCCTGACCATGCCCACCTCTGACCGCCTACATTTCCCAGCATCCATCATGATAGGCCTGTCGTGGACCAACCTTTGTGTCTATCCGGTTCAAAGAACAACAGCAGAGAAGCGTAGCAGATACCCTATAACAAATAAGGTCTCTCAATTTCAATCCAGCAAGAGCGACCATGATCAGCAGCATTAAAAACAACAGCTTCTAAAAAGTACAGTAAACAAGAAACATTTTATTTTCAAGTCGACGAAATAAACCATGACTAGAAACCGACGTAATATAACAAACAAAAAGAAAACCAAATATATTTGGCAAATCTATGAATATTGAAATGGGTCAATGACTTTTGAAGATTATTTTCATAAAATTCAACAGCTTGTAATTACAAAAATGCCAATATCAATTTATCTAAGAAAAATCCATAAGGCTATTACTGGCATAATTAAAAAGATCTGAAACTAGCTCAAAGGAAATTTCATTTACTGGTGACTGTGAAACAATATCCAAGTTTGTCTAGCGAATCAACTATGAATTATTAACGCGATTTATTGCATTGATAAAAATGAGATAGCCAGACTCCGCTATGCTTCTTGCACACATGCATCACTGCGCTTGCTTATAATTATGAAATTTCCATTAATTCCATAGAGAAAGAAGAAATACCAATGTGAGTTTCATAACAAAACAAAACAGCACAGCTCAACTGAGAACACTGAGAATTTGCAGTCCTAAGTCATATTATTCACCTTCCTGATAATTAGTATTGCACTAAATTGTGTTCTGCCCAGTGCCAGCCAGAGGTGTCCCTCCCAAGGCATTTTTCCCAGCCCCTGTCGCCTCAGGTGTATTATCTGGGCACTCTGTAAAGTGCTTTTTGACAACACTCCTTGTTAAAAGCACTATTTAAATAAATAAATTGAATCGGATGGTATTGCAGCAAATGTACAAGCTTAACAGCCAAAAAAACATTAAAAAATGCAAAAAAAAAAAAAAAAAAACAGGATAGCATGTATGCATGTATTGCAATGAAATACATCAACCAAAAACACAGACCCAGACTAGGCGGTTACTCATGTATTGCCTAGGATTGGCCCTAATGACATGTTGGCTCCAGCTGTGGTTTGAGCACACAACCCTATGAGTAATTTTCTCAAACTGGAAGGAGCAAGACAAGCCAAACACCATTTTGTACCCAGACAGTCTTTAATGGGTCACAATGAAGAGCTGGGGAGTGCTGTTTTAAATCGGTCATGCAGATGTGACGTTCTACTATCCAACATCTGGTTCCAAAGAAACGCATTATGGGAATACCGTAACGCTACCGGCAGGTGGGAAACACTTCAACAGAAAGTATGCGCACATGTATGTACTTATTTATTTTGACAATTACCCAAAGAGCTCAGAGTTTGTATAATAAATTACAGACTTCATACATACACACTAATACACACGTTTGTAGTATTGGTTTCGCCGTGATTGGTTCAATTTAACTATGCAAATCTAACAGTACCAGGAGACGTTTCTGTAAGACAAACTGCTCTATATCTCGCGGCCATTTGGTTCCACTTAGAAGCACTGCGTGGGATTGTATTTAAAGAAAAAAAAAAACACTGCTGCCCATGATCTTTGTGTTCCTGTGAGTCGCTTTAGAGCACATGCTTTGAAGCTTGGACAGTCACATACATAGAGAAATTAATTCCATGGTAGTCAGCTCAGAACTTTTCATAAGTTGACCGAAGTGACTTCATAGAAAGCCAGAAGCAGAACTTAAAGGAACAACAGTGCTTACCTAGCTATTCCAAGCTTTGAAAAACAGCACACAAGCTGACAAAATTTAAAAAAATGTATCTAATGATCTTCCTCCGTAGCACTTTTTGAAGGAAGAAGGTATTTTTATGTGCCGCGCAATTGCTGGTCTATGCTGCTGATGGAACGTTTGAAACAAACCTGACTTTCGATGCGGTTGACACCAATTTGCAAAGTATTTCAAAAGCTAGGTCTATAACTTCCAACTAAAGGTGAAATTAAAAACTTCACAGTAGAGATCTGTAGTGCGTCCTATCTACCATTAGCTCACCCAGATGTTGTGGTCTAAGATTTATTTTACCCCTGGACATTAAGCAATTTCTCCTGACACATAATGGGATTTGGTTCCCATGGGGCTCAGCCTCAGTCATATGGCCACTTCTTTACATTACTCAGTCAGGTATGATGATACCTTCCGTTCCCGCGGCCCGCCAATGATAAATAATAAATGAAAGTGGTATTTGAGTCTTCAAATCATCCAAGAGGTCAAGATCCCTCCTTTTGGTGAACTTTATAAGATGTGTAGAGCAGACACCAGTGCTAAAGGTTAGGTTTTTAGACAGGCACCATATTTTGGCTTGCAAGCACAGTAGTTTATAAACATCTCCCCAACATGTCATTGAGGTACTTTTCATGGTTTTTGGGGGGGGGGGGGGGGGGGGGGGGGGGGGGGGGGGGGGGGGGGGGGGGGGGGGGGGGGGGGGGGGGGGG
>JAODKF010000038.1:13967126-13994389 GCA_026779585.1 Mormyrus proboscirostris | reverse complement strand
AAAATACCCTCCCACACTTCTGTCTGTGTGGAGTTTGCATGTTCAGCACCACCACAAACGTTTAACCACATGTTACTCGGATGGAATTTAAAGTTCACTGTGAGTGAGTTTCTGCCTTGCGATTCGCCCTGTGCCGCCTGGGATTGGCTCCAGGCTCCTCGTGACTCTCTCCATACCTGGATCGATGGATGGATGGAATATATATATACACACACACTGGTCGATTCACTGATGTTGTTGTTTTAGTTTTGAAGGTTGGATTCACACGGAGACCACAATCTTATGAACGGCATGATGACAGAAAAGAAACTGCTTGTTTTGTAAAATAATGCTCTTTGTCCAAAGTGCGGTTTTATCTGTAGCACCAAAGGGGAAGTTCAGCAGTACATTTGTTTCTCTGCGCCTAACTGTCATCAAAACATGACCCGGATTTTTCAAAGTCAGAATGCGACAGGGGTTCAACCATCTTTCACTACCCAGACCTTGTCCAGCTGTTTGCCATATCACTTCTGAAGGTCGTCTTCATGTGTGAAGGGCTTCATTAATAGAAAATCTCTACGTCAGGCGTATTTGGCACAGATGTACACTGACTGTGTTTTACTATCTTGTTTAGTATTCAAAATACAAAAGGAAAATTAATAATAATAAAAAAACAAGAAAACCACAATATTTATTAAATACTAAAAATCTACAAATGAAAAACACGGCAATTCTGTATGCCACATAATTCTTTTGATAAATGAAATATTGTAAATCATACTGCAAGATATGCTGGGTAATCCCGACATAGAATATGGCTTCCAGCACTCAGTCATCTCCATTTTTTTATTTATTTATTTTTTTTTACTGAGATAGCAAAAGCAATGCGGCCTGTCATCCCTGGAGAGCACAGGGTGTCACAGGGTGTTGGTGGTGGGGGGATGCAGTACACGGCTGCATGCTGTCACTCTCTGGACATAAGTGCTGGAGTTGGGTCAGTCTGGGGGGGGGGGGGTGGTTATCCCACTGGCCACGTCCAATGCAGGGGATTTAAATGTCCATTTTTGTTTTTGTTGTTCTTTGAAGCGGCATGAAGGGCTTATCGCCCAATGGCATTCTGGGATTAAAAATATGTGTGTATGACTGACCTGTTTAAAAGGCACAGCAGCTTATATGGGGAAATGAAAGGGGGCTTATTGCTATTGTAAATGACATACTGTAAAAAAAATTAACTTATATTCCCTAAATAAATAATTTACTGCATAAAAATGGGCACAAGCAAACAATCATTATTCTAGAAAGCTGCTTTATTCACAATCAGCACAACAGGAAGAGTGTTATTGTGACTATTATACACAGTTACCCTATATAGATTTTTCTTTTTTCCTGAATTTATATGGTAAGGTAATTCCAGAGCACCCAATGCTTTTTACAAAACCAATGACTCCCTCATCCGTTTCCTAAAAGCTTGCGGAGATATAACCATTTTTTATTACATTACGATTCTTTAAGACACATTAGACAAATAACAGGAAATAACACTTTGCAGTCTAGTAATGCAATGAAGCCCCAATTATAACACTTATGAACAATAAGCGGGCTTCTATGTGGTCAAGGCGGGCACACAGATCATCATTATATTCGACATACCATCTGTATAAATGGCTCCTGATGCATAATATGTTTATGGTCCATAAACAAGGTGTGACTATGGCCCAAAACTGTCTGCCTGAATCTGTTTCGAAATGCTAGAATGTGACTGCATCAATCGCCCAGGACACCAGAAAGGTCACGCGGTTATCATCCACATTTTCGTTTGTCATTTTATTAGCAATTATTCCCATATTCCACTGAGCCAGGCCTCATCGTACCTGTCTAGATAGGGTCCATGTCAATGTCACACCATAACCAAGGGCATCTTTGCTGGCAAGGATTAGCAGTTCATGCCACAAAAACTGAGCCTTCTCTAGGCTAAAGTCTGCATCCCTTTTGGCTGATATAAATTAAAACGTGTTGGCCAAGTGTACTCCAGGTTCCTCAAATACCTACTTATCACACTGATAGCTAAAACACTGACTTCAATGTCAGTTCAAGAACAAAAAGCTGTTAATTCCCCTGTTAATTCCGATCTTAATGCTAACTGTAAATTCTGAATGCATCTGAATTTATGAATTTGTGTGTACAGTATATATATATATATATATATATATATATACACACACACACATACATGCATGCATACATACATATATGTGTACACACACTAGGAGAGGTTTTTAACTTGCTAAGCTAACACACCTTGACAGACATCATGATTTTACACCAACATAAATAAATTTTCCTTTGTCTTTTATACATATGTAATACATATACATCCATGTACACATCCACACACACATACATATATAGATCCCGGGATGCATGCAAGAGGCCATCATTAGGCCCTTCTCTTTGAATGACATAAAACATACATTGTACTTTCCGGAAAATGAAAAACATGTTATTTTTGGACTGGCAACCTGCAGGGACCTGCTGCTGGAACACAAAGGCTTAAGGATTATTGAAAACATCAAACGTAAGTGTTTCGTTTCACCCTGATGGTATAACTTTAGAGTTTCATTGAATTAGATATAGTCCTTGGTGTCAAAGGATTTCAAATAGTAGTTTAATGAAATTCAAATAACTTTTTTGTATTAAGGGAATATTTTGTATTATTCAAGGGACATATATTTTGAGTATTTATTTATTTTCTTTCTTGAGCTAGTTTTAATAAGATTCCAGGGGATTTGAGAATAACACAGTCTTCAGGAAAAATTGAGGTGTGCTTAAGATATTTCACTCCAGGGGTACACCTTGGTTTGACATTTGACTCTAGGCTGGTATATCTCTGCATTTGCTTCTCCAAGCAGTAAATAGCAAATCAAAGACTGAAATCCAGCATTGATTCACACAGTTAAGTATTCTTCCGTATAAGAGCAGAAAAAAAATGTTCCTAGATATGTTATATGCCATCAAATTAATTTGATATTGTCAAGAATATTACAAAGGATGATGAAATAGGACAGAACTCTCTATAATCCATATATACTTGAATAAGTCAACTGGAAGTTGTAACAATAAAATGAAATTGCCCATACATACTATATAAACCATACTCAGGCGTTGCTTAATTTTAGGGCTGCATGACATCAGATCACAATATCACATTGCAATGTGTGAAATTTCTACAAGTAATATTATGATATTTATAATAAAAAAGTAGATTAAAATTACCCAAAATGGAACTTGTTATTATGTACCAATAGAACGTGTCAAATGAGTTGGAGGTGTTTGTCAACAGACACAAAGCAGTACCGACAAACGCCATGTGATTATGTGCGCACATCACAATGACGATGCTGAAACGATGTATCGTGCAGCCCTGCTTAATCCTTAAAAAGTATCCAAGGAGTCCTGCAGTCCTTATCGTTCATTTTTTAGATAAAATGCATATCGATCGTTTTTACGAGAAAACGTGGCTCCACATGATGTATGAAGAATTCTTACCTAGGAGTCATAAACACAAACGGCTTAAAATCAGAATGCCCAAAAGCCTTTATGAGAAAAAACTCATGCTATGCTTCAGCTGTAAGTGTTTTCACCGAGGTCTTCCCTGAGATTGGTAACACAATAATGCAGTGTACACTTCTTAGCTCATTTTTGTCCAGCACCACTTACATTTCTGTTTTTGTTATAGAAGCAGGGGGATTTAAACGAGGAAGAAGTAGTAATCTCTGTTTCTTAAACTCAAAGATAGGATGGCATCATTTCAAGGGATCCATATCTGTGGAGGCGGTCCACTAGATTCTGCTTATTTGGCACTTCCTACAAACGCTGGGCGGCAATCTCTTTGAGGCGCGCCGGGTCACATGACAGGAAAGGATCTGTTTTGGAAGTATCGGCGTGTTGTTTTTCTTAATTAAGCTTAAGTAACCCCAGGAGATGGCGCAGAGCAAACAATAAAAGGGAAAGGGAGATAAAGAATGTTACACCCTGGAACAAAAACAGGAGTTACATAAATGCAGGATGTCACTGACACATTTATAATTAAAGAAAAGCCAAGCTTTGGGGTGAAAGTTCAACAAAGACTGCAGTCTTGTTATTTGATGTGCAGAGAACATGACAACATTTTAAATGAGTTCCAGCCAAATAGTATTTTTGCCTCACTTGTCTTTTTTTAACTCCTCAGTTACAAGGTCCTATGTATGGAGGACTTGATGATTTTGCACATTAAATATTCTCAGGGGGAACATTCAAAACCAAGGCTCTCTAATGACTTCAAGACTAAAATAACATTAATAAAAATGGCAAACTTCACTGTTTGATCTGAAGGCAGTGTACAGGATACTTTTGCTCAACAGAAAGCCAAGTTTTACATTAGGAGGCATGGCAAAAAAACAATACTCAATATTGTTGCTATGGGGGGAAATTAATGCCGCATGAAAAATGACTTTTTAGTTAAAAAGAAGGGAAAAATAATTGAATCCAGGTAATATTGCATTTTCATTATTTTTTTCTTGTGTTTTTGGGCTTTTTTTAGGAGTTGTTGAGAAGAAGCCATTCCGCTTTCTCTCATACTCTCTCTCGCCCGTCAGGCAGACGTGCTATTAAATGCGACTTACTTAAGGAAGGCATGGCGGTGGCGGTCTGAGCGAGGCATCCGTCAGTGCAGGGAGTCAAGAAGCCAGACCCATTATCGTCTCCATCCCTCGCCAGGATGAACCGGACGCTCCACGCAGCCAATTAGCAGTGGCGCTGAGCATCCTCCGGTCGGTTCACCTGCCACAGACATAAATAAAAAGCATCCAGTGGCCCAAGGCCACGCTCTTGAAAAGTCTCCCCGACATATTGTTTGCATAATCAGTTTGCTTTCTGCGGGAAAGGTGCCAAGCCTTCGTACGAATGCCGCTCTTGTCGTAATTTAACAGGAGTGAGATAATGCTCACATGCACGTCGGAGGAATGCGCGCCAAAGACATGCGGTGACCATTCCAGGAATTTCTGATTGGTCAGCGCGTGATTGTTGCACGGGGTGCGTGCACTTCCGCAAATGTGCAGTGTGACTCTTGGACCGTCGCTAGGGAGGCCTAAACACATCACCAGGGGGGTTTGTAAGACTCTTTCAGGATCCCCCTTCCACCAACCCTGCCTATAAGATCAAATCTTTTCGCTGCAATATCACACATTAAAGTAGATATATAGTATACGATTATATTGGCTGTTATAAATTAATCTTTCTTTGTGAAATTTTTACTTGAGCCAACACTTTTTAAAAGAAATGAGCGCAACGATCCTTTGTAAAGTCCATCATGAGGGAGGAATTTGTGATGCAAAGAGCCATTTGTCAAGAACAAAAGGCAGAGAAACTGTGATTTATAGAGGCTCTTATTAATCTTGCATATTAATTAAAAATGAAATAACAGTTTCTCTTTCTCTCTCTCTCTCTCTCTCTCTCTCTCTCATCATTCATCACGATGGTAATTGCTCATCCCCAATTACAAGTTAATTCCTTAAACACTTCCATCAAGTTCGTCTCATCTTCATAATCAATAATTCATAATGTACTTTGTACCGGGCAAAGTTGTTTAATATTTAGTGAGTCATTGTGCTAAACGAAATCACCCTTCAGTGCATGCATTGTTACTTTCACATTGCCGGATGTACGGTATTGGATAATTCGAACAGACGTAGCTTCAATTTATTTTATCACATCTGTGCATAATGCATTAATGGGCACATTTGTATTGTACAGCTGCATGAGACCATATGTGGTTCATTTTGCTTTAGCTATATTTAAGGTTTGGCATATTTCAACATTTATTTAATGTCCATGATTATACCAGGGCAACACAGAGCATCACCTCTCACTTATCACTCGGGTTAACTAAATGATATGCATGATAAACGTAAAGTATATAATGCGGCATTACTAATAATAATGTGCACTATTCCTGAAACATATTCCATGTTATTGAGGGTTAATATGTGCAGACTATGCAAAGAGACCCTCCGTTTTTTATAAGCTGCCCAATAAATATACTATATATTCTAAATATATACTATATAATCTAAGTTCCTTTTTTCTTTTTTAACATGTCTGTTCTTTATCATGCTGCAGACACAGGACAATAAAACAGATGGGTCATCTAATGATTAACAACGCGATGACAGCAGATACCATTTAAAAACCCCTTTTTGCTTTAAGTAATAATATAGTCAAAGTGTTTTTTCATGCTCATCCCAAGGTCTTTATTAAATCCCATAAAATGCATCATAAGGAGTTCAGCCAAGATCTGTAACATCCATGGAGATTCAATGCAACCAGTCATTTTTCATCTACATCCTGGGTTGGACGCTGTTTTTGAAAAAGTGATGAAATATTAAGTCGTTGGGGCTAACTTCAATAAGCCGGAGATCTTATCTGCAGCTTTATGCAGTTTGTGTAAGTCAGTTTGGAACATCATCTGAAAAAAAATGTACATTCTTATATTTGAATAAGCATGTAATCATAAAATCTAAGTAATTTTCTGTTAATTACGATCAGTTCTTTGTAGCACATATATCATAGAAGATCACCAACCGTAAATCATTATTAGCAGAATAATTATAATATTTTGCCCATCTCATTCATCATGTTCAGTTTGCATGATATAAGGTGAAAATCGCATTCGTTCATCCATTTTCAATAACTGTTTATTAAATAAGGCAGCAGTCTGGGGCTGATCCTGGGAGGCATGTGACACAAAGGGGGCACGCACCGCATAAGACCAGCCTGTCACATGTCACTCACACACGCACACTCTAGGACAGTGTTTCCCAATCTGGTCCTCAGGGATCTGTAGACGATCCACGTTTTTGCTCCCTTCCAGCTCTCGGTAGGGAGCAAAAATGTGGACTGCCTGGCAAGGGAGCTGGGAGGCAGCATAAACATGGATCATCTAGGAGTTCTCTAGGACCAGATTGGGAAACACTGCTCTAGTTGCAATTTGGCACCATTTATTAAAAATAGACAGTCATGCTCAAAATACATTGTAAAGAAAGATAATCACAATTCATACATCATATCGGTGTTAAGGAGAGTCGTTTAACACAAATTACTTTATAGGAAAAATACATTGAACATGCCCTACCAAGCAAAACTGGACACATGAGGCAAAATGCACTGATTTTGCTTATTATGTTGTTACTGTTACATTACTAATAACACAGGTTTTAGTCGTCACTTCGGGGCCTTTCTGGGGACGTGGTTTTCTGTATTCAGCCAGTGGGTCATATTTCAGCTGGCAGCACACAGTGTGTTCCTTATGCTGTAACATGCCAAAAAGCTAAACTTAGAGCAATTACAGGGACTGGTGTCACCGGGGGGCGTGAGAAGGCATCAGCTTCAAACCACTCTCAGTATGTATATGACAATGCTGTTATGCGGTGACCAGCGACCGGTTAGAAAAGTCTCAACGCTGCGGAAGCAGACAGGCTGCGGTTGGTTGTTCAGGGCAGCCGCTCTATTAAAAGATCCCAAAACACTGAAACTGGTTGCAAATGTGCCGCAAGAGAAAAAGCAACCAATTAAAATGACATAAGATATTCCATTCATTTACTTTCCTAGAACCTCTGATACAGGGCGGGGTCGTGGTGAGCCCATCCCAGGAAACACTGGGCATAAGGCAGGGGTACACCCTGGAAGGGGTGCCGATCTATAGCAGAACATATAGCAGGACAACAGTGGGTATTTTCTGGAATGTTCCATTCACCAGATAACAAAAGAATAAATCTAGAATGTTGTTATTTTCTTCATTTCAAGTTGTTGGGGATGAATCTAGAGCTAAAGATGAGAACACTGCCAGTGAAAATGAAGTGAGACAGGTCACAAACTTACATCCGTCGAGGACCCAGCGTAGGTACAAACGCTGCTGGACTGAGCTTCCACTGATCAGTAACAAGCGCAAGGTAGAGTTGGAACGAGAAAATATGCAGAATGCACTTAGAACCTAACATCAGAAAACCTGTTTGAATAAACAACACTGAGACGATCTAATAGGAACTCCAAGTGAAGAATATCCAGATTTCCACCCAAACCTGGAGCCTATGACAAGGAAGTACAGATAACAAGGCCAAGGGCATCCTGGACAGGATGGCAGTCTATCGCAGTGTAAATACTCAGACAAAATAACAAGTAAGTATGTAGAAAAAAAATAACATAACCCCAGTCATATATTTTACAATAGACGTGTTAATTCATTAAAAAGATGTTTGACTATCTGCTATTTAAAAATATACATTTCTATTGCATTCATCCTTTGGGACAAGCTATAGACTGTAGATGCAGCTGTCAAAATACTCATCTAATCATCAAAACACCCAAGTAGATGCAAAGTTACACATCAATGTCATGCATTTAGTGAATGTACTACAATCTGATAGGTAATGCTTGCTACCCCATGGCATCAGTATGCTGCAGAGATATACTAATGTGTGAGTCATCTGTTTAATTGTACTTTTAAAAATGAAACAGCACTTTGATTACATCTTATGTTAAAAATGTTTTTTAAATTGCACCTGAAAGTACCCCTGCAATGTGAATGCCTTTTCATTTTTGTTACAATGCAGAGACTTATCCTCTTTTTATGGAATTTTTGGACTCTGAGCAAGTGCCTCCTGTGTAGAAATAATTGGGATTTATGAGCATAGAAGGGAATACGTCGCAGTGTTTCATTTAGGCACAGCTTCGGTGGACCCCAGGTATTGTGTGTTTTTACTATGCTGGCAAAGTTTTACAGGAAAGCGTGAAAGAACCCAGGAGCCACGAGGGGCCATAATAGCTTTTTATCGTCCATCATTCAAAATGGATCTGAGCCCTTTTTCTAATGTTTATGTTAAGCGCCTGTGAAGAATGTAAATGACCTTTTGCCGTAGTTTTATTTTGAAATTAATGAATAAAGGTGCTCAAAGGCCTGTATCCCACCTAATTTTTTATCACCACAGAGAAATTTAACGGTTGCTTCAAAAAGCAATATGCATGTGTTATGGCTCATATCATGGCATCACACTGAACCGTGTCCTTTAGCATCCAAAGATACAACTGTAATCACATGGTAACTGCCATTTGAGAAACGGAAAGACTCACATTTCACAATTTCTGATTTAAGTGTTACGTTGTTTAATTCATCATTCGCCGATAGCATCTTTTCTGTGAGGTCAAATGACGCGTACAGAACAGTGACGTTCTGAGCGCGCTCAACTGCGACTGCCGTGTTTACACTTGTGCATGTGACGTACTTATTTCTCGTCTCCTTTTCCATTAAAACGTAGGTGTTCTCTAAAGAATCACCCCGACACGTAAAAGAGTAACAAAAAAAGTACATGTCATTCTACTTTGGGATAATATATCCATGCATATATTTATTTTATCAAATATTTATATGCTGTGCACACATCCCAAAGAAATGAAAAAAACAAAGCATTATTAAAACCGTGTGTCTACCTACAAATTCCTAAGTTGCCAGCAATAGATCCTAGGCAGACTAATGTCATAGACAGGAATACGTTTCCTCCCCTGCGTTTTTCCATCAAATTCTTTTCTTGCAATTCCTGCAACGCTGGAGGCCAGTATCCATGATGCAGCGCTGTGTGGTCTAGACTGCGCCGCAGACCTGTCTCTCCGTCGCGGCACCAAACATGATGCAATTAATAGGTCCTAGTTGCGCAAGGGCAGCACTGGGGCTTATTTATTTCACAGTTATCTCCAGGCCCATCTTCATTGGGAAGGATGAGACGGATATTATTTACAATATGGCGACGGCATGGCTTTTCTTGCCAGTCACGCTATCTGCACTCTAAAGATGAAACACCAGAATGTTCAATATTAAATAAAACCATTAAAAAATGCCTCAATAAGAATTTCACAACTAGATGAGATCTTGATGTGATGCTGTTTGTGGGTACTTAGGACCCATTGTGTTTTTTAACTAGCAATTATAGAGGAAACCTCTCATTTTCTTAGCTATTGCTCTTTATATTTAATTACAAAACTTCTGATTGTGTGAAGTCTGAAGCGTTCTCAATCTCTTTATGTAGTCACTCATAAAATTACTTCCTGTTAAGAAAAAAAGCCTCATCCGGAATAGCCATTATAATTTCGCAATAAGACAGTATATTTCTGTTTTAGGTCTACATGACGTGACCTTGATTTATTTTTTTATTCCATTTTTAATCTGCTTCCCACCCCCCCAAACAGTGACACAAAAACGTACACACTTTATGAATCTATCCACTCTTCCACCGAGTTCAATCACAGGATTTCACCGGCAAATACTCCAGTCGTTGTGATGTTTATCGTTGGGGCTTAAAAAACAGCTTGCTTTCCTGACAAATGTTTGTGTTTACCAGAGGATGTGCAGAATGACTTAGTGGCCTGAATATGTTTCGATATTAAGCGCAGGCTCTGGTGGTGGGGGGGGGGGGGGGTTTGTAAGCAGGTAGAAGAAGCAGCAGAGACAAAGACTGCATATACTTTCTGTCACCACATGCTTTTAGTCAGGATAATCTACATCAGTATGAACAGGAAACATCCTAGATTGACACAAAACTATGCTGTTGAATTTAAATCAGAGCATTGATTTGAATTTTTTTTTCGATATAATATATAATATTTTTACGGAGGCTGAAAACACATCCTGATCATGTTTCATTGCCAAACCAAACGTTCCTGGGCTAAATCAAAACATGTCCCACCCAAAACAAGCAGATTAAGACAGTTCCTTCCAAATTATTCAAGAAGCACTGATTAAATAGGGCTTAACTGCAGCTGCAGGACCTTTGGTGTTAGAGTCTATGCCGGAAGAAAGTTACTATTGATTATGCTCGTATAGTCTCTCCGTTTACCTTTACCATGCTCAATGAGCCCATATCTAACAAAGGAGATGAGAACATAAAGAGGCACGTTTAAAGCACATACACCCATAATTAGCTACAAAAAAACCCTTCACATCTTTTGACAACAAACCATCAAAATATATACCTGTGAGTGAACCATAATGTAAAATATATCTACAATATGTCTACAATGAGGTCACTATATAACAATATAGCATCCAAGTCCTCTATGGTTAGAGACTCACACTTCAAGAAACTCAGAAAACATCAATCAATTCAGAGTTTCAGGGGTAATTAAACAGGACAAATATGCTTCATTAAAAATGATGTATACCAATGAGTACTGTAATATAAACAACTGCGCATCCCTCGCATCAGTGACTTAAACGTCAAGTAATGTATAGGAGCTGTATTTGGAAAGAAATTAAGTGAATCAACGGACAATACTGAATATCATACAAAATATGGTCTATTCTCAACACAAAATGAATCCTTGATACTTTCATCTATTGTATATTTTTGCATGTCTTTTCCTAAGTAAAAAACGAGGCATACTTCTGGGTGTTCCATATAAGTTTCTTTTATCTGCATACTCACACTGCTTTTTCGCTCCTTTTGGTTTCTTTCAAATCAGAAAGACCAAGCAACGGTCTGACTCTAAAGCATCACCCCAAGTCTCGCCTCCAATCCTCCTTCACAGTGAGATGGCCCTTAGCACAGCACCACCTAATTGGTTTATTGTCTTGAGAAGCTGGTGACAAGAAAGACATTTGGAGGCAGGCTTTCATCAGGGGTTATTGTGAGAAATAACTAATTTCAGCTTCCCCCGGATCAGACCGGACCGTCTCTGCCAGACAAGGTATCTCTGGAGGGTTCATTAAGAGACTGGCATTCCGCTTCCCAGTCAACAACTAAACACTGTGCTAACCTTTACTGCCAGATTTCCACGCGGTCCGGGAACCGCTAAGCAGAGCCTGACACATTTTTATGTCTCTCAAGTAATCCGGAGACGTACGCACGATGGCGGGAAAATGCGGGGTACGCAATTCATTCGGACGCTCTGCGCTAATTCTGTTGGGAGAAATCACATTAGACAGTTCAAAGTGCCACACAAACACACTCACAATACTTTGAGATGCATTTCATTCTCTCCCAGCCTCACAACAGTAATGTGGTTATTTTTAGCTATTCTAGAAGCTAGTGCTTTCAAAAAGCCAATACAGCCTTCATCAGTAAGCAATTAAAAATTCATCCCGGAAACAAGAAATTTGACATTAATACTTTTGTCACATAATAACCTAATTAGAAACTTGCTGCACATTATTGTCCTATTCTATATTAAATGCACTAATTTATTCAAACAGCTTATCTAAGTAGAGGGCGCTCTTACACATAAGTGAAAATGGATTTGTCTAGACTCACTAGTTTCACTAGACCCACTATATAGTACTCGCAGTTTCATCAGTCTTTCGGCCTTTTTGAACTTCTCATACAGCATGTACTTTTAATAGAATGTATTACGGATTCTCATTTTTGGACCCGCTGCAGTAAGACGTGAATGATATTCTGCACATGGAGCAGGTACAGAAGGGGATGGAAGTGCGGCCTGTTCTTGGAGAGATAAACCAGTCCAGCACAGGATCAATAACCTTATCTATGCGGATGAGACCCAAGCAGGATTGAGCCTAGAACCTTCTTGTGCCAGCTGGATCAACGCTAACGAATAATTGCCGTTGTTACCACTTTACAACTGCAGTTCATTAGCTCAATATTTTATTTTATTTTATTTTATTTAGTAAATCAAATACAAGTATGTAGCTTTTAAGGATACCTATTTAATTTTATTGCATTCACAGGTGACTTTAATTGCTTTTTAAATTCCTATTTGGTTCCAACTTCCACTGACAAGGAGTGACGCAAACTGATCGCAGTGGCACAAACTGCAGCCTTGCCCCTAGCGTGACAAGTGCGGTCCCCAGCTTTTGTGATGGATCGATACAACGGCGGACACAACACAGCTCAGCTGGCTAGAATATTAGTTCCAGCGATAGGATGATGGGGTCGGCGAAGGCTTGCTTGTTCACCGTGGTCTTCAGGGAAGAAGAAAGAAAGAGTGGAATTAGGAATTCAACATGAAAAACCAGCATTATTTATAAGATGGGGGATCCGACTGCTTGGTGTGTTGGTTCTATGCCCATAAAGGTCCTTTCGTGCTGAGTGCCGGCCCGAGGCTATTCTATGCCCTCTCTTGTCCAAATGCAGGATGGGCTCCCCAGGGCATGGCTCGCATTCATCCGGGGGGGTCCGCCCCTAGCCGCGTGTTCCATTGTGATTGGGTGTCCGTGTGTTTCTTTGTGATCACAGACAGCAGAGTCCCTCGTTTTGAGCCAAGAGTGTCGGGCACAATTTACACACGGTTGCAAGCTATGCTCTTTGATTTATGAGGCGGCCCAAGGAACTTGTTGCCAAGATGCGACCCTGCCCATGGCTAAAGACGGGCCAGATTCTTCATGCAATGACCTTACGGCAGGACGCTTGATCACGATTTATTGATTCGAAGGGTACCTTCAAAGAAATGTCCCCCCCCCCGTCTCTGCCTGGTCACATGGCATTCCCTGAAGCGGGAGTCTGTGTTTTGGGAGTTTTCAACCAGCATTGCAAATTATATAATTAATAAACAGATTCAGAAAATATATATCATATATCATTGTGTTACACACAACAAGATTAAAGCCGATACAATCACAATAATATGAAATAAACAATTTATACAGGTAAAGATATAAAGGTAAAATACACATGAAAAGAGTAAACTATATAAAAGAGTAATAAAACTATTTTTGACTATCATTATTAAATATTGCTATTATTACTGCTATTAATACTCTTATTATTACTACTGCTATTATAAATACTATTATTAACTATTAAGCATTTACATTTATAGCGTCATTAACTATGCTCAACAGCTTCATAATGTAATCCAAGGAAAAAGTTTTTTCAGATCTTATTCTGCTACAAAGCAGATTATTAAATATATTATTGTAATGTATTTGACTAAATATCAGATTTAGGAAGATATTAACAAATAAGTATAAAAATATACATATTTTGTTATCTACCAATATGCTCAGCTGAATTTGTTTTTATGTCCGTCTTGGAATTTACAAAAATCTGTCACTTTTATATGTGGCTGTTGAAGTATAATTTTACACTTATACTTAAAACTCAATTCAGCCGCAGAAATGACATTACCGCAGAAGCCATTTCCATTTTGAGACTGCCAATGACCCAATCAATATCAAACAGCTGAAAGCATTTATGATTATATTTGTTGGGCGTGATGGTGGGTGTGCTTTTAAGAGGAGAAATGCAATGTATAAAATTGATATGTTTCGGAACAGATACGTTTAAAGTGCTTTAAAAATCAAAGCAGAGTGACATTGATTCGTCCTACCTATTCCTGTTGTTATTATTGCGGCTGAGTAGACTTTCCAGAAGATATAAAATCAACAGCCGCTTCCCTTGGATCTCTTCTTCTGCAAGGACACCCGAGAGATATATATTTTTTGCAAACAGTCGGTAATTTTAATAGATCACGGTGGAAACTCTGAAATACCTGGCTTTCGAATCTGTCACGCTGCGAATTCCACATGTTATTATTTAATGGTTCCTTGGTGCTCAGAGATTAGTTGTGGGGCTTATCCTGCGGAGCTTAATAAATAAAGTTTAAAAGCTCAGTTTTCAGCTGAACGAGGAGCATTATTAAGCTGATACAAAGCCTCCATACCTGTTAGTATCATCTCGTGTGGCATTTATGATCAATTGCATTTCTTTTTTTTTTTTTCTTCCACATTTACAAAGCATCTTAGCACTTCAGCGAAATAAACTTTGGAAATTTGGTTTTGGGGGGGGGGTGGGGTAGTCCACAAGAAAAGCCAGTTCTGTGTCTGTTTTTCCGATTATTTTCATTTGAAATCAGATTTTTCCACTCGCATTAAAAAGTTCAGGTGTCTTGTGCGTTCCTTTCACCGCCGTTTTTACACTCTAAAACAGATTCACCAGTTGACTCCTGAGCTCACTTAAGACTTTCATTAAGTTCTTCCCATGTCTGAGGTTTTCAGATCCCTCACGAGCTTTAGCAGTTCACGTAATGCATTCCCCAGTTAAACAAGGAATTAGCTGAGTGTAAGCACTGCAGTACTATCTGATTAAGGAAGTCCAGGGCTCTATCATGAAAGACACGACTCCTGCCATGCACCAGAATCCAGGGCCCTGATCTTTGCCTGCTGTGGACCGAGATTTTCAAGAGGTCTACAGAAAAGCGGAACCGCACTAATCAGACGTGTGTGTCCTCTCTGTCATGGAAGGTTTATTCATGGTTGGTTCCTGGATGGGCCTCGTCTACCACTGCAGCAGCTTCTGCAGCATAGCACTGCTGACTTTTATGGCACAGACTTGCCCACCCCCTTGAAAATCTTGTCATCGCATTAAAAGATGTTTTCCAGTGAAATACAGGTATACCTTCTCTAGGTGTTGCGTCCCAGGCTTCCACATGCTTGAATTTTTTATTTTTTTTAATCTGTTGACTGTGAAATGCCGGTGAAGTTTTTGGCAGTTGTCATTTTTTTTTCCAGAACCAAGGAAAAAAAATGACTTTTATTATTGTGTGCTCCCCAACTCATTGGTTTTTAAAGCAGGGACAGCTGAGATTTCCTTTAAATGCTTGGTTACTCCGTCAAAATGCTTGGTTACTCTGTTAAAAAAGGATGGAAATACAGTTGAGATTCTACCATCCATGTCATGCAATATGGAGATCTGTTTGGAGGAGTCAGGAATTTCATTAGTTGCTCTCAAATGCTATATAAAAGAAGTTTAATCTGATCCATCTTTATTATAGTAACAACTGGATATTTTAGGGCATTGTAAGTTGTTGTATATGCAATGTCTTTCATTTAAGCTTTTTTTCTGTAAACATGTGCTGTAATATTATGAAACCATGCCTTTTTATTATGTTACACAGTGTCTGGCAAGCAGACTTTGTATTTTATAACTATCTTCAGGGATGTGTGCAAAATCTCACATTTTTGTTTCCTTTTTTCAATAATATAGTTCTGGAACTTATTCCAATTACACACTTTCCTACGTTATTATCAAATGGCAGGGAGTGAAATGATGACTGAGCACAGAGATGTCACACCTCTGCTCAGAGGGGTGATATTAATAACGAGAGTGATCGCCCCAGTCATAATTAAAGTTGTGTCTTTATCGGATCCCACACACACCTCCTGAAATGGATACTCATTTCCTGTCGTTCCCTGACTCAGATTCGGCCACTTTTAAACCAGATTGCTCAAGCACAGCACAATTTATGCAAAGATCCTAAACAGCCTTGCACTACATTTTTTTAATCTCCTGAACTAGACAGCTGTGGATATACAGGATGCTGTCATCGTCAAGCCTTCCTGGTATCAACAATGTCAGCCGATTGCATCATCGGACATTAATTCATTATTCTTTCACTTCAAGGTTTCCTTGCAGCAAATGATAGAAATAAGAAGGAAATAAGTAAACTGAAATGTCAACAGCTGAAACTATATGAAGCAGCGACCGCCGTAAATAGTTTCCTCATCGGCGCCAAGGGGATGCAGGGCCTATCCAAGGCTCTTTGAGAATGCCATCACTGTCTTTACTTCGGTCTTTAAACACAAATATAGTTCTTTTTTTTTTTGCAATGCTGACCCCCCTCCACCTCAGGAAAACAGCTTCAAGTTGGAAATCTTGGGTCTCTGTGGAGGTTGCCCCTTCAGCATGGTTTTTGGTTCAAATCCGTATTGGCCGCTTGTCACCGCCAGTTTTGGTTTCTGATCACGCTCTTTCCCGTAACTCTACCATGGGCCTCCGCCTCCTTTGCACAATTTTCAAACCATAATGAGAACCTTCTTTAAACAGGAGGGTTTTTCCCCTGCCTTAAGGTTTACTTTGGGGTCAGTCACAGCAATATGTTACTGTTTATGACTCGAACATAATTTTAATCAAATGCTTTAGTTATGCTTTTGTACATATAGTGGAGGGTTCCATTTTTTTTTTACTGAAGTTCTCAAAAACATCTTATGGGCTTAAAGTAAAAGACAACTTGCCCACAAATGCCCACTTGCACATACATAGTGCATGATGTCTGTGGATATAGATATTGATATTGACAGAGATATTGCGTCGGATTCATAGTTTCCATCATTCGAGCATTACTGTCTCAGACACCATTCCGGAATCTTCCATAGTGTTCAGAAGGATGGAGAGCTGGTGAATGGGATGGCTGTACTGTATGTTTTTCATTGTTTTCATGCTCATCAAACCATCCATTGACCACTCAAGCTTTGCCGATGAAGGCATTGTCATCCTGAGTGTCCTCTCCCATCAGGAGGGAAACATGTGGCCACAGAATGAATGTGATCGCTTAGAATGGTTTTGTATTTTTTTGCATTTTCTTTTCCCACTAAGGGGTTGATTGCACATAAACACACGTCTTCACCACAGTGAATAAGTACTCAAGCCTATGGACTTGACATGTGCCTCGGGTGTTTCCTACATACACCTGTCAAGAATGGGAGAAAAGACAATTCATCTGATCATTCGACTTTTTTCACTGCCTATCAGAACACTTCTTTATTGTGCTGCTTTACCTGCGAAAAGATACTAGGCAAAATTATGAACTTACGCGCTGCACCATAACCATAATAACCCTCTCGTACGTCCATATACGGACAAAGGGTATGAGTGACACATGCAACCAATCAGTGCAAACCATTTCGGTCACATGATGCTTCTTCCCATTAATGGGTGCCACCCCCTTTCTCACATATTAAAACACACTAGCAAACAAATTCAAAAAAACTCATCCAAAGCCCCCAATGAAGCCTAAAGAAATATTTTGTCCCTCCTTGAAAGGTACTGCTTCATAGATACATGTTATTTCCTATATTTATGAGAAAAGCCTCTTAGCTTTGTATTCAGCAGCCAGGAAATTAATAGGTAATTTCCAGTTTTCTTCCATGTGTTATCATAATGCAGGGCCAATTTCATCTTGAATTGCAGTGATTCCCCCAACTGGCCACTTGAAGGTAAATAAATCAAAATAAAGGATGCAGTAGTTCTTATTCGCAGAGCGAGCCTCGACACAATTAGAGACATACAGAGAAATATGTCATCAAATCCTATTTTGGAATCATACCCATCATTTAGCTGTTTGCTCCTGTTTTGCCTGAATGGTTATAGCTGGAAGCATTTTGAAAACCATTGAAAACTGTATATGGACCAGCCCGAGTTAACATTTTTTTCAATAAATATCTCAAGAAATCATAGACCGCTGCACCCTGTCATTTGCATATATTTTTAGAATACATTGTGATGTTCCCTTATTTCAAATCTTACAAACATCTTATACAGCAGGGGAAACTTCAACTAGAAATACATTATACTCTTTCTCAGACCAGATGCAATGGCTACATTGTAACTATGGTACAATAATAATTCAGCAGTTTAATGATTTGCATTTTACTGGATTTCATCGTGTAATATCAAAAGACATTACAAATACTTATGGTAACGATTCAGTTGTCTTTGATTTTGTGTTCCGTCATCGCTGAGGAATGTTCCAGAATGTAAAAGGCAATTAAAATTCAAGAACAATCAGAGAAAAATGGGCTAGTGCCCCCCTCCCTACACACCCAGCTGACCTTTTCTCCACCTCCCCCCACACTCCACCAATCCACCCCCACAGGTTCTACTGTACATGCAGAGGTCTGGAAACCCAGAGGTGAACAGCCTTCAGTCTGACCACTGATGGTCAGGTCACTGGCGCAGATGCGGGAAGTTGGTCTGACTCAGTTATCCATCCATTATCTCCCTGCTTAGAATATTTTATTAAGCGTTTTCCCTCTAAACGCCACCCCCCACCCCCCCCCATTTCCCCATTTTAACAACCATATTCAGAGATGAGGGTAAAAAAAATGGTATTCAGAGGCATTGCAGCACTTAAAACGTGTCTACACACCGGCCATTTCTGTCTCCCCACTGAGCCTCTGAAATTGCCTTTGGGGTGGAGCAATTTCAATGTTCTAGATCATTAGGTCGGATAAGTCATAGCAGTCCGGTTGGCTCTAGTAAATTTTCGGACAGCTTGACAAACTATACCTTGTGCATTTGCTCTCCGTGAGGGTTCTTAAGAAATGTGGCCCAGTGGCTTTCGCCTAAAGTCGCTCCTACATCCGGGAGAAAATGAATGGCCTTATTCTCTGTTCCTATGCTTAAATGCCATCTCAAGCAAGCATGTAATTCATACTCTGTGGACTTGTTGTCCATTGTATTTTTGCCATACTATTATACCATACAGGTGTGATATACAATGTGCCTCAAATGTGGCTTTACAGTTTAGGTAGGTATAGGAACACAAAGTTAATATGAACATAGCTTCATTCTCAATAAACACATTCAGAAAATAATGATAGCTGAATTGTAAACCTACTTTTGAGCTGTCCTGTATAGATTTGATGTATAATCCCTATAAACATCAAGTACCACGGGGAACTTATCTATATGACTTAATTGTATTTAAAAGTTTGAACATTTAAAAAAAATATTTACTTGGGTGCATGTATTAAACTTAAATGTTGCAACGTAAATGTAGCCAGCTGGATATTTTAATGGCTTTCCTCCTGGCATTAACATTTATGGCATCAGTATTGACATTTTTACCACAAATATGTGACAGTCATATATATCTACGAGGAGGATATGCAGGGATTGTAAGTTCAAGAGAATCGGGAAACTTATAAAGATTGAGGAAATATGATAAACATTAAAAGACCTAATAAAATAATTATTACACATACCACACATCAGCACATTTTAATATATAGAATCCATTACTTGCTCAATACTGAATGAGTAAATGATGGGTAATATTTAATTTTTTTTTCCTAACACGCATACACATACAATTTCTGACTTTGGATTATAATTGATGTCCAGTTATACAGTATATGACACAAAAAACTTAATTATAACTAAATAACGAGATCAGTGGTAGTAGCTCTACACATCCATCAGCAAAGTTTGTTATAGCACAGAGTCTTTTTGGTACAGTATGAAAACATTTGGCCTGTCCATTTGGTCATTGTGGTCCAAAATTCTTTTGGTTTAGTGGGTATCATCGCTCACAAATACTACCTTCACTGAGATTATCCATCTAATGTACCCTATCTCAGGAAGAAAAACAAAGAATCTTCCATTTCTTCCTGTTTTGTGATAGTTCCTTCCTCTTCCATAAAAATGCCCCTCAAGCTCTGTCTAGCAAAAAAGAGCAGGAGCCGGAGCCATTTTCTTGGGAAAGACATAAAACCCTGAACTTTGCAGGTCTGTGAAAGGGCTGTTTCTTTTCTTTTACAGTCCGAATCTGTGTAAGGAGCTCCCATTAATTGCTGTTCGGGATAATGGGACAGGATGTCACCCTTTATTCTCAGTCGAAAAATGTCGACAGCTGAACTCCTCAGAGGAGTGAGCAAAAAGAATTTGAAAATGTGTGGAAACCGGCCTAAAAAATTTCAGTGAACTTTATAAGTCTCGTTTCTGACATGTCGCACATCTGAATTTAACCAGAAAGTTCTGTATATGCACATCGGTAGACACTGACTCTGAATCCTCCACACAAACGATTAAACGGGCAACTGAACACCGATACTGACACACAAAGTGCTGCTAGTGCAACTGGCATAATGAAATGGTACAGCGAATGATAAATGACACACAGATAAACAACTTCAATTAAAACCTAAACAAGTACTGCTGATTAAAACTTTTCAAGCCCATCTGGAGAGTAATTGTTCACCGCAGGCTTGAAACTTTAGGTTATCAACAGTAATACAGGAAGAAACCCTAGTATAGTTCATTCCCCTTTGATACTTGACTGAAATGAGTCTGCTTCTGGTGTATCAGTATCTGCCGAAACACTATACACTGCTGCCCACGCAAACGTTTGCCTCTGCCGTTGTCGCTTACCCTCCAGTCGGCCGAAAGCAAACTGCATCACGCGGTGTGGTCCAGGTCCACATGAATATCATACCCCTGGACTGGAAGTCAAGGTGGGCTACCCCGTGCCAGCTGTTTAATGGCATCCTGATGGGGGACATTATAGTTGCCAAAAGTCACCGTCTGTCATGCTACATATAATCTGCATGCTTGGTGTTTGGACGCTAATTTCTGCTAAAAAAGCGAAGTGTAAATGTGTTTTATCACCACTTCAAAGTTCTCTGAGCACAAAGAGGAAGAACAAGCATGATTCTCAGAAGGTGCGTTTGGTCTCTTATCCACAAGAGGCAGGCCATTTCCAAGATGCTGCCCAGGAGTATTTTCAATATGCTTTCTTCACTGGCTTCCTTTAATTATTTCTTTATCCTCCCCATGTCACTGGAGCCCCTAGCATACTTTACCCTGCAGACATATTTTATCACCCAGCCACTGAAGGCAGAATTCTTTAAATCACTGTAAGTCGTGCCTTTATTTGTTTAATTCATCCACACCCCCTTGCATTTCTGTAGATTTCCTTTTCAATTTCGCGTGCCACCCTTCCTATACAGAACCACTCTTGAGCATTGAGCAGCACATTATTAGCAGCGTAGAGGCCATATCAACTTTCATACCATTTCTTTATTTGATTTCATTCCTTCCTTCCAGAAGGTTAACATCTCATCTCTTCTAGAATGTGTTTTTCAAGCAACTGTCTAAATTACATGCATTATATTGTGTGTGTGTGTGTGTATACTGTATATATGTATATATATATATATATATATATATATGTGAACCATTCATTAAGAACATAATTTGCCTATGCCTAGTTTCTCAAGGGCCTTTATTATTTAGCATGTGGAGGGTTGAATATACAGTATGAATGTAAAGCTTTGATCCAAAAACCTCATTGATAAATAACAGGGCAGCAATGAGTGTTTAATACGAAAAACAAGGCTTATGTGTTTAATATGAAAAACAAGGCATTTATGAATATTTTTGTGTACGCCCTTGTGTTCGCCCTTTTCATTTTAATACACGTATGTCGATTTCTTTCTGGGAGGAGTGCAATGGGTGTAAACCCTTCCAAAATGATATACAACACCACCAAAATGAATCGTGCAAAAATTAATGGCTGATGAGCATCTGACCTTGAGCTGACATTGAAAAACCTTTGTTTAGGTCCAAAAACCTTGCATCAAAGCATTTCTTTCTTTCCTGGCTACAATATTCTGACTTTTCCATCACTGGCACGCGTCATCAACAAGAAATTTCTGAAAGGAAATATTTGCCTTAATGAGCAAAAACAGCCCTTTAGAGGTCTGATGTTCCAATGCATTCACGGAAGGCACCTTCTGTTGTGTATGATTTGTGTCACTGAATTTCCTGAGAATATTACTCTCCAGAAATGTAGACAACCTAAACAAAGTAAATGTTATCACTACAGCTTTATAATTAACATTTCTATGCAAGATTAATTACGTACGAAATTGAATGTCTAATTACTTCATTCAGTTTCATAATATTTGCATCACATTGCTTGCAGGGCTGCCTGTCCTAATTATAAATCCCCTTTTTTCCCTACGCAGTATGAAAGCTATGGAGAGCCTACATGCTGGAGATTTTCGGTACTGATTACTTGTTAACTGATAAATTGTTCCCCATTATCTGTGTTCCCCCTAATTGCAAACTCTGATGAGTTTAAGCAAACACATTAACTAATTGCCTCTTCTGTTTGTCAGCTGGTGCCAGATTGATAAAATGCAAATGAGCAAACCATTAACGAGTTCTGGTTATGAATCTCTCAAGCAGTTCAAGACCCCATCAAATCCTTCAGCTATTACTTTGTGTGATTGATGTACTATTGTAAGTGATTGTTCCTGATCTTATTAAATCTTATTGATTTTTCTCTGGATTGTGTTTTATTCCGAGTCAGGCTGAGACCGTTCGTTCTCCGTGCCCAGAGGGCACGCTCCGGGAAGGCGGGCTACTGTTACGTTCTGCCCATAACGTCCGCCTGGCCCTTCATTCTCCTCCCTAACATGGCCCTGATGAGCCACGCGTGTTGCTTGTTACCCCCTGTTAGTCTTTGCATTTAAGTACCTGTTTCTCTCCTCATCCCCAGTACAGTCATTGACGTCGCTCCTCCTGTCTGCCTGTGTCCTCCCCCATATTTGCCTTCTTGTTTTGACCCCTTGCAGTCTCATTTGTTTCTCTGCTCCTGTTCAATTAAATAAACCGAACGCCTGCCGTCCAGTCCTTCTTCCCTCATGCCGTGACAATTATGAATGTTGCTGGACACTGTTAATCAGGCTTATGCTATTTTCTTTTTTACAGCAGAGAATTAGCAATGGGTAGTCATAGTGCACAATTAGGGATGTGGAGCCTAGCAACACGATAATGAAAGAGACCTTTTGCAGATGAAAAAGTTAATGATATTTTTGAAGTTTGACCTGGAATGCAGCCGATCCACACCTCCGAATTCATTGACCTTTTATTTATTTTTGTCTTTGCAAACGATTATTGCACACAGAAGCTAGCACTGCATTAGATATACCTACCGGCAAGGCATTTTTCCGACGGGAAAGAAGCGCCGCATCATCATTACCCTCCCTACAAATTTGTGGGAACGATCGTTTCATTGACGCACCTTGGGCTTCAAAAGTCTGAAACAAAGGATGTAGCCTCTCAAGGTATAAACAATCGTGCAACTGACTAAGCTAAGAGAATCAGCAGAATAACACTAAAGAAAGGTGTCTTCCTGAATGTGCTTCTGCGGACACATTTCATCCCCGATTTAACACCTAGGTCCAACCTGCGATTCCAAGAGAAACCATGTTGCAAAGCAGTTGTCGGTGGATAAATCAGACTCCTGGGACAAGATGGAAAGAAAAAAACTGAAACAAAATGGAAGGAGGCCCAGAACAAGCTGGGCAGTTCATTGGGGGGGGGGGGGGGTGTTAATCCGCCAGCTTGCAAAAAACAGCTGTTATGCAAACCCATTGAATCTTTGTGTTCCAATTAGTGCTGGCAGAATAGGTGCGATAAACTCTCAGGGGACACAGGGGTTTTAAACAACACCCATACGATCAATAGATCAATATGCATTTAAAAGAGGGTGGGGTGCTCGTGAGGTCAGAATTATTCAAATGGAAAGCGATACCCTTAACTAATTAATTAACACATCAATAATATGAATAGCTTGTATTCATCAGATCACATTATTAAATTGCAACTTGAGTAGTTTTCACGTTTTAAATGTCAGCGTAAACACAAAAGGGGAAGCATCTTCTGGAAGGGGATGAAGAACAACGCCATGCCGGCAGCTTTGTCTACACTTGGCACGCTCTTATCAGTTGCGTCCTTCTTGCCAGAGTAGCTTTTCATATGCACAAACCATGTTACAAACTACTGTACTTTCATGGTCTGTCTGATAATGTACAACTGGAGAGAAAAAAAATGTCAGCTTACATAGCACATTGTTATTTAAATGACGGTGAGACAATAGGCTCAATTCCAGGAAAAGTCTTTGAGGGGCAGTCAATCCTCTCGGGGGCTCTGTTCTGCTTGAGAACTTTGATTCTCCATGGCTGTGTTGAGGCTGATTGCACGAGGGCTTCGCCAGCCCCCGAGCGATTCTTCTCAATGGCAAACGGTGCCAGCCCCGACCACCAGCAGACAGAAGAGTCGCTTGACTCACCACTGACTGTGCCCTCCACTGGCTTTTGGGAGTATTTTTGTTCATGTGTTGGCAGACATTAAGTACGGATGACATGAGGAGCTGATAGCTTTGACAGTGGACAGGTTATCTCTACTAAGCCACAGCAGAGCTGGTCTTGAGTGCTTCTGATGCAGAACAAAAACAAGCACGATGGTAAAAGACAGATGATGCTTTATAATAATCTGCATCTCTAGATAGTTGATGCTGTAATGTAAAGGGGAGAATTCAGCTTGTGGGCTTCCCAGAACTATTCCAGCGTAGCTACAGGCAAGGCGTCAGGCCACATTACCCTAGGGTTACCATACATCTGGGTTTCCCTGGACACATCCTCTTTCTGGGCCTTGTCCGGGCATCTGGGTGGAGTTTCAAATATCTCTGGTTTGTCTGTGTTTAGCACTGCAACCCGAATGACCCAGTTTTGTAAGTTACAGTGGAGTACCACGTGAAGGAAAAGGCACCATTTTTCAATATGCGGCAGCAATTCAGGATCATCACACGGCATTTACTAAGCTAAACGATTATGAACATCCCTACACTTCACGCTGGTCACGAGTGACATCAGCGTCCGGAAACCATTGTTTGCCATTTCATTTTTGTTTTTGTTTGAACAGTGAATCATGTCGTTTGCTTGAAGTTTAACAAACTTTAGCTCAGTGTTTTGTGACTTTTGAAAATTGTGTGTAGATTGTAAAACAAGAGTGAACTGTAAGGTTACCATATGTCCGGGTTTTCCTGGATACAAATATTAATTTGACAGGGAGCTTAGGCTTAAGTTATTAATATTCATAAGAAGTGCTACCTGAATGGCCAATGAATGTGAAAACTCAATAATAGCCATGAGAGAAGCGCTACCTGATTGGTTGGTGAACCAGAAAATAATATGATCCCTGGTCCTCTTTTTTATCTCACCAGAAATGGTATCCTTACATTACACAAAGTTCTCATCGATTATTTTCAGATAACCACACACCTCATCAAAGGTTTATCCAGCTTATACCACAGCTAATGAACAAAATATAATAACAGAATAAACTATCCATGGTTAATTTTTCAGAAGAAAATTATTTCAATTAACATTTAATAAAGTTCCAATGTGCTCTTAAAAAGATAGTGCCTATAAAGATAGAACGTTTGGGCAGGCTACTCACTGAAAGCGGCACGTCCGTTAAGTTATCATAGAAACCATCAACAGACAGGTTCTTGCGTTTTGAAAACCAAGGAAAATTATGGTGATAAGAATGACTGCTTACTTGTGAGTAAAACGACACACTGGATTTTATATTAACATGTTTAATAAAACAGTAAAACGCATTAACATAGAACAGATATTAGGTTGCAGGAACATCTTGCGCAATTACATAACAATAATTAACACCCATATGACATCTCTGGACCAATAAGGAAATAATATTTACCGAAGCTGGAGTGTAACTTTAAACACTACAAGACACGCTTAAAAACTTAACATTTAGGGGAAAAAAAAGAAGAACGAAATCAAACATATTATTGCTGTTGGTTTCAAAGGCTCTACAGCTTGAAATGAACATAGAAATATTCAAATATGGAAAGCTAAAAGCGCTTTGCAAGCACTGTCCTTGCAAGACGTGAATAACAGAACACAGTGTTTCGGTATGAAATGATCGATATGAATAGTCAGGAGCATCACTGTAAGATTCACACAGTTTAGAAGTGATAGAGTAGGATAAAATAAATCATGGATTCACGCTTAAATGTTAACACTAAACACAAATGATAAAGGATATCAGTAAAAGCAGAAGCAAATAAACTTATTTATCTTCCATGAAAAAGAAACTGCGTCAGCATTCGTCTGCTGTAGGAATTAAATGTACAGCATTACTGGGCATATGTCTTTCTTAAACTTCATATTTATTGAACTAATATTCTTATGCACATTTATAATTAAATCGTATATAATTCTGATGTGTCAGTCTGTATTTAGTAAGGTCCTTGATTTGATGCTCTTTAATCTGAATAAGGTGACCAACTGCATATAAATAGATACATACAGTAAGAATATAAAGTCAAAATTTTACAAATAGTTCGCTGTGTTTAGTGCAATTCTGTTATTTATGTTAATAAATCAGTAATCAGGATTTATAGCAATTTATGCAACACATTGTTTTCCCTGATCTGGGTGGCAATGGAACAACTTTTCCAGTTGTGTGTGACTCAAATTAACTCCCTCTGACTCAGTTGTAAAGACCCAAATGCAAATGTTGTATATGACTCAGTAACTGACACAAATCACTGGTACGCTGTTGAAAAGCTTAAAATTTCACAGTAGGCATCAGTTAATTTATTAGGGTAAACTAGTCAACATGTGCTAACTATCCTTTCGATTACCACGTTATGGTTATGACACTGCGATATATTCAGTGATACCCATTCCAACCTAACCTTTTCCCTGGTCTTTGGTGGAAATCAGAATGTTATCAGATGCATTATTATTGTATATAATAATCAAAAAATAATCTCCATCAGCAAGATAAGACCCATTATACTTTCAATCCATAAACCCAAATTAATATCCAAATCAAATAATCACAAATATAGTTTTAGGCTCCTAC
>JAODKF010000038.1:13952433-13967026 GCA_026779585.1 Mormyrus proboscirostris | reverse complement strand
TAATTGAAAGCTTGTAGTACTCTGCTAGTGATATCACTCCTCTACAGTATCTGGCATTTCCAGCTGACTACTTTAGCATTAATCAACTTCAAATGCTTGTTGCTTTAAACTCAATTATTTACTGTCTCAGTCGTCACCATAACATGTGTTTTTTTCTGTGCATTTTATTTAAATTGCATTATATTCCATCTTTGCTTGAGCAAACATGATTCAATTGCATACATAATGGCTTCAATGAACCAAGCCATCAAGCCTAATGGCATTCAGAATAATTTCGTCCTAGTCTTAACAGGCACAGTTATATAATTAAAAGAACAATCTTGGGCCTATTTCTTTGGGAGAGTATCTCACAAACAAACTAGAAAATGGGAGTATCAGATAACAGCATAAAAGAAAATTAATCACTGCCTGCATGTTGCTTTGTGGTTATCAAGTATCTAACCTACAGAAATGGGGACCAAGGGAAAGGTGAGACGTTATAAATGCATTTTTCCTTAACCTTTGCGGTAATTAGTGGCATTCTAAATGATAATGGTGCATCTTTGAAAGTAACTCAACATTGCATAGAAAATGAACGAAAGTCATGGGTGTTCTCCTACAAAAGCAACAATTAAAATTCAAATGTTGCCTTTTGGAAAAAGAACACTCCATCATATGCAAATTGGAAACGAAAATTGGAAATGAAAACAGACTTAAATGATTAGAAATCGTCAGAGTCCAGCATTACATTTGCATATTTAAACTTGAAAAACATAAACGCGTGCATGCTAATGAAACATATAACCGACCGCAGACGCTGATCAAAAAGGAACAGAGTTTTGTTTTCAGTCAAAGTTGCAGATAAAAGAACTTGCAGAAAAGAACTTGACATTCTGACTTAAATTCACGCTGCGGGATTCTCTACATATTAAAATTTTTGAATAGTTCTGAGAAAATATTATGGGGCACAAATCAAACAGCAGCCAAGGAATATTAATGTATTAATTTCATGCACATGAAACATAAGTAGCTAGACTTCCTCTGCCTTAAAAATAGAGACCATAATATATTTTATAATGTAAGGCTACTTTAAATCTCAATAAATTAATTGTTTTGAAACACATCCTCATTTCCCTATAATTTCTGCCTTAGACACTACCAATACTAAACACCTGATTCAAAACATTAAATTAACAATTTAGAAATCTGATGAATGTCTCTTTTAATACTAAAGTAATAGTATTCCCTGATCTCACATGAGTGATTTAACAGAAAGATACCTCAGCCAGTAAGAAAAAAAAATCTTATCTTTGACCTTTTAAAGGTCAGCCATTCAATTCTCTGTTGCCACAAAAGTTGCTGCATTTACAGGCTTGGGTGAATAATATTATATTTTCAGACTAAAATGACCTTGACCTCTGGCTAATATGGCTTAAAGGTCAGAATGCTAAATGTGTTTCCTTCTTTTAAGACTTGGAGAACTGAGCACATTACCTGGATGTAAAATTAACTTGGTTTCTCAAGGTTATGTTTAACTTAACCTCATCTAAACTTGAGTCTTAAACACACATTGGAGTAAAACCAAGAGATCCAGTGACCAAAGATGCTGATGACCATAAAAATGAAGGAAGGTCCTGTGAGATATCTGTTATCCCATTCTTTCTTAGCCATTGCATCTTTGAAGCTGTCCTACAAAACGAAGGGCTTAAGATGGGATACATCCCAGATGGGATGCAAATCCATTGCATGGTACAGAAACGTGTATGCTCACTAGAGGAGAACCTGACTGCCAACCCACCAGAACAGCACGTCTGCAGAATGTGCATGGAAATCAAAGTACCTGGAGAAAATCTACACGGCTGAGAAGAACATATTAACTACACGCTGAGATCAGGGAGCAAACTCTAACCTGAAGCTATCTCATGAAAGTGGTACTGCACAGCTAACCCACATCCTGTTTTTTTTTGTGAACCCTTTTCATTGCAAGTCCCATGATAAAGTGCATGACACGGTAATGACATCATGCAAACAATTATATATGTAGGGTATACTTGGTAATAAAATAGTTCAGATACTTGGTAATTAAGTATTTTGGGGATTTATGTAAGCAAGCAAAAAGAGAAGTATTTATTAACCTTATTGAACAACATGGAATATGTAAATAAATTAGAATTATGATATTTTCTGAATTCTACATTACTATAATAAATTTCAAGCTTATTATAAAGATCGTTTATGTCTTGGGAAGTTGCAGGACACAGGTTAATTCTTCCAAGGAGATTTGCTTTTACAGGGTCTCTGCAAGTTCAGGTGAAATTTGTAATTGGCAGAGCAGCAATGTTCTCCATTTAAAGACCGTGACGACTGATGTCATCTCAACAACTGCTTTAAACCAGAGATCAAGACTGAGATTACTTCCCTGTTTTTTTTTTTTTTTTGTGATGAAATTCTGGAATACACCAAAAATCAGAAGATTAGGCCTGATGCAGAAGATGAAATGGAGGTGTTCTGGATTTCCGGGCTTCAATTAAACATGCCATTTCTGTGGCATTCTGTAATCGCCTCTGAGATAAAGGTGTCACTTTGTTGGTATCAGCTGTGAAAACACATTGTTTTCCTGCAGGAACAACAGATGATTGGAGGGCCTGGCTTAGAAGCGTACTAGCCGTGCAGCTCAGTGAGCCAGGCCTGTAATAGCTATGCTCTCATGTGATCGGTTTGTCTTAGTTTTTAGCTATATATCATATCTGCATGCCCAATTATCTTTCTTGCAAACAGTTATCAAGTATTGGTTTGGGGGATACTTACATGCAAATATTAATATGAATATTATCATTTCAGATATTTTAAGATGATAATGATGTCCATCATGTATATGGTAAGGTATTTTACCTATGCACTGCTGTAACGACACTGGCAGCAAAATATAACTTAACAGGTAAGGCATGCAGTGGTTTAGGGTAAGAATCAGCACCATGATGGATAAATACCTGTTTCCATCCATCCATTTCCTAAAACAGAAGCCTTTGGGCACAAGCCAGGGAACAACCCAACACCTACAGGCTGTTTGGCAACTCCAACCTGCCCCAGCATGTTTTTGGACTGTGGGCGGGGGGGAAGCAGAATACCCAGAGAAAACCCCACGACAACACAGGTAGATCATGCAAACACACATGGAACCCTGGCAGAGACTTGCACTGAAGTCCCAGCGGTGTGAGACAACAGTGCTCACCACTGCACCACCATCCCACCCCGACCAGCAGCCATCAACAGTTAGACAATGGAACTGTAAAGGAAAGTACAACAGTTAGACAGCAATTCAATACAACTATGAAAGTTCCCCAATAATGAGTACAATTAAGCCAATTTAGTGTCTGCGATAACAGATCTCAGTATTGACAAAGGCAGCCTTGATTCATGTTATATCCGTGCATATATTAATCATCACAGTGAGTGAATACAGCCATGCCACTGATGAACACACTCCTTAAAAAGCAGCACCTAAAGGAAAACACCCATGGACAGCCTTAGGAAGACACCCCTCGCCCCAGCCCCCCCACCCACCACCAACCCCACACTCCCCCCTTTGTGTTCATGCCATATCAACTGATAAAATTATCCTCATAAATCAAATGCTGGAAAAATAAAACGTAAAAACAAAGCTTGCCTGTTCGCATTAAGATATGCAACCAGACTGATGGAGATGATTTACTCTCTGGATTAAAATATTGGCATTTTTTACAGAGTGGATTGTCGCTACAGAGTAGCCCCTTCAAGATCTCCATTTCCTTGGTAGGATCCCTGTCAGCGCTATTGCAGGGGAGATATTCCAATCAATGCTCGCAGTCAGGAAAATACGAAGCTGTATATTCTACTCATGTTATAATCGAGCAGCTGCTTAAAGTGACTCATGATAAGACATCGCTTTTGCACATACTGAGAAACAGTCGAAATACATCCCACTGTCTGGGTACCAGCAGTGATATTATCCTCCTAATGGTTGTTATTATATGCTGTCGCTGTATTTTCATAAACAAACCCAAGTTGCTCCCTTGGCAATCAGTTTCTTAACAATGCTAGTCTGGGGACATAAGGCAATATTTTAAAGAAAATAAGCACCAGGGTTGCAACATATGCGGTTAATTAATTAGCACGTGTCACATGTCTTCTTGCAATAATACTAGTTTCAACGGTACTTTTAATTATGTGTGCAAAAAGCAACCTGCATTATACAAATGAATAAATAGGGGAGAACGAAAGCAGACAGTGAAGCAAATTGCCTGCGCATGATTGTATTTGAAATCTGCATGATTGTTATTTATTTGAAATGTCAATGCATTGTTTAAGTAAAGGGATAAAAGGCAGAAATTGATCAATCAATTTGCGGTTCACGGAAATGTTACGCAAAGTGTTGTAATGGGACTTGTACTGCGGTTGTTTTATCAAAACATTTCAGAAAGAAAGAGAAAAAGGATAAGAAAAAGGAAGACCTCCAACTGCGTCTGATACTCCATCATCTATTCCCGCGCTGTTGCTGAGCCGAGTGGCTCGCCTGAGCGTGAGGAATGTCTGACCCTCTGCACTGGCATGCTGTGTGGGGGCCACAGCAAAGCTCCTGGGACGCTAGGATTTGGCTCATCCGAAAATCTCATCTGAGCAAAAGAAGATGTGTGGACTGTGGCGAGGTTCTGCATGAATCCCAAGCCATTAACGAAGACCACAGAACTACCCTCCTTCTCTTGGGTTCCTGTACTTGTAGACTCCCCTACGCCCGGGCAACATTGGGCGGGGGGGGACGTCCAGTGGAGACTTATGCCTGACCAGGCATTGCTTAAGAACAGCAAATAAGCTCATATAAAGAGGAAATATTCTATCCATTCCATCCATGCATCAATATTTCTCAGATCCTATTATCCAGAGCAAGGTCATGATGAGCTTGGAGCCGATTCCAGGACACAGAGGACAGAAAGCAAGGAGAAGCCCTGGACGGCCCATCATGGAGATAATGCATTTTCTAAATTATACAAAACAAAAATAACAAAGTCCAGGATGCTTGTGATTCCGCTTTTTGAATATTAGAATTCCCCATTGCCGCGCACACTTCCAGTCAAAAGCAACAGCATGCCGTAACCGAGACAAAATTGTCGGCATTATTTCATTATACACAATGCCACAGCTAACATCTGCAGGCCAAAGTAATTACACTGGGTGGCAAGTAAGAGGAAGCTTTTGAAATCTTCATCTAACGCACGTAAGAATGGACATCGCAATCCTGCACAGAAATTAAAGTAAACATGAGAAACACACGTGTCTAACAGATGTGAGCAAATGCGTGTCACATGGGCAGGGATGTTTTAAAGACTAATTAGGCACATTAACAGCTGATTAGCGTTGTCCTGCCTTCGGCAAAATCGTCCGTGCTTCAGGTGAGTGGCCTGGATTTTTACGACGATACGAAATGATGTTCTTTTATTAGCAAAGACACGCTTGCCTGCGTCTCGGACCACTGGATGCGTAGCTGCATGTATAAACATTGTTTGTTCTGTCTGATTTTTTATGCTTCAATAAAGTCACCTGACAGCATCTGTTGCTGTTCTCCAACTCTGACAGTAATCAAGCAAGTGGTACGTCTTCAGCTCTGTCCATCTGAATAAAACTATTTAGTAACATGCATGCATGTGTGTGGTAGGAAATCTCAATTGAGTTACATCCCGGTATACTTGTTAATTCCAATCTGGTCCCCACATATCAAATATTCAGAACAAATCAGCTTTTAGCAGATGATCAATCACTGAGGTCGTAATATTTGTGTGCTGTATCCCAAGACGTTTTAAAAGGCCTGCATTTCACAGAATCTGAGCCTTAACCAACTGAAGCAACGGACCATTTCTTGTCAACAAGTAGTGCATGATATTTTCCACACACAAAAACATATACTGGTACTTAGGATGTATAACAGTGCAAAAATCTAAGCTATTTCAGGAGAGAAAAATGGGGGTTAGTCTCTATAGAGGATCAGTCTAGCAGTGCATTCCATTATGTGAGATTTTAAACATATATGCTTTTACAGACATATGCCACAGAATGAATCATTGGTGTAAATACTCTGGTAGTTATTTTATGGTAGGAGCTCTGTGTAGTCAGATGTGAAATTGTACAGGGGCACGCCATTTATACAGCCTAGCTATTAGCTGAGTTTCTGGATAGCAGAGCTTATAATGTAAAAATAACCATTGTACTGAAAAGTATCTGATAGAAATGTATATAAAGAACAACTATAAATATGGACAAGTGAATAAAGTTAATTATGTAATAACTAAGAGCAGAAAAGAGAAGGGATGTATGAGTCTCTGACGGGTCACTGGTGTCACAATCGATTCCCGGTGGTCTGGCGTGTTCCCGCTCCACCACTGCTCACGGCCACCACTGATTATCTGCACAGTTTAAGCCAAACTTCCCCTTGTCGTTAGGTCGCTGCGAGGCTGCTTTGTCGAGATTGAACCACACATTAAGTCTATCTTTTAAATCGTCGGTGGTGTAAAACCTTGGGAATATCTTAATTGTCTTCAACTGAACAAGTAATTAGATAAATTAAGTCATTAAGAGGCAAAGATGGAACGGCACCGGAAAAATCCTGCGGGCATTGGAGATCACAGCAGGCTCTAACTCCTCCAGTTTCCCTCCCACACTAACAGATCGTTAACACTGTTTTATATGTGCCGGAATATTCTCAGGGCACAAGTCAGTAAGCCAGTCAAATTTTATATAGCACAGGGTTTTTCAAAAGGGAATTGCTGCATGAATAAAAAGACATTAAAAGAACATAGGACTTCTAAAACCTTAATATTACTAAATATAATCACTAAATAGGGCAAAAAATAGCAGCAAATAACAAAAAGATGTTTGCATTCTTACTGTAGACTCACTGTAAAACAAAATGTTGCTGGTTCATGTTTGAGATTGGTTTATGCTGTTGTACTCCAGGGAAATGTATACAAGTGGATGGAGGGAAAACCAGTAACCTGTAAAAGACACTTTGAGTGAAAGACTCGGTTAAAAAATGCATCTTTTAAGCCAATCAGTTTGTGGACTTTTGCTCCAGCTTTGGTTTAATGGAAAAAAGGGAAATAGGTTTATCCATCCATCCATCCATCTTACGGTCTCTTATCCAATACAGGATTGCAGGCAGAAATAAATTCATACACTAAAAATTTTACTTTTAGTGTGTTAAACCTGGAAGACAGAATAAAGTCCGAGGAGCATCTCCAATCAGAATGCCCGTAAAAAGATGGGCAGCAGGACAATCAAATGGAGAAACAAGAAATGCAATTCAAAATGGAGACTGATTAACATCTGCAGCCTGTATGATTTTCTCTACAGTCATCATGGATCTTCATAAGCACAAGCGGAAGGCACTGACTTTACACCTTGACAGGGGAACACTAGTACCCCTAAGTTCTAGGCCGGCCTGTATTGTGTAAGATAATAATAGCATTCACAGTGGAGACAGGAATAAGGTGGAATTATAGCTCTTCGCTATATGAATTGATAAGTGGTTTTAGGGTCAGGGAGGATGTTATTAAGGTCACACTCATTTGATGTCTCCTAAATTGCCTGCAGTACTTTAGAACTGGTCTTTTGTTTAAAAGGAGTCCAAAAAGGTGATTCTTTAATAGGCGTCATATGGCTATATTTTCCGTTTTTAATTATCGTCCCGTCACACATGAAATAATTTAAGCACTAATCCTGATGACATTAAGCTTTATCCTTCAAATGAATAAAATGAGATTTATGGTGTCATTGACACAAAGTTTATAGATCAATAGGATATAAATAAAGATATTTAAAAACATATCCAATATTTTTTTCCAGGTGAAGTAGAAACCAAAGAAAATCAGGGTATTCTTTTGTTTGACTAAAAAAAGTTAAAAGCATTGCATTGACAATACTCTAGGGTAAGCACAGTATTTATTGTATACAGTATCTATATAATAATTAGTATAGAAAAGTAAACTCAGATATGGATAATAAGAGGAATATGTGATAAAATGCTTACTGTTTATACAGAATTAAAATGTGAGATGTTGAGTCTGCAAACAATTATGTCAGTTAGGTGTTGAAATAGCAGGCAATACTGTAAATATTTAGCACCTGTTACCCAATAAACAGGGGTTTCGGGGGAAAGTAAACAGTAAAAGCATAAGTTGCTTAGTTTCTTTGTTTTATTCGCATATTTAAAAGATAAAATGTACTTCATTCAATACATTTATAGTGATTAATATTACCATCATAATGAATGTGAATCTTTTGATTTATATGGCTTCACAGTATTATCGCAAAGGTTCGAAATTGCAATAAATATTCTACGTTTTTCTATCATAGCATGGGGTGAAAGGAGGAAGTAAACATCTCGCCTGTTGAATAATTTACATTTGATTCATTTAAAGGGTTGCTACCAACAGACTAGCAAGGCAAGACGATAATTTGAAATGAAAATTGGAGATAACAAAAGTTGGGGGAGGGACTCTCCTTTTGACCTTGATTTCTTACTGCATTCACCCTGGGAATCACTTGGCAGATGGTTACAGAGCGAAAAGGCAAAGAAGGGAAAAACAGGGGAACAGAAGAGGCACAAAAATCAGAGTTTAAAGTGGATGTACGTTGCAGGTCACGTGGCTCGTGCATTTTTACATAACAGTTCATCTCTGAGTAACTGTGAGGAGCATCCAGGCAAACAAGCGATAGTTATAATCTGATACTTGTATCTGGGGTTGGGGAATTGTGGGGGGGGGGGGGGGTCCATGGGTTGAGTCATAGTAGGTACTGATGCTTCCAGTCCTTTATACGGCAAAACATTCATCTTGCCAGGACATTTATCGCCGAGCCAAGAAGATGTTTAGTTGCCGGCGTTGGTGAAACGGTGAATGATTAAAATCGTTTCCCCAAACGTTCCTCCTAGGCAATGTAATAGTAAAACTTAAGAAGTAAATAAAGGAACAATGGAAATGTTAGCATGTACGCTAAGTGAGCTTTGCACCACCAGGGGGCGAACACCTTCTGATCCCAAAGCCCCATGGCGTCATAAAAGCAAACATTACAGGGGCCTTGAACCCCTGCTGCAAAGGACTGCTGTCTGCCGTTATGTCCCTGCCGCTCTTTACCGCCACTTAAACACAATGTCCCTGCCGCTCTTGTTTCGGGAGCGTTACTTGAAGGACTCCCCATATCCTTCTTACCCCAAGGGTCTAAAAACAACATATCCAGAGCTCACACCGGGCAGCTCATCTCTGCACGTGACAAAGTAGGTGACATTAAGATTCCACACTGGCCCTGACACCCTGAAGGTACCTCATGAGCATTTACAAAGGGCCTGAGTGTCACCCTTCAAGTGCCCCCTGGGTCACCAGCAAAGCTCTCTTCTCTGTACAGGTAGAACTTTGGAAGATAAGGACCCCTCATCCAGTGACGACTCAGCAGTTGCTTTGTTTATGGACTGCCCGGTTGTTGACATGATGGGCCCTTAGGTGGCCATCGTGCTGCCTGACAATACCTCTCAGGCGTGTGTCTTTATGGCTTTTGTCTATAGTAATTATGTTAAGGTTTGGATGTGTGTATATCGATGCGCCATCCGTCATGACGATGGTATCAGTCTGTTGTTTAAGTCCCTTTGATCATATAGCGCTTCGTATCTGAACCCAACTATATTATATTATGAAATAAATCATTTAAAATAAGTCTCAAGAGTCTTTTGTGATTTTTCAAAAATTACATTTGCAGATGATTTACCTGTTTTAAATGCAGTGCATGGTTCTGCAGTGAATATTTTCAATGGTAATAACAATCTTAAATGAACACCTGCACATTTAAAAGAATTTTAATTTAATAAGGGAATTTGGTTAAATGTCCTATCGTTTGTATGACTTCTCTTTTATTCCACAATAGATGCTCAGCATGAACACAGAGTCCGATTTATAAATAGAATCCGTTGCAGTTTGATGCATTTTTTTGCCAGTTTTAATAAAACTGGACACTTTTGAGCACCAATACCAGTGATTTCTTCACAACTTCAGCCAACACCTGCAGGCATTAATTATAACGATAGAAGCAATTTTCAAATGAGCCCGGCTGCTCATCTGGCCCGGGCGAGTGGTTTTATTGATAATCTCGCTCAATCATTTGAAAGGTCCTTGACTTCTCCAATGACTTCTGACTTCATTTCTCTCGCCCTGTGTCTCTGGGCTCGCATTTCCTTCCTCCCAAACGTATTCCCCTCTCTCCCCTCCGTCATAAATTAAGCCGCTGAGGTGACCAGAGCAGCAGCCAATATAATTAACTGTGTCTTTACACATTTCATAGGCTGCCCCTCTTTGTTCAGATGCACTCTTTGTGATGTAGAAACATCCGAATGCAAATCAGCTGCGTTTTAATCATACATGCACAAGCACAAAGGCCACGCACTACAAGGGTGCATCAGCTCCTCGGACCGCGTTGAAGATAAAGTCGAACGCTTCTACTGGCCCAAAGGGGGACGGCTCCATCTGAAAAAATTACAGGCACCCAATATGTTGCACCGTCAAGGAGCTCTTTCAAGTAAAAAGAGGAGTCAGAGATACTTTGCTTCGTCCACGCAAGGGGTGATCCTTGTGGTGACTTGACGTGGTAATTTTTGCCACAGAAATACAAGCCTACCAAAACGCAATCCAAAATACACTCACATTGTAACACTGTTTTATTCAGTGAAACTGTTTGTGAGCATTGAATACTCTCGTTCATAATGCCATGAATCCATGTACATAAAAACACAAGAACAAAAAAATAAAACATTAACAATACGATATCGTCATAATATAAACATATTCAGTAAAGAAATATACACACAAAAGAAAGAAAGAAAGAAAGAAAGAAAGAGAGAGAAAGAAAGAAAGAGAAAGAAAGAAAGAAAGAAAGAAAGAAAGAAAACAGATTTATACTATGATGTGTGGACTAGTTAAAACAATGACAATTTTATTTCTTACAGCTGACATTATTAATAAAACCATCATGCATACAGCTCACTTTCTATTCATTACACATCAGGGCTGAGCCCCCTGTTTAAGAGCAAAAACATACAGGCAGGAGCAGCATAATTCAGTGGTCTTCCTGTGCCTCCTATTGGTGTGTCTCCTCCAGTCACACAGCATCCGCGACTGATCGCAGGGGCTTCCGCCGCCATTCAGGGGAACGGCGACCTTGCAGACATTGAGCATTGGTTTCCTGCATAAATCTGTACATTAGCCACCTTAAAGGAGGCCCTCTCTGGCATTTTGTAAAAGGACGGGAAGGCGATGTCTTGTATGACCGTCCGTGGCTTACAGTGCCAGCGTAGCTGCTGCATGCTGCGTACAGTCCAGTGGTGCACAATAAAATAGTGCACATGTAAAAAAAGGACAGAAATATCTGTTTGCAGAATTTGGACAGAATTTAAAACAGCACCTCTGTATCTATCTATTGAAACATTTCTGTATGGTGTTTCAGAGTGTGTGTTTCTGAACTATATTACAAATATACATGAAGGCTGTATTTTAATACTACTGAAAAATACTGTTGAATGACAATTTAATTCAGATGTTGCAGATGAGATCATGTCAGTGTGGTTCAATGGCAATGAAATTTAACAAAATGGTTAAGAGTCAATAATTACGATGTGACACAGAGGCAATGTGTGAAAATATAGCTCTATTGATTATAATGTTATGCATGTTTTATCTGTTATGCTCATTGAAAGATAGACAAACAGATAAATTTATAAATACTGTATATTTGTGTCCATGCACCATTTTTTCTGACTAATTGCTGTAACCTGTGCTTCTACATAATTTTCTGCATAATAATATACATTTACAGGACTAAAAAAAAACAAGAAATCATTATTTAGCATTTTTCATTTCAGTATGGATAATCAAAAATACAAACCTGCAAAACTAAGATACAGATTCCAGATATTTCAATGTCCTTCAATAAAATGTTTTTGATTAGTCTTTAAGCAAATAAGCAAAAAGTACCCTGAATACTGTAGTCATTTTATGAGCATAAATATACATTTAAAAACTGAGATATTTACACTGCGGAAAAAGGAAAAACTAAATGTTATTCAACACCAGCAAAAACAATCGCGACAACGAATACTGTAAATATTTTGTGGATTACTTAACTAACGATTCGGGAACTTCATGAAATGAAACATAAAAACAGCAGGATTCTCAATAATTATTCTCATTTTGTCCCTTTTTCTCAACTGCTTAACTTAAGAGGGAACATCAAAGATGTAGCTGATGGCTTTGAAGAGCATTACGGAAAAATGAACCCTGAATGGTCCTTTTTTTTTTTTTTTTACAAAAGCTTGACTCTGGGATCACACCAAGCTCCAAAGCAAATGACCCCACCATTAGAGGCCGCACAATAAGGGTCAGCAACCATTTCGCCTTTACAATATAGCCAACTTTGAAATTCTTCCACAACCTACGGAACATTCATTCGTAATGAGTGTGGTATTTGTTACTTTGTACTTTTGCTGTTTAATTGAGATTCTTTATTCAAGGCCAGTCCATTTAACTCACGCTTCCCAACCAGAGCTTAAGTCTCTCATAAATGGTGCCCTTTTCCAACATTAATTCCACTTTTGTTGAAACTTAAAAAGAAGGTAGGCGCCAGAGAGGCAAAAAAATGAAAGCAAAACAGAAGGATAAAGGGAAGTGTAGGCAGGCCTAACAGTCAGCAAAAATCCCAAAGTCATGCGCTGTTGTCCTCTTAAACTTCTGCCATAAATTTGGTTCCGTCCTGACCTGTCTTCACTTGCTCGTTCAGATCCCTGCTCGCCACCAAGCTGTGGGCTACACGGCGACCTCATTCCTGCATCTGACTGAACTTAAACTTTGTGTCTGATCAACTTAAGCGTATTGGATTTGAAACAGTTAGTCAATTGTTTTTGGTCCCGAGTTGCCAGTATATGGTAATGTTTGCATCAATACGAACAAAAGCCAAAAGCTGTATAAAAGTACATCAAGGAGATGAAAGACATGGTTGCCTGTTGTCAGTTCTGCCTACAATAAAGAAAGGATTTAAGGCCAGGCCTAAGGATCATTAAGAAGCAGCAGAATGAATGAACTGCAGAAATGGTGGGGTTGATGTCCTACTGAAGTGGTGTAGGGACTAGCTAATGGCTAAGGTTGCACCACGGCAATAAGATATATAACCCGGACACATGTGGGCACGCAAAAGGTCACAAAAGGGTAAAACGTAAGAGGACAGATAATAGTGCCCTGTCATAAAAGCGTGCCAGCGAGAGAATAAGTGACAGCTCCTATACGGTGTTAGATAAAACATTTATGATTAAATACCCATCTTTCCCCATTAGCTCAAGGGTCAAAAAATGATGTCCAATCAATACACAATTTAGATAATTAAGTCAAAATTAACCAAAAACCTCGATTCTAGAACACGATGGAAGCCATAGACTGGCTGTGCTGTTGCCTCACTATTGTAGCAAAATGTGTGGCATGTTCTGTGTTACACTATTAACATTCTTAATTTCAAATTTATACATATTTTGGTAACTTTTAATTTTCTTTTTTCCTACAATTTATTTTTCTTAGTTTTTGTAAAGAGAGGGAATTTAGCAGATATAATTTAAATAATTTGAAGGAAATGCTTAAACCAATTTGTCTTAGTAATTGAGGCCTGATATTGTGACGTTAAATATTAATTGTCTTGCTTAAGAAGCCACTCTTTTTGCAACTTTGATTTATAATTTCTCCAGCTCTGTCTTTGCAGAATTGTGAATAAAGGAGACGACATCATTTCCAGTCACGAAGAAGCGTATAAATGAAAGAGGCTGGGAAGCCATTCTAACTTCAAGACACACTCTCAATGCAAGATGTGAGCATGTCAGAAACAATAAGGGAAAACATTGTGTCATATGCTAAATTGCTTGTTGAAAAGAAGTGTTCTCTGTGTTCCCAATTTGAATCCAACTTACATGAGAGATTGTTGCAGCTACAAGGACTAATCTCACATTACTGAGTGAAATAAAGAAAGAATTCTTTGAAGACAGGTTCAGCTCTCTTGGTAAAGTGATTCTGTTCCTTACAGTTGCAAAAAAAAAAAATTCATATTATAAAATAAGCATAGATTTGAAATTAAAAAAAATAAGATGAGATGTAAATTATCACTAATGTATAATGGTATATAATTCTATATAAGTAATTATAAATATACATATAATAAACTTTAAACATGGAAACATAATTCTAATTATATTCAATTCAACATTTTAGTTTATTGTGCAATATTTGTTTAACTTTTTGTAAATAAAAATGTTATTTGTTCTGATATTTAACTTAAATGCATGTATCTTATTTGCATTTGAAATTTTATCCCATTTTTACAGTAGATCAGTAGATGTCAAATTCATGTGTCAAGAGGATTATTATTCCTGTATAAAAACAAAATAATTTTTACATTAAAGGTTAATAATTAAAAACAATAAAATGATACTTCTATTGTCACCTAAAAATGCATTGAAATTAATGGACTTATAATAAAGCATTTCCATTTCAGTGCTTAGAAATGTTTCCAT
>JAODKF010000038.1:13923954-13938658 GCA_026779585.1 Mormyrus proboscirostris | reverse complement strand
CCCCCCCCCCCCCCCAACACACACACACACACACACACACACACACACACACAAACCAACAGGTTTGTAATTACATCTTTGTGTGGACTCTAAATTCTTTTCTGTGGGGAAAACTCTAATCCCAACATGACGACCTTAACCCCATACGAGTCTTTTACTATTTTTAGTTTCTTGATTGCATTCACACATCTTTGGAGAGACCTGAAAAATGGTCCCCACAACATCAAAATAAGAGGTTTTTATGACATTTGGTCCCTCACAATGTAATATAAACATAATCCACACACACACAAACTCATGTGTGTTTGTGTGTGTGTGTATAGACATATAAATATCAGGGTCAGACTTATTGTGAACCTGTCCAGGGGCATTGCTGGAGATTTTGGGTCCCATATCATATTGGACCCCCCAGTCCAAACCAATTCAGTTATTTTCCAAATTTTTTAGAGCCCGTCACTCAGGTGCCCTTACAATAATCCTAATGCCCCCCCCCCCTTTATGGCACCCCTGATCCTGTCTATTTGTTCATGACACTTTGCTCTTCCTTAGCATTTCCAGAATAAACATACCACTATGAGAACAAACTGTACCTTAAAAAGGACAGTTAAGATAATTTTTCATCTTAAACTCCAATAATTCCTCTATCTCTACCGAATGCTGCTCAAATTTTCATGTTTATTAACATTAGAGTGTCATGAGGCATATAAACTGGCGTATTCTTCCAGAATAAAGTAATGGATCAGTTTTGGAATGGCTTTGTGTTCAAAACATGTACCTCACAGCACAGTATCATCAGCATCTGTCTCAGTGCCTTAGCATTAGCAATCAATTGTCAATTGCAATTTATCAGCCAACTTTTGAATAGAACCTCTGAATATTCTCAGAATGAAAATGTCTCCTTTCAGGCTCTATTCACAATTTTTCTGTACTTAGGGACTTTATGATTTTGGAATGGTGGTATTTGGGCTCTCAAATGCTCCATTCAGATTTTCTCTGTACACTTAATTGCACAGTTGTAACTTTGTAATGCTATTATGACCTTAATCAGTAAATAAATATAAGGGGGAGATCAACCTCCCGACATGTTCATAAATATTATTCTCTTCGGGCAAAACTCAGCATGTCTATATACTACTGCAACTAGAGCAGGGGTGACAAGCTCCAGTCCTGGAGGGCCGGAGCCCTGTGTAGCTTAATTCTTGCCCTGTTCCACCACAAATGATTCAGCTCAAGAGTCGTGTAGTAATTAGCACAAGGAGTTGAATCAGGTATGTTAAATGAGGGTAAACCAAAACCTGTGCAGGGCTCTGGCCCCCCAGGACTGGAGTTTGACACCGCTGAACTAGAGGATAAACTGGATACTGAAATAATGGCCCCTGTGGTGTGTTGACAATGACCACTAATCACCAAATAAAAAATATAAGTATGTATCCAAAAAGTCGCCAGAAAATTATACCATCCAGGTACAGACATCAACACCAACAATGTTGAATGTAAGTCAGACACGTTTCGACATAAAACGACCATGCTATGAGCCACTATGAGCCGTGATGCCCTGTCTTGGTAAGGGACTGGCCCCCATGTCATTTACTCCAAAAGAGTGACTGTCTTGGGAGGACAAATACCTGTGTACATCTACGCAAACTATCCAGCTATCCGGGCAAAGAAGAGGATAGCCTCCCAGGGATGTGATAGTGGTGAGGAGGAAGCCTGATCAAAGGAGATGTGATCAGAGACAGTTGTTAGCCAGGTTAACATCAACCTGTGCCCTACCTCGTCCTCTCCACCTTTTCAGTGATGCCTGGTTGATTGAGATTATGTCCCAATAAGAAATGAGGCAAAGCCATTTTGTTTTGTTTTATTTTACAGGAAATTCCCCATGATTATAAGCTGTTGGATGGATGGATGGATGGATGGATGCTTAATAACAATATAACAAGTGCCAGTAAAAGTTCAGGTAAGTTGTCAGTGGCCAGTCACTCAAGAGTGTCATATGACATATAAACTTATATAGACTTAGTTTTTTACAACAGTATTTTACAATACAGTAAAACTTGTTACATACACAATATGCAAAGTAACCCTGCTAATTAGTTCATACCTTTAAGAGAGAAAGCTGTCATTTTATTAAATTTTTACACCCTTCTTCTTTTGAGGGGAGGCGTAGAAGCAGTGGTTATAATCCTTTTTTTGTCTTGTAATTGAGACTTCTTTTGACGGTGTGGGCAAACAACAAATATTGACCTTGGTCCTTAAGCCAAAAGACCCTAAAGGGTTATGCAGAGTAATGCAGACACCTCAAAAGCAGGCCTGGCTTTTGATGTTACGGGTAATTTTCAAGGGTACAAAGGATACCCATAGGCTCAAATTCTTTGTGCTTTGATTTACTTACTTCACAGTGTTTATAATTACAAACAAGCCGTCATCATGATTAAAACATTGCGCAGAAACAGCAGCTGGGGCGGCTGTCTGAAGACGGCCAGGGAAAGACGTGTCACGTGCTGCGTCATGCCAGCAGGTGCAGGGAAATTATGCAGTAACGTCACCCGTGCCTAGACGTCCTTATGTATAATGAAGCAGAATCGTTCATTGCATCATCGACTTAAGCAGTAACAGATTTGAAATTGTGTCGTTGAACACTTGTAGGCGTACTGGGAAAACATGGAAAACAAAACACACTGCAGTATTGAAAGTGAACGGAACAGAAAAATTATCCCAATGTGAATGTGTATACATGTATTAATAATAATAATAATAATAGTAATAGAATATTGGGAGTACCTGCCAGGTTGCTCAGATATTTTATCCCAAAGCCATGTTTTGTACAGAAGTGGCCTGGTGTGTCGTGCGGTCAAAAATTGTCACGTGATTAATGAATGATGTTACTTTAACAGGGTGGGTGGGTTAGTTCCACGCTTCATCTAGAAACAAGGAGCAAGGAACTAGCACATTTACTCTGAACCCTGAACCATAGCATGAGGAGCCTTTGCTGTTTGTTTTAAACCACAGGTGTCAAACTGGAGGGCCAGAGCCCTGCATATTTTTGGGTTTCGCCTCATTTAACACACCTGATTCAACTCCTTGTGCTAATTACCACACAGCTCTTGAGCTGAATCATTTTTGGAGGTACAGAGAAAGACCTAAGATACATAGGGCTCCGGCCCTCCAGGACTGTAGTTGGGCACCACTGTTTTAGACATTACTTAAGCCATTAACAGACAGGCTGTATGGTGCTTTATGATATTGGGACGGCTATATCACAACATATATGTAACACGTTAGTAAGGTGTGTAAATGTTACAATGCTACGGGTATGTAACTGGGTTTCCCCGACATTACACTACATTTATAATTCAAGCTTCTGCAACTGGCCAAGCAATGTGGGATTTTTCTGGTTTTGCTGACTATGGTTTGTTTTTTTTTGGGTAAACTATTTTGAAAGAGGTTCATAGACATTTCTATTGGAAGATGGTGGTGCAGGAGGTATTGCTAGCGTTCGGCAACCGGAGGGTTGCAGGTTCGAGCCCTGATTCCTCCTCCTGATTCCTCCTGACCCCATCAAAGTGTCCTTGAGCAAGACACTGAACCCCCAAGGTTGGCACCTTGCATGGCAGCCTCTGCCACCGGAGTGTGAATGTGAGGCATATATTGTAAAGCGCTTTGAGAAAAAGCACTATATAAATGCAGTCCATTTACATTTCTTAATAAAACAACATTTTTACAATTTGATATTTCTACTTTACATTGACATTACTTCATAAATGTTACGTTCCTAAATGCATCATCTTAAGTATTTAAGTAGAAGAATGACTTTAAAGTTGGGTTATATAATGCAAGTATTATTTGTGCATTTTAACAAACAGACAAGAATAACTGTCCATGTTAATTGCCCATCTATCTATCCCATTTTCTGAAACCACTTATCCTTTTCAGAGTTGGTGCAGGGGGGGGGAGGTGTTGGAACCTATCAGGGGAGCTATGGGAGCAAGGCAGGGAACAACCCAGGAAGGTGCACTGACCCTTTACAGGGTACACTCACACACCATTCACACCTACGGGCAAGTTGGTAACTCCAAAAAGCCCTAGCATGTTTTTGGCCTGGGGGGTCAGAACTGGAGTACCTGGAGGAAACCCCATGATGACATGAGGAGAACATGCAGACTCCACACATGTGATACCCTGGCAGACACTTGAACCCAGGTCCCAGAGGTGTGAGGCATCAGTGCTAACCACTGCACCACCATGCAACCCCTTACCTTCCCATCTCATCAATTTACAAAATTCATTCGCATTCAGAGGGCAGCTTTATTTTACAAGCAGCCTATAAGCCATAATCTAAGAAACACAAAAACATAAAACGCAAGTAGTATAGGTCCATTATGAGTATGTAATAGATACCAACATTTTAAAACATTTGCTTCTGATTAATTATTTTGGGAACATTTTACTCAAGGCCATATTTTTAGTAATCTATAAACACATTCCGAATGCATTATAATGTATTCATAAAGCATTATAAACATGGCTATAAATATATAGAAAAAGGCATAACACATTATAGACATGATTATTAAGTATTATGACTGCCTTATGAAGCTCTCGTCTATAATGTACTATAGATATCTGTATAATGCAGTACAAAGCATCCTACATGCTTAAACTGACCATTGTAATGCATTATAAAGGTATCTATAGTTCATTATAATTGAGAGCTTGCATAATGCAAAATACACATGGCTATGCCTTTTGATAAATATTTATAGCCATATTTATAATGCTTTATGGATGTATCATTTGTCATGAATGTGCTTAGAAATTATCATTTGTTCATATCTTGTTCACAAGACGATAAACTAAAATAAATATTGTGTGGTGTCATCATACATATTCTGTACAAAATACGCTACATTCTATTGTGTGACATTCTATTGTGCTCCAGTCAACAACAAACATTAATAGACCATGAGAAACAATGACCTCTAATGCATTTGGCTACAAATTCCTGCCATTTATCTTGGTAAGATCAGTGTCACAACCCAACTGCCAATCCAAATGGTAACAGCATGTTCAGACAGGGCTTTAATTGCAGTCGTTAATTTGGGGCCGTCACAACGATGAGGCTTCAGAAGGGATCAGATGGAAAATTGCCCCTGTCCCATTGCGAAACCTGTCACTTTATGTATGTCCCTCACACACAAAACAACAGGACACAATGGGCACTAGACACTGTTGGATTAATGGAAGAGTGGAGTATCTGTGAGGCTTATATGCAAGATCAGCTAAATAACGTAACTGTTCTCTAAAAAGCTTAATCAAACTCTAATTAGCACAGGAGTAATTGCCGTGCCTTGTGGCATCGTGCAGTTGACATCAGACTGATGTTAATTATTGTAACTGCGACAGTGTAAATACTTCAAAGTTATGTAAATGATGAATCGATAATCCACCAAGACAGTTTATTGAATGTGTTTGATTTAACCATCATCTAAGTGTGCGATTTAGTACCATATGTTACTTTGTACAGCCACTGAAGCTTTCAGTCACATCATGCTGGAAATCTCAATAACACTAGAGAGCTTCAAAGGTATACATACTAACATTGCAGTTAATAGAATGATATAATTAGTATGAATACAAAGAAACATAAACGGTACCATTGTACAGTGCATTGGCTGGGAGTTATGTGCATAAAATTTTTTTAAAAATCATATTGAACAAAATTATACTAAGTATAATTATACTGTAATAAGTCGCTTATTACTAATCAATCATTAATAATCAACCAATGCCAATACTCATACAGTTTACACACTGAAAAATTAATACATATCATAACAAAAAACACATTCTTTTTTAAATGTTTGTTTATGCAGATCCTTTTTATGTTTGCTTCCTTGTTTGTTCTGTTGCTGCTGCTTTTCAAAATCTCCTCAATTCCAGTCTCAGAATGTGTATACACACACACACACACACACACACACACATATGAACTGAAGATATATATAATTTTATTTTTTTTAATTCCCTTGCCTTAAGATTGAACTGAACTAATCAGCCAATTGAATAGCAAGAGAGCAGCGCACATCTGCGGCAAGCATTTTATGCAAGACAAAGCAATTGATTTTCAAGCATCACTTTAATACATCAGCAGGCCCCGGCACAGCTTTTCCCCACAGGCCCCCAGTGTTGAGTAGGGCCACGGTATGTCTTTAGCAATAATGCAAAATCAATGAGCAGAAACTGAGCCATCATCTCACCAAATCCATCCGGCTCCTTCACTGATTATTCATTAAACCGACACAGCAGAATCTAAATAAAATCACTTTCCTCTTCTACAGACCATAAAAAAATCTTTAAAAATCAAGAATAAAAAAAATATTTTATAACTAATTGAGAACCTTAGATACACGTCATCATTTTACTGTTCATTCTTTCCCGCTTGCCAGGAAAACTCCGTAATCTAAACTTTTAACAGCCTTTTAAGAGGAAGAACATTCTTGTCATAATGGAATTGTTTCTATTATTTACATGAATTCCTGACATCCTGACCACGGTGCTCCCAGACTTCCTGGGACAGGCAGGCCCCAAGCTCACTGTACAGGACAGCCAGATACGGAAAAAGGATGGATGCATCAATAACTTAAATAAAGATTTGTAACACTTTCTATGAATGCCATATGTACAAAAATCTATGGACACAGTCATAGCGCATTATAGTACATTCATAAAGCATTATAAACATGGCTATAAATATTTATCAAAAGGCATAACTTATTATAGCCGTGTTTATTATACATTATGAATGCTTTATGAAGCGTTTATCTATTATGCACTGAAGATAACTTTATAATGCAGTACAAAGTATCCTTAATTCTTATAATCATTATATAGATCATTATAATGCATTATGAAGGTACCTATAGTGCATTATAAATGACAGCTTTGTTGGAGCTTGTAAAGTATTATAATCAACATTATAATGCCTTATGACTGTCAAAATAAGATGCTGTAATGCTTTATTAACACTCACACCGACCATTATAATGCGGGGTATCAAGAGGGTATCAATTATGCATTCTAAATGAGAACTTCATTGTAGCTTATGAATTATTATAATCAACAATACAATGCCTTATGACTGTCAATAGAAGGTGCTATAACGCTTTGTTAATTCTTATATTGAGCATCATGTAGTATGAAAGTATCAGTAATGTGTTATATATGCATTACATAATGCATTCATAAAGAATTATAAACACTGCTATATTATTTATGAAGGTGTTTATAAATTACTAAAAACATGGCCTTAAGTAAAGTGTTACCAATGACAGCTCTAAGTGTTGACAAAATATTTGAAAGTTTTACCATTTAGTGCCATTAGGCTTTCAGAGTTTTTAGAATAAATGACAAGGATCCCACACTAATGCTTTAAATGAAACATTTACTGCTATATCACTGTTCACTTCCTATGATAGCTTCTGTTTGATATTCAGTAGGACCAACAATAATAATAAGCGAAAAGAAACAACATAAAAAATGTTTTGCTTATGAAGGAAAGAACTAAAACAGGGATGTATGAAAATGATCAGAACTTCACTCCACGTTGCTTATAATAGTTAATTGCTTGATTTTTTTCTTAATTCCATTTATTTGAACTCAATATATTCCCATACACTGATTTTAGCAATATCAATGTTCATAGATATATTAACATTTATACTATCCATCCATCCATTTTCCAACCCACTTAATCCTATTGGGTCGGAGCCTAGCACGGAAGCAACGGGCACGAGTGAACAACCCTGGACAGGGGGCCAGCCCATCGCAGGGCACAGTCACACACCAGTCACGCACACATGCACTCCTATGGGCAATTTATCAACTCCAGTTAGCCTCAGCATGTCTTTGGACTGGAGGAAACCCCACGACACACATGTAACCCAGGCGGAGACTTGAACCCGGGTCGTAGAGGTGTGAGGCAACAGTGCTTGCTACTGCACCACCATACCGCCCACCATTTATACTATATATATGTATATTCTTAAAAAACAATAAATGTTAATATATTTATGAACATTAGTATTGGTGATCTTTTCATGCAATATTTTTCAAATACACTTTAAACCAATAGTAACTTTCCTGTTTCTTTATATTAATTACGAGTTGCATTCATTATGTTTTGCATATACTGATTAAACAACTGCTCAAATTTGTGTTAATTTAATACAAACACACTCAGTGGCCACTTTATTAGGGACACCTAACTTATACTGGGTAAGGCCCACTATTGCCTCCAGAACTGCTTCAAGGGTAGATGAATTGTTTGTTCAGAGACACCATTCTGCACACCACTGTTGTACTGAGCTGTTATTTTTGCACTTGTGGCCTTCCTGTTAGCTTTGACGAGTCGGGCCATTCTCCTTTAACCTCTCTCATTAACAAGGTGTTTTCGCCCACAGAAATGCCATTGACTGGATGTTTTTTGTTCATTATACCATTGCCTGTAAACTCTAGACACTAGTGCGTGAAAATCCCAGGAGGGCGGCTATTTCTGAAATGCCGGAACCACCACTTATGGCGTCCACAGTCACACCGTGTTTAAAATGGCTTAGATCCAGCATCTTACCCGTTCTAATGTTTAGTGGAACAGAAACTGAACCTTTAGACCCAATCTGCATGCAAAAATTCAGCTTCAGCTAAATTATTTGCAGTTTGGAGGAGAGAAATGGTTGCTTTAACAAGAAGGTGCACCAAATAAACTGTCGACTGAGTGTGTGTGCTATTTAAGATTTACAAATCCATTTAATTGTAAATTCCAGAGTCTGGAGTTTTGTCGAAATTTAAATAAGTGGAAAAAAGAAGTGCCAGGAGCAGGGACAGTTGTCCAGCTATGCTTTTGGTTAATTTAGCACTACACTCAACCTTCAGGGAGGATTGATGGTCAAAGGAGAAGGGGACAAATCCCCCAAGGTAGCAACTACAACTTCCAACACTTTATTACTGGTCAATTTGGAGTCTTCTTTCACTTGGGTGACACGGCATCGGGGATGTCACAGATCGGCCAATCAATAGCTGAAGCTTAGCCGCTGAAGTGTCTGCCACCAGAAACGGTGAGGGTCGCGGCTGAACTCATCGCTGACCTGTTTATCGGATCGTAATCACCTCACGGGTTAGCGGATGTGGCTCAAACTGACGCAGGGACGTTCGTGCGAGGCGCCCACGTAATCTTGTATGAATGACCTAAGTCCCAGAGGTGCAAAAGTAAAGTCTGCTACTGTATGTTTCGCATGTGCTGAAAGGGGAAAACATTGCCACAAAGCTCGGTTTATATGCTGATACAACCACTATGCGCTACAGCCACAGCTGGAGTAATCACTACTTATGTTTGTTTAGTTGTTTTTAGTGTTTAGACAAAACTAGGGTTTCAATTTACAAATACTCTGTCAGACACAGTAATAATCACCCATAGCAATATCTTAGGTATATGACTACAATAGCTCTAGAAAGCCTTAGATATCTCCAGAACATCTAAATCAATTTTTTTTCTTTGCACAAGTTTTATTTATATTAGTGTGTTACTGAGATGAATTAAGTATATTTTAACTGCTGCCTTTTCCATTTCCGTTTCATTCCCAGTACAGCTTTTGCTCGACCCTTTCCACCACCTAAGCCAACCAATTTTTACAGTCAACCGCTGATAACAAATTAGACTGAGAATAATAGTCAGTCAGTTACCTAAATCTGTGAGGATAAAAGCATGCCTTTTGCGTTATTCAATCACACAATTAACGGAAGGTGCGTAGCAAAAAAAGAAATTGGGACACAAGCCTTTCCCCCCATTATGGGTAAAGGCCATTGAAAATTGTCACCTCACATCTCGCTGATCGAAAATAGAAGCACAAAACAGCTACCACAGGCCAGGCTGCGACTGCCAGCGGCTCAATGCACTTGACTCATGATATAACACGCAGCTCAGCATGTAAGCAATCCCAATAGCAGTTAGCCTACAAACATATTGATCCTATAGATTTCCTCCAAAAGTTACGATACTGATATGTCATCGCGAAATTTGCCTGAACAAACAGGCAGGAAGAATCCAAATAGTGAAAACCAGTCTTCAGACGTGAGGACTGGAGTTTTCTGATGCCTCAGCTGAGCTTCAAAGGTGTTTAAAAATGTTTTATGAGGAAGATTGACATTATTAATTGCTTAGTGCTCCAGATCTCCACTTAGAGGTATACATACAGTCCTGAAATGAGACCATTTTGCATCTTTTTTCCTCTTAATGCAATCAAATAGCAGTTAATAGCAGCAAATGTATCATTCATAGCCCAGTACACTTTGGAAATACAACTTGCAACATGAAACAATCTGACCCAATAGCAGTAAAGAATCACGTGTTGAATAAAACATTGTTTTAATCTGCATAGATTATATAGTTCTGAAAGGTAATCTGTATTTTGATATTCACAGACCGATTATTTCTGCTGTATTGCTGGAGAGGGTACAAAAACCAGTGTCACTTGTAAAATGATTAATAAGATTCCCTGCTGGGGAGGATACCTGTGACTTATTTTTACAGAAGCATCTTCTGTCCAGAAAATAGGGGTGGCGTAAATGGCTTCTCCCTTTCCTCCCCATTTTGACATGCATCCGCTCTGCATGAGTGCTTATTGTAATAATTTTGGCGAGATGCTTCATCCCCGTCTCCCGTCGTGAAGCTGCTCAGGTAGATTATTGACCCCGTTTTCTGCTCATCTGCCGCTTCCCGCTGTGTCCCTGCAGAACGGAAGCCTCGGAAGCACCGGCAGGGTGAGAGAGAGACCCCAGTAAGCCGGCAGCAAGGACAAAAATAACGCACTCCATCTTTTTTTTTTTTTTTCCTCGCCCGTCCATGTAGTTTGCGAACCACGAGGGTGAAGGAAACATGCGGGGAGGAAAAAAAAAAAAAACCTGAGGCATAAATTGCACCTTATAGGAGCATGGGGCTAGATGAAATTTCCCCAATACAAATGCAGCACCAAAATGCTACGGTGCACCATGGTACATGCAGAGTGGCTGAAGGCCAAAGGCATCACTACTGTGTCCTGTAACACAGAGATTTAACTGATAGGCCTCATTTTTCCTGGCTATCCTGCTTAAATACAGCCATTTATGAAGGTCATTACTACATCATAAAGCAGGGAGTAACTACCAAAAACATCCTCATGTCGTCACCTAAATAAACACAGCCATATTTGAAACTTCTTAGAGCGCCAAAGTATCAGACTTCAGAACAAAGCACACAATGATAACTTGCATTAATTCATAAATTATTTTCCTCGTTTTTTTTTGTCTGATTAAAATGTATTAACTATTGTGACCCATCTGCAATCTTTTGACGTCAAGGGAAATGTTTCGTTTAATCTCTGCCATATTTTAACATTCCAAGGGGGACATCTTCTGTTCCAGTTTGCAAATCATGCTTAAAAAACAACAAACTAATTTTACATGCTTGCCACATGTGTCTTTAGTTTAATGACAATAGGTATTATTTAAATAAACACTAATACGACTTTGTAACTCATGATATCAAAGTATTGGTCAATAGCCAGCTATAAATAAAGATAGCTAGACGTTAGTAGTAAAAATCCCTTAATGTAAAAAAACACATTCAAAATAATGGATTTTACAGTCATTCTTCTTGGATTGTTACAGCAATTCTACCATACTATCCTAAATACACAAAAACTGCAAGAACCCTGTTGCCTTTTCATATAGTATTATATCTTTTTATAAACTTTTTCTTGACATTTTAAACAGGGCATGGAAATAAAGGCTACAGATGCTGCATTACTGGCTATCTATTTAGAGTTATGAGTTTGACACATTGCGTAAGAACACTTGTGATTCTGCTGGTTTCACCCTGAGGAGCCTGTGCTCTGCTTTTCCCCCCTTTTAAAGCCCACTGCAGGTCAGTGAGCTGTTTTTTTTTTCTTTTTTTTAATCTGCTAAATTCACAGCCAAATTAAGATATCGACACATCTTCTCAGACAAAATGGCCACAGCATGATTTTACAGCTGACGATCTACAAATGGGAGAAGTTACAGCATTTTCCAGCTCTTACTTTGTTTGGGCATTTAAATACACAGGGACCTCCCGCTCTCCATGCTGCGTGTAGTAATTCATCACTTTAACAGATTGTCAGAGCAAAAGCAAAGCACTGAACTTGTAAACAAAAGGGAGTGGCTTGCAGTCTTCAGTTTGTACAGAGACAGAGTTTCTTTTTTTTGAAGATGGCAATGTTGCATTGCCATTATCAAATGATTATTCAAAGTTACATTAACCGACAAGTGTGTTTGCTTCAAGCTGTTTCTTGGAAGACACTAATATTTCTTTTCACTTCGTGATTCCTTGTGCACAGGAAACGGAGTTTTCACAACCATTTTAACACCAGTAAGCTAAATACATTAATTAAAATGAATATAAATATGAATAAGCAAAATCCAAATGATTGATTTGAAGCTTTAATTAGAATAGGCTCATAAGTTTAGTTTTTTTTTTTTTGTTTGATTTCTTGGTCTTGTGCTTCCACACACAAGGTGACAAGGCCTCCACCTGCCTCAAAAGGCCTGCAGGTGTTTGATTGGAGAACGTCTAAAATGTGACAGTCAAACTGATTCTATTAAAAACAGCAATAGGAGTGATTTGATTCTATCAGTATTCAAAGCAGTGCATTTGTAGTTTAATTTTGGGATTAATAAAGTTTTCACTCAAAGATTTTATTTAAATTATACTGGTGTGTAAGAAACAAAACTAATTGGAATAATTTAAAATATTATAAGGTAAAATGTTCCTAAATTAAACTCAAATACTTTAGGTAAATCATCATTTACTACAGGCTACAGTAATTAGTGTCATCTGTGCTTTTTGACATTGCCGTTCCATATTTTTGCAATATTTCAGCTTTAACAAATCAAAGTACTATAGCAAATGAATCTAACTGCGCCCACAATTAAAAAAGAATATTTACCTTGATTTAGCATTTCCACCTGCTTTATAAATATGTGTTTGGTGATAACTCTTGATTTCTGTTATTATTTATGTTACTGTTTTAGATGTTTGCAGCATAAAACAATATACTTTTAATACACGATTAGAGACAGAAATAGATTCCTTTGTGTTTTCATCGTAGCTGCCATAAAAAAAATGTAAATTACACAAACACCACACATTTCCACTTCATATTTCCAGTGACCTTAAAACACGGTGGCTTTGTCAATCAAGAAGCTATCAGACTTTCTAGGTCAGGTCAGAATTCTGTCATGTCGATTAGCTGGAGGTGTTAATGTTGGGGATACTGTCGAATCCAGTTCACTTCCTATCTGATCAATGTCAGACCGGGCTTTGGTAGAAACAGGCCACAGAAGGGTTTCATAAATATATTGACAAGTTCCATGGCTGGAAAAAAGGAAATAGGAAACTACAAAAAGACTCAGGCTTCTTAACTGTTTTCAGTCATTGCTGACCTTTAAAAGAACAAAGGAACCCAACAATCAAAGGCATAATAAATAAAAGCTAAATATATTTACCAAAGGTAAGGCAATATTACCCATTTGATTTTGCGAACCTGTTGGCATTAATATTAACAGTGCAGGTATATTGAAGGCAGAGGATCTGAAATGAAGGTCCAGCCACAATGTGCATCTGTCACTCAGTCTTTTCCCATCATTTTATGCTTCAGATACTTCATTAAAAAAAAGAAAACAAGATAGTATAGAGAAGGCTTGTAACAGCATTGGATAAAATCATTTGATAATTTCTTAAAGGCTAAAAAAAATATGATTTTCATTAAATGCACTAATGATGTAATAAAGGCAAGATTCAGCGAAAAAAGAACCTTTTATGCCAAGCAAATTTTGAATGAAAAAAGGATCTCAACAGAGACACTTGATGTCTCCATTCAGCATGTAACGTAAATAATTACGGTGTATTAGCATTTTATTAATTATGCTGATTCAAAAAGGAATTCTCCTGGCACATTCTGAACTGCATGAAAACAAAACATTTCTGCTGTTGACAATTGGCCATCTGTCACCAAATCCTTCGTAAAGAACAAGCTTTTGGAGCCAATTTTCTGCTAATATGACATGTTGAAACATTAATCACCCCCTAAGGCCAATATAATTGCAGAACCGTGTTAATTACCTAACAATTAGCAGCCATAATTTCCAAGGGGCTATCAATGAATTAGCTTGAGACTTTCCCACACATTAAATGCTTCTCTACAAAATGCACCATACTCACATTAAACCTGCAATTCAGACTTCTATGCATAAAATACACTTCTACAGATAAACTGCAGTATCGCTTGGTGTTACATTAAAGCCATTCCCACATCAAGTATTTGTAGAAATTTGGTGTAACAGGACAATTTTACACAAAATATTGTCTCCTTTTCGCTATTTGTACTGCTGTTTTGTTATGTTGTATGATTTGCTGTGTTGTAGTGTATGTGTTTGAGTATCACTCTTTATAAATAAGTCACAAACGTGATGGTTGGTGTATAATCTCATCGGAACAAAAAAATGAAATGGCTACAAATTTTAGCTACACATATTTACGAAGAAAAATATATTTTTATAGGACTGTAGATTGTACAATGCAAGCAATACCTTACAATCATGTTTTTGGTAATGAACCTTATTGGTGTATATATGTATT
>JAODKF010000038.1:13894151-13923854 GCA_026779585.1 Mormyrus proboscirostris | reverse complement strand
TATGTATTTTTTAATGAAGACGCCTTAATTAACCCTTAAACTTATTTCAGTGGATCACAATTGTCATTTGTTTGCCTTTGTAAATGTTTAAAAGAGCAAGGGAAATAAGGGGAAAACGATTCTTGGTTGTTTTATTTAATGTTTTATTTCATTTAGTAAATTACTACGAATAATCCTAAACTGTCTTAGGCTTTTCAGCCCCCATGTAATCTTATATTGGCTTTATTTTACTCCATATTACAAAATATAATTTAATCATACAACCTACTAATCCTTGTTATAGAAATGCTTATTTTATCATTACTCTTAATACTGCGACAGATATTATTGCTGTACAGCTGGCTTTCGTTCCTTTATTACCAAATTCTGAGGCAGGCAAAAAAGAATGTGCCATTTATTAAATTTCAATGGAGAAACATACAACCAGGATATATATCATGTATGATGAATTATTTTTTGGCTCACAGTGAGCAATATCCCAGTATCAGTGAAAATATATTGCTTTAATTCATCTGAATAAATAAGAATGTTCTTTCTGAGATGCAGTCAGTGGTCTTAACAAGGCCAAGGGTCTAATTTAAATGTCAACCCCAACATCACCAAAAAACGTACCGGTGGCAATCACAAGCAGGTTTAATAGGTTTCCTGTCTTGTTCTTAATTTGCTGAAATTACAAAATCAATAGCCGTAGTTGTAGCCGTAGCTACTTGTTTTACTGCTTTAAGATAAAGTCTGCAAGAAAGCAATCTTCAGTTCCAATTTGCTATGTACGACATCAAGGTACTTCTTATCAGTTTACTTAAAGAAACGCAGTGCCAGGCATGTCTAGTGTTACCTCTATCAGCATAATAGCCCTATTGACCTTATTTGCCTGATTCCTCAGAAACGGGGGGCTGCAGTAGATTTTGACTTCACTTTTGTAACTAACTAGCAGCACTGCTAATAGGACAACAACGTCACAAAGGTTACATGGCATGTTTGCATTCACCATGAAAGAAAACATTCCGTATGTGTAAGCAGGTCCCACTACGTCTCTTGCTCATATATAGTGATTGTTTTATATTCATGTGTGTTTATATATAGAATATGTATGTATGCATGTGTGCGTGTATATATACACACACAAATATATATAAAGAATAAGACTTCTAAATCTGAAACTTATTGACTCTAATTCCCAGAAGGTTACTGCTGCGCTACCATTCAGAGAGGTTGTTTGTTTCTTTAGTAAAACGCCTGTATATCTGTATATAGAAAAACTATTAGATAAATAATAATATTTAAAATGATCCTTCTGTTTGTGCGCATGTATTCCTATGTGAAACATTTTTGTTAAATGAGCTTTCATTTTTATGTGCTGTGATTGCCTGGGTTAACCGCACGTCGGCGATAGTTACAAATACACAGTTAAAAACACACTTGCAAACTCAATTACAAACACACCCGGAGAGGCCTGGAAAAACACCTCTTCCGGTCCTGGAACAAGCTGCCTGCTTTCAAAATAAGACAACCCAGAATCACATGTTCTGGTCCTGAAACAAGCAAAAAAAAAAACAGAAAAATAAATGAGACTGAAGGATTGACGTTTTTTTTTCTCCAGTCTTCCTAAAAACTGTACCTAGAGCAATATGGCCATTCCAGGAGTCTAAGTAACTGCATTCATCATCCATACATTGTAATATATTTTATTATGTAAATGGTGACATGGTATTTGTATTAATACACTGCATGTTGAGGACCTTTCAAATCTTTTGTCCCAGCATGTTCGCTTCAAATCCATTCTAATATGGCCTGCGTTTAATCTCCCAGCTTCAGTAAGTGCTATGACCATATAAAGGGACCCTTTTCTTGCATTTCACTCCCTAATTGCATGTCGATCATAAAAGCGGGGCATCTGTGTGGCTCAGGATTCAGAAACTAAAGAGTGATCAGCCTCAAATCAGGACATTTCACTTGATTGCAAAAAATAATTTCACATGTCGCAGAACAGATTAAAGAATTTTTAATCTGGATATTAAGAATATTATATATCAAAGTAAGGGGTCAGTCTTGTTACAGCCAAAACTCATAAAATTAGGAATGGATTTCATAGTGCAGATTGTGTGCTGAATGATTGTAATCAAATGTTATCTTTTTCAGTATTTTTTTTCTTGGAAAATTTTAATTATTTTGCGGCTTCTTGATATTTTTTTGATATAATGCAATGAGCAGATTGGCCGCACAAAGGAACATTTTCTGACTGCCTTGCTTTCATCCTTAGGCCTTACTGTGGAGCGGGGTGACTGAATTTGGTGGACGTTCATCATAATGAATATTTATGCTATGAAGTCAGAAATGCATTCGACAATAATGCACATTTTTTAAGCAGCACGTCAGGTTGTCACTTTAGTGCTCTCTGTAAATGCACCTAAAAACATCCTGCCTACAATATGCTCTTTTATAATAATATTCCTGAATTGTACATAATAATTCCAATGCTCATCGTAACTAATTTCTTGGGAAGAATATATGCGGAATGACCTGTATGATAAAGGAAATACTGACACCTATTGGAGGTATGAAGAAATAAGTCAATCAACCTTTCGCTTCATAAGCATCAGAGTATACTGTATGCATTTCAAGCATCTATCCATCTTCCAACCACTTACTGTATCCTAGACAGAGTCACCCGGGAGGCTGGAGTCTGTCCCAGGTTGCAGAAGGTATAAATGTACCCCTACCTTGTGCCCTATACTGAACACATTATTACACATTTAATCTTCCTTGCGTATGTAGAAATTACATAGTATTAACCAAACACTAGCATATTTTTTTATAAATCCACATATAATATCTATATTATAAAACTATGGAATTAAAAGTACTATTGAAAAGGCCAAAAAGCTTTATGTTTATGACCATAAACAGTGGCTGACAATGGAGATAGAGAGTGCTACAATAGCCACCTAATGAACCTATGGGGTTTCTGCCCCGATATAATGGAATAATATATAAAAAGCACACCGCTGTCACATTTTCTTATATTAAGACGTAATGTGATTTCATGATGTATTTCTGTCACGATTCAGTAGAAATGAAAGGGTTAGCTACTGAAAAAAATGGTAAAGTGTAAAAGTGTCTTGGAATGAAAATAACAGTCAAAGCCGTGTTAGAGAAGAGGCCCCGGAAACATTTGCTGGGATCACAGGAGGGTTTTCAATAATCAGCGGTCATCTGGAGCATTTTCGGCATTTAACTCCGCATGGCTACGTTCCCGTTTTGAGTTTCCACACTCGCACATGGGGGGACCCCATGGCTGAGTGTAAACTGAGTATAGGGGGTGTGTGCAAGATACGGTGTGTGTGTGTGCGTGTGTGGGGAGGGGGGGGTGGCAGCCAAAACGTACACCATGCCGTTATTAAAGTGTACGAAAGTGCACACCCAAGTCCCACACCCTGGTTTCATTAGCTTCCCGTCAGCTGCCCGCAGAAAAAGAAACGTGTTTTTTATTTCTTCTTCTACCTTTGCGTTTTAAATTACAGTGTACAGCTGGTGACCAAACACGAGTTACGTTAAAAGAAAAAAAAAAAAAGAAATACTGACAATTTTCCTAGTAGGGAAAAAAAAAAACAACAGAAATCATTGACCTTAGAAACCAATTTCAAAGTATACTAGAACATACCATTCATAATAATTTCATTACAGATTTTTTTAGTAAGTGAATTTAGTACGGATTCCTTTCTGAATCATGTTTATTTTTGTTTACATATACACATGAACAAATGTCTTTGCATGCTTCACATGTGTAACCCATAATGTAATTTCAGAGCAAAGACATTGTTTTGCCAAATTTGATATGAGCAGTTGTCCACAATTAACTGTTAAGTTGAATTTTTATATTTTTCTGACATCTGTTTTCAGTTAAAATATTTCCAAATGGGCTTCAAAAAGGATAAAAAGGCACCCTCCTATGGTTGTGTCCTATCAAAAACAAAAGCAGATGTTATTACGGCAGATGTGGAGTCAGGAAAATATTTACATATTTGAAAGGTTTGTATAATTTTCCCTTGTGGGCTCCACAAAATAGGAAACCTGGTCATATAACTTTGCCTATTTGACTTTGTCATGCAAAATATTGGATATTTTTTCACCCCTATATGAACAGTCTGCATATACATTAAATTAATTCAGCGCAATATCGACACCCACTTGAAACCCTGGAAAGACACTGGCAGACGGAAGCACACTATTTTCCGTAGCTAAAATGCCTGCAACATCTCCAGCAGAAACAATTTTAGGAAATGAAAGTATTTCTCAAGAGCTATCAAAATAAAACAATGGAAACACATTTGAGAAATCCCACGTGCTGATTTCAGTAAAATAATTGTGCACTGACAATACACTGTTTTTTTTTTTTTACGGAGAACACTGAATAGCAATTCCAGATATCATTCCCCTTTCTCATACAATATTCATGACAATCCTTTGTATCATTCAGCATGCACATAGCATTAGAATCTCCACCATTGTGCAAAAGGAAAACAGTCGTATGTGAATCATTTTTCTCTTTTAGCTATTTGAATTATATTAGCACAATAAAATACGTCTTCAAAAACCAAAAATCTTAGACCAAGGGAAATGCAGAAAATGTCTGTATGACTGAAAAGTGACTAGATCATTAAGACAGGACAGCCATTAAGAGACAAGCTGAGAATGACAATAACGGGGGGGGGAAATCATTCCTTTTCCACCACATTCCTGTTCCCCATATTTGCAGGCTACATCGCTTGATGAACATTTCCTCTTCGTCACTCATATTATGTAAATCTCTTTCCCTCCAATAGGAGGCGTTGATAGGGAAATTCCCTTTGCATGATTAAAGATGATGGACGACCCGAGCAGAAGAAACCTGAGGTTGCGACTATTAAGTCTGCACTCCCTGAATGTCAAAATGCCCCCCTGAACATGTTAACTGCTCAAAAAAGGGAGAATTAGCCAGCCCGGATTAGCCTGAGGTGTATAACAAGGCATCTTTACAGGGTAATCATCCCCTTTGTGATAAAACAGGCCAAGCATGACATTACAAAAATTCACCTTAACCGGTAAAAACCAGTTTAAAACACAAAGAACATCCCTGATAACTGACTGCACCCCGCCAAGATGGCTTTTGTGATGGCTGAGAAAAAATGATGGATGTTTTGATGACGAAACAAGAAAAACAAAGATGTGGCATGCATCTCGCGACAGAGCATAATCAGAGACGTGACAGGACATTAAAGAGGAAACACAGCAAAGGCTTGGATATATTTACCAGAGAGAATCCTTCCTTTCAACCGCCTTATTCACTGTGTGTGTGTGTGTGTGTGTACGTGTGTGTGTCTGTCTGTGTGTGCGTGTGTGTGTGTGTGTTTGCGTGTGCATGTGTGTGAGTGTGTGCGTGAGTGTGTGCATCCTTTCGGACTCGGACAGGCAAGCCGGAAAGGAGATATTACAGTAGGGTACACGCGCCGGCGTCGCCTTGAGACGCGTGACCCAAAATGATGCTCAGAGGCCGCCTGGTGACCTCCCGCCTGCCAAGCCCCCTGTGATTAATTCAACATGCCCTTGAAACGATCTCCCAGATATCCTTGTGATTTGGTGGCGACTCCCAAGCTTCTAGAACCTTACCTCGGATCACAGAGGAGAGTCTGGGAGTCATTACCTTTCTGCATAAAAAAATGGAAAGAAAATTTGCAGAATTGCACTTTATCAGTGGGCATGAAAAAAAATGAAATGATACAATACAATACAATGCAATATATTTTCCTGCTGCCCTGACCAAGGCATCTCCAATGAATGCACGACCCTGGCACAGCAATTTTTAATTTTTGACAGGCCGAATTACCATTCATCCACCTTCTTTTCTGATTATGTGCTGGACAGTGAAATTTCGACTGCAAAATGCAATTTTTTTCTCTCTCTCTTTTTTTTCCCTCGCCCAACACCATGACAACAATCCCGGCAGTCACAAGGACAGAATGAAGAGAGCAATCTAACATCCAGGGATATGAATTTCTGATCAGCTGCCGGCAGGCAGGCTGCGGAGGCTTACGCTAATCCCATTGGACAGCTCGCCACGATGAAGCCTGGGAGCCGGCCTCCACAATGCGGGGAGCCCCTGCCATTGCGGGCGTCTGCCTATAATTTAAACCCAAACGAGGAGGGGACTGCACCCGGCGCCACAACAAGCTGTAATTTAACTGGCGGAACAGTTATGCAAATCATTTTAACCTGCATCAACCTTTAACCTATTCCCTTTGTGCTGCCTTTTATCCCCAGAAATTACCATTCTGTTGAAAGCGAGCGGCAGTCAAGCTGAAATGTTGCTTAACAAATATTTCTACATGTTCCTCTAAGCAAAAATGTCTTAATGAAGTTGTATCCCCTCACCCCTTGTTCTTGTTTAAACACCAAATTTGAATCATAAACATAAACTTCCATAGGAAGTGAGCCCTGTTCATTTGATTTTTGTTTATTTTCTTTTTCCTTTATCATTTTCAGATTCCCTGTACCTGCCATTAATTTCTTCTTAACTGCAGCAGTTCCCAGAAACGCTGCAGTTCCATACGGATGCCCCGGTGAGCGACGTCGTGTCATTATCTACCCGGCCTGATAAAGCACTGTCGCAGACACCGGCCACTCTCACTACGTATTTTAATTTGAGACCCTCGACTGGAAACTGGAAGCCTCCCGTCTAAGGAGAGATTTTAAACAGCTGGGGGACCCTTTGAGTACACATCAGAGCAACAGAATTGACCAAGGCTATCAGAGTCTGTTAGCCCAAGACTGACAGTGCGTATTCTTATAAAGGTCAAAAGAGTGCGCACTGTAGCTTCGTGACCAAATGAACTTTGCAAATGTTATTGTACGATATGGCTGGTGGGTGAATAGAGCACTACTGCAAAACACAGCATCACTGATGGAGATTTAAAAAAAATGCCATCAGCAATTTTATCTCAAGTCAGACCTCATCACAAATGGCTGCTGCGGCGCATGATTTTGTCAGGTCTAAGTCTAAGTTTTTTGTTTTTGTATAACGGAATCCAAGTTTTATTACATTTGTAATTCTGCTGAGTGTATAGTTTACAGACACTGAAATCCATGAAAGGAGACACCATCGTACTGACGTGAACAGACAAGACACTTCTCTGAATACTTCATAAAACTTTTGCCAAGTCTGTGAGACAAATCGACAATATGAACAATATGGCAACATCCAGTGCAGGGTGTCCCAGTGCCTCCTGGGGAAGGCTCAGACTCGACTGGAAAAGTCATATGTAAAACGGATGGATGGATGGATGGATGGATGATATTCAAATAATAATGGAGTGTACGATCAAAATTAAAATTCAGTAACAATTACTATAACAAAATGGAAAGAAAAATGTATTGTGCCCTGAATGAAAAGTGAATAATGCATCTTCAAAACTAGGTAATGAGCATTTCTATTACTTCAGAGCATAGAATTCCTTCACTTGTCCTTAAAAGTACCAAAGGCCTGAGTGGCTTCCATCAGACATCTTTCATATATTTACGGTTTGCAGTGAAAGCATTCCCTGATAATTAATCGCACATCACAGAGGTATTGTTCATTATTCACAGACTAGCTGTGGAATTAATTTATACCAGCAGCCCTACATTCAGAGACCTGGGGTGTGTCTTGACTAAGCTGGGGAAGACAGTAAACAGTTAAAAATGTTCATAGTTGACAAACACAATATAGCATCCGTGCATCCAATTGTTTAAACTGTCATAATTTGAGAATATTTAAAATGGCCATTAGCACAAATACTGTAGAAATCTGATTAATATTAATATATATCAGCTAAGCCCGCTGCAATGTTTCTACTGGAGTTGCCAAACAATCATACCATGGTCTAGATGTACACAGTTTAAGAGAAATGCCAGTTAAATTGAACAGTTGAATGCTAGCTGTATAAAACATTGCAACTGTTGGGTTGCCAGATGTTGTGTGCAAAAGTGTCACAGGACAACAATGTGTGCATTTAACATCTTGAATTACTATGCATTATCAAAAGCTTATATCCAAAATAATTGCTTGCAACTAGTTTGATATCCTGCAAGGCAAGTGAATCTAAGTATTCCTCCCATGAGGACAGCTCGGCTCCTTCAAGGACTAGAACATGCAACCTTCTGGTCGTAAGCTCAACATCTCTACTCATATCACACCTGCATCACTAATTGCCAGTGAGACCCTACCTTGGAAGATTTTATGGAATATATCAGCTGGAAAAGGGAAAAAAAATCATTTGGTGGTATCCAAATACAGATTATGGATTCACAGAGAGAATCCATCTGGTATCAACAACAGCACCGGCTGGTATTAAAGACTCAACAATCCTGGCTGTACCAAGAAATGTGAAAGGCACCACATTAAAAGCAGAAAATCAGCATTAATAGTTTATGCTGATGAAGGGAGGTAATTGACAGTTTGAAAGAAGACAATGTCGTATATATATTTGAAGGTAAGATATCGGCACGGCTGTTCATGGAGGCCGCTTAAGTGGATGGTGCCTATCAAAGGTGCACAGAAAACCAAACTGAAAGAAGCGTCACAGCACAATGGGTGACGGAGCAGTCGAGTTTACTCGAGTGACTTAATTCACCTGAGTAGAAGATTGTGGAGAAGTTCTGAATATTAACAAGGCTCTTATTGTAATTGCATGATTAAAGTATTCTTTTACTGAAAATAAAACCATTAATTTTGCATTGTACCATGCAATTTAATCAAGCCAGTGAGAGACATACATGTTTATATAACACAGAAACCCTTTAGTGAGACAAGATGTTCCACTACTTTTCTGATGAGTGTTCGTACCTCACCTGTCCGTATAACGTGAGATAGGCCGAGACGTCCAACTGGACAAAGGGCGTTGATCTCAAACTCCCTTGTCATGTCTTAAAAAGGGGGGGGGGGGGGTGGGGCAGGGCATCTGAAAGGCAAGAGCAGAAGATTTACAATATTAAAAAGATCATTGCGACAGGCCACCAAGAAGGAACCATTATTAAAAACGATTAAGGAAATTAAATTATGTAAGAGAGCGAAAGCCACGCGAGATTAAAAGCAGGGGGGACAGGGGTGCATTAGGCTGATGAAAGCGAAGATGCTGATCAGAGTTCTGGGGTGAACACTTATAAAAAATAAATAAATAAATATATAAGGCCACGAGTGGCTGGAGTACAACGAAAGCGCCTTCCTTGCACTCGAGATTGCGTGGAGGTGACTAAGCTGAACAACTATGCAGCCTTATGTCATTCTGAGCTTGCTAAGGCGACGGACCGCCCGTTTCAATCTTCAGAGAGTAGGGGTGGGGTGTTACAGGAACTTAATGCTGGTGTATCGAGAACTTTTCAAAAGCGCCCAGAGAGAAGGTGCAGACGTGCCGCCGCATTTCCAATCGTCTGCAGCAATTTTGCAGAAATATATCTGATATAATTTGCTGTAATTTACAATCATGATTTTTTTAATTCTCTGATAAACAAATGCGAGGAATATTATCATTGTCTGCACTGTATCATTTCAATTAACTATTTTCAGGTGTTTTAATGGGTTTCCTGGTTTCAGTTTCAAAACTCGCCAGGATTAAAATGTCATTAAAATTTGACATTGGTAATGAAGTTTCGGCTGGACGATGTCAACAGTTTGACTGGACACTGTGGAAACTTCCGCAAACTAGCGGAACTGAAAACCTGGATCTTACCCCAAAGCTCAGGCAAAGGGGGGAAGTAGAAAATGGATGGATCTACAGAAAAGATGGATGGTGTTTGTGTAAAGAATACAGAAGAACAGATTCCTCTGTTAGATAAACCAGTTGACCCTAGCAAACTAAGAATGTGTCCAACGATCATTTAAACATTTATATATTTCTACCAGCCTTCATCTGGAGTGTAATAAGATTATTCCAGACATAAAAACATAGATGACATGGGAAGTTTGTAGCTCTTCTAAAAGAAGAGCTTAGCAGAACATCAGAACATGGAGCCCCAGATTTAACCCAAGAGGGAACATTCAGGGATAAACTGGTGAGCTCTGCACTTATGGAGCTGAATAATACTTTAAACGATGAGAAGAAGCACAAGTTTCTATGAGAAATTAGCCGATAGTTTCTGATTTCGCATCGAAACAGAGACTAAGGTCAGTTTGCTACCGAAAGCAAGGGCCGCATGTATCCCGGCCATTTCTTTTTCTTTTTCTTCTTCTTCTTTTCGTAAGCTAACATACTGCACAGCACCTTGGTATATCTGGAACCATTTGCATCACAAAGCATCATATTTGTCACATATTCAAATAAATTGCACTTTAGTTACCTTTTGCCCAAAATATAATTATTTCATACATAAATTAGAGAAGCATTTCTTGCATGCGTAAGGGAGGCACTGTACACTGTTATTCATTCTAAGTTCCTATTTGTGTGTATTTCATAATTATTATTCAACTTTCTATATACTGTAAAGTAACATGTGCTCTGAAGGAGAATGATTTTAGAACTTTGACTTCCTGTTATAATCAAGGTCTTTCTAACTTGATATCTCAAGGTTATGCCTCAGTGAATAATTCAGTAGGTTACTGAAACTGTGGCAGCATAGAAAACACAAATCTTATATTGAAGCTGTAAAGGATATTAGGGAAAACTTGCAAAAAGTGACAAATTTAGTAGAGAATGGTTACTGTGAACTGAATCAATTTAATTTGAACTGAGCACATTTCACAAACGTTTTCTCCGGTGCACAACATTCTGGGGGAAGTTTCTGCTGCCACTGAGGACCCCTCTGAGCAGCACATGGCCTGGTGCATGATCGGGGGAAAAAGTCTCAGAGAAGGATGGTGTGTTGTGTACAAGAAATAGCTGAAATTGTTGGTCAGTTTCTTATTTGTTTGTTTGTTTATTTTTTTTTCTCTCGTCCTAAAATCTTGCTTGATGTGATGCCATAAAGTAATTGGTGGAAGTGTAAATTAATCTAGGCTTGAGTATCATCTGGAATAGGCGTCTATATAAAAGGAAAAAATGTAACTGATCTGCGGCGCAGATTGGGGAATTATGGGTAAATGCATGTGTGAACTTTTATTGGGAACAATCTTTGTCCTTAAGCTCCTTGCTAAATGGTAAATTGGTTCATGGCCTGACATAATGACATTAAGTATAAACTGCACTTACACTGCTAGCATGTGATTTCCCAAATCAAAATAAAGAGAAAAGATGTGGCCTTTTTTGCGAACAAAACTTGCTTGAATCCTACATACAGCCTGAGGCTGGGGGATTTATTCAAGGTTACGTCTCCATGAATTCAAGGACAAGAAGTTTAAAATTAATTGTTGAGTTTTAAGTTAGGCCACGTGTAAGATAATAAATAATTCTTTTGCTTTTGTGTTTACGGTTCTACATCTAAGATCCTTCTAACTATTGAAAAAAACTTCTCTCCGCATCTAAGGAAAACTGTGAACGGTCATGGGATATCTTAAGGAACATTAAAAAAATGCATATTTATGGAAGTGGGAAAGCTTTCAATACATAAAGTAGGATGGCACAAATGCACCAAATGCACATAAGTGGACACAACAGGAAGTGTTCCGTGGTTTGTTTTCAAATCTTCTAATGGGAATATAGAGAAAAAAAAAAAAACCTCACGTATCACAGGATTTTGGTGACATCTGCTGGTTAGTTCTAGCATGACCACTCAGTCTTGAGTAGTGCTGGGGGTGACGACTGGAGACCACGGATATATAAACTACAAAGCAAATATCTGCGCGACAAGCCACTATGAAAACACAAACCATGGATGGATGGATGGATGGACGGAAAATAAAAACTCACTGCATGGTGAGATGTCACTATTCTGGATCATGTGCAAATGCCCAGCGCTGAACAAAATGCTACAGAACTGGGTAAAATAGACAATGCCCCCTAACTGCGAGCCAATCGCGGCGGATTACTCCAGAAGCAGGACACTATAAACACTCTCACTGTCATTGGCATTCTGGGCAGTGGTGTCCTTTCGTCCAGCACGAAGGAAAAAAAAAAAAAAAGGAAACAATTATTCTTCCCACCCTACCAAGCACAGTGTCGGCCTGTCAGTGCTTAATACTGGCCTGTCACATGAAGCTGAGTGCTGGAAATAAGGTGTGTACCTGGAATGTTAAAGCGAGGGTTTATACACAAATAAGCACCAGGCCGCGATACAAACCTGTTCATTAAGTACCCCTTGGATGCAACACCAGCCCCACATCTCGCCTTTCCAGTTGAACTTGGTTTAAGCAGCTGCTTTATTATTGCACCTATAGGGGAGGGTGAAAAATACGGCCCACGCTGCGCTCGATCCACGCCCACTGCAAGTCCAGACAAATCCTTCTCATAGACTTACATAATCCGAGGCTCTTCTTCATCTTGCATTCTCTCTTCCCGTTCGGAAACACGCCTTCTTCGACATGACCTCTCGAAACGAGTCGCTGGCATGTTTGTTCTGGGTGCTGTGCTGATTGTGTCAAAAGAACGTGTTCTAAGCAAAATGTCAGATCCCAATTCCCAATAAAGCATCTCTCAGTCCACTTAACCGTTTATGTTCTTAGCTGAACTAATGACATTCCATGTAAAGGAAGTTCAGTATTACTCACACTTATGGCCTGTCATCAGCACTTGGCAGGATGTCTTTATGGTTCTCTTGGCTGGTAAAAAAATTAATTGATTGACTATGGAAACAAACAGGATAAAGCTTCATGCAAATAGCATAATATACATGAGATACTACTGATGTGTGAAGGTAATTGTCTTAGTCATAGCTTTGTAGTTTGTCAGGTTGACATACCGTCCATCTCCTTTTGCAGTGCTGGATACAAATCAGCAGTGGAAGCCTTTGCAGCAAACCACTTCCTTCCTAAATTAATGAGTTAGCTATTGTTCAAACTTCAGAGAAGCATTTACAGAACGCAACATGGACTTCTGTAACTCTCAAAGCAACGTTTATGGAAAGATCATAACTTTTTCGAAAAGTTTCGAAAAAGAACCACACGTATTAAGGCTGAGTCCTAAAGTTGCATTGACCGTTTTGGCATTTCAAGTTAATAAAATTGTCCTGGTGGGGGGGGGGGGAACAGAAGCTCTTTCAGTGTAAAGTTTAACAAAACTGCATAAAATATATAGAAACAACCAAATCCTGACTGACTCAGAGCACCCAAAGAAAGACTATACATTTGAATAAAACACAGAATTCATAAATCTTCTTTTCTGCATTAATACAGGTGTGAATGTCTAATTCAGAACCTTTTCTGGTGCATGTCTCTTTCAAAAAGAAGATTTTCAGAAAAATTAGTTAACCTTGATTTCATAATCTAACTATATTACTATTCATGTATTCAGAGTGTACTGTTCAAAAGACACCAACCAAATGGTTTTTTTTAATTCATACAAGTGTGGCCATTTTTGTTAAATTACACATAAGCCGCATTAAAGAAATCTATTACTGAAAGAACAAAAGGAAAATGTATTTGCCTATTGTGGATAGAGAATGGGTGAATTAAACACAGCTAAATGCAGTGGAGATACATTGCCCCGTTCAACAAAAAGATATTACATACTTGGAATGTATTAACTGCAGCAATTGAAACTGTGTTTGCAACAATTGATTTTTGGTATAAAAAAGGTCTCTATAGAGCAAACAAAAAAGAACAAAATGCTTTGTTTTGACCTACGGCAAACTCTACTTAAGATTATTTTCCATTCTCTCTTTTTATATAAATAATATAATACAACACAATGCAATCGATTTTCCTGGAATGTACTTACTGATGACAAAACAGATCCCCAAGAGCTCAAAATAACTTCACCTCCCGCACTTAACTTGCTTAATGTGGTCGTTTACACAGCTGCAGTATTTCATTCTGATTTTTTCCTGAGGTAGTTCCAGAGATCACCCTACAAAATTATGGGAATAAAAGTGCCTCGTTAACCTAAATGATAGACTACTGAATATTTCCAACATCTTGTTTTTAATTAAGGGTTTGTATAACAACCTGAAGTTCATTTGATCCTATACTGCATAAAAACAAACAAGTTATCACACTACATTGAGTGTCTTTAATTCAAGGACCAACGTATTAATTTTAGGGAGGTATACATGTACAAAATAACTGAAATATTTTATATACTATAATATAAACTGAACTTCAGGTGGGATTGGATTTGTGAATGTTTAAAGAAAAACCGTTTAACAAATTGTTGTGACCCAGGTCATATACAGAAGGGTAGTATTGATGTTTGGCTCACACATGTAGCTGCTGTTTGTCTTCAGGTTTGTCCCTGGTGATAAAATACAGGCATTTTCAACTTCCTGTTAGAACGCAGTGAACAATCTTATGCAGTTATCTAAATATAAGAATTATAGTACAGTCCAGCAGTATGACTTGCGTATAATGCATCTCATTACCTGCATATAAATTTGATTTCCATTGAAAAATATCCTGGAGGCTATGGTCTTGAACCTATGACCTCTTCTGATGTTTACATAAAGCTCTGGAAAAAAATTAAGAGAGCATTCTATGTACTTTTTTAGTTTGCATTTTTAAATCCTGGTTTAACCCTGGTTCTGCTGGCAGAAGGCTACGCTGAGCAGAAAGTTGCTTTCAGGTTAAAAATTTCTAAGACAGCAGTACACAAGAATAAGGTGAAGCAGGAGACACTGGGAATGACCAGAAATCAGCCAGGTAAAGGGCAGAATGCCAGAGATGACCGTTAACTTATCCAACAGTTTCTCATGAATCGTAGGATGACATCAAGTGACCTTCAGAAAGAACAGGAAACATAAAGTGCAGGTGTGAAGTGCACTGCTAGGACAGTCTGTAACAGGCTTCTACAAGCAGGACTGAAGTCCCATAAAGCATTACCATTAATTAATTATCATAAATCTTCATTAATGAGAAATAGAGAAGAACCAGGATGCAGTTTATTTATACACACATACATATATGTATATAGAGGATGTTTTACATTACAGAGGACGTGACGGTATGGAAGGTTAAAACCTGACCTCACAGAGGACATAAGTAGTTGGTTAAAGCAAAATATTGGTCTGGATATTTACTTTCTGGACCTGAAATGTCCACCTGAGACTGTTTGTCATGAATGGAAGCAATATACTGGTATATTTCATACTGCAAAAAAAGTACTTGCGTTTTTCAAAAAATCTCTTTAAACTCTAAATGACATTTAATTTTTATTTTAAACATTTTAAATGATTTGGTAGAACTGATCAAATTGAGTGCAAGTAAAACAATAAAGTCAAGTCAAAGTATCTTTAATGTCGTGATGCATGGACCATACAATGAGATGAAATATTGTTCCTCTTTGGTCATAGAGCAAAAAAGTAATAAATAAAAAATACATATGTATGACATATAAATAAAAGACATACTAAGACATAAGATGGTAAATATGGGGTAGATATAAAGACATAAGATATAAATAAAAAAATATATAGCCATGCACCGCATAGCAACATTTTAGTTACTGACGGACCACATATACAACAGTGGCCCCACAAGATTATAATGGAACTGAAAAATTCCTGTCGCCTAGCGACATCGTAGCACTGCACATTACTGTATCAGTTAAATACCTGATATGAAGACATGAAGACAGCACTGATACCCTTTGGATCGGCAGAGATCTCCAAGAATATCATGGACCATATGGTAAACAAACATTGATTCTTAAACAAATCAAACCTGAATTTTCATGCGGAAAAGACAAAATTTACACAAGAGCATTTTATAAGACCTGCAATCATGGCAACAACGTACATGTCATCGGGACCCAGGCAGAACGCCAGCCTTGTGGTCACCGGGAGTCAAACCCGACTTGATGACTCGTAACGATAATGAGATCTGGTCCATAGTAAAAGACTAAATGCTAGGAAAAGTTCAAGTAAAACAGGAAGGGGTTGACCAGCAACAAGGTTGATGCACTCATTCATCATAATGATGGATATGCTATAGGGAATGCGTTAGTGTAGACCAGGGCAGAAAATCAGATATTACCAAGAACCTGACGTTGACTTGATGGCTCCAAATTATAATATCCATATTTGATTCATACCCATTAATATTTAATTGGTGATATTTTTGCAGTGTTCAGTTAAACGGTCTACACGCATGAAATTCTCAGTGCTATCACTGTATGTGCATCATTAAGGTGACCATTAGTCCGAGAGTGACATCCTAATCTGTGATCAGCCACTGTTCATTTGGTGTTGCCTTTTGAATAACAGCGAAGGTTAACAGCCGCGGTCCCATCAATTATCACGTCACTAATATTAAATTTAATTAATTAGAATAACTACAAATAAACCACCCCCCCCCCCCCACCAAAAAAAATAATATGCACGTGACATAACACATTTCATGTAATATCCATAAAAATAAAGAATACAAATTAATCCATGAGGGTGAAAAGACATACAGGTAGAAGGATAATGGCAATAATGCAATTATGCATTTGCTGTGAAGACTGACACTATATTTAATTATGTTGTAAAGGATGTCAGACAATGTGCATGAACAATTAAGCGAATATAAATTCAACAGGCTTTTAGTTGATTGTTTAAAATTTATAAATGGGAAGACAACAATGTAAAATCTAATCCTCAAGATCAAAAATGCTTAGAAGCCTTATCTTTTTCACTATGGCACTTTTATTTAACAAAAAAGTTATCTGATTCTTAATACCTTTGAATTTGCATCTTTAGTAGCAACTGCAGGATAATGATATGACAGTTCAATCAAAAAATTAAGCTTAACATGATGTTAATCAAGCGATTAATTCAATGAACTGCTCCATGCTGCCTAATGAAGAAAACGGGTACAAGCGGTTAAGCTTCCTGTCATGATGTTCGGGGAGCGGCTTGATGTTGTCACCCATGTAGCTGAATCGCATCACGGCATGTGGAAACTGACTTAGAAGTCATTGTTAAAAAGAAAACTAGAAGCACCTAAAAATACATGGACACTCCATAAAATTGGCAGGCTCCTTCACTGCCACCTCCTCCATAAGAGGGAAAGCACTTGATGCGTAGCCATCTCCTGAATGACAGCCTAGGGGGCTAGATAGGTGCAGCGACGGCCACGGCAGAAGTGAGCTGTTGTACCAGTCCTGAGCGCAGCTACTCTACACCTAACCCCACCCAGGATTCCACTTAGTGGGTCCAAGAAGCCTAACAGTCATCTAACGGTTGGGTTAGGGAGGAGAGAACACAGCAGTCAGTATACGATGTCTGGCAGCCCATAGAGAACTATCCCAAAGCAGCACATATTACATAATGAACTGCAGAAGGAGTCTGGGGTTTTGCATTAACATGGTCACCTGCTCACTCCTCTAGGTGTTAAAGTATAATGTCCCCCCTACCATCTGAACTAGGTGGCACACGACTGTGATCAAGATAATGAAGATCATGTTTGACCTGGTCTCATTTCTATGGACATATTAATGAGCAGCAGAAGCAGAATTAAGCACCAGTTTGGGATTTTTTTTTCACAAAGCATGGTTTTTGATGAGACTGACCTACATTGGGATGCTAATCTTATAGTGATGCTATGTCAATTCATGCACTTACTGGAGAACATATCCCATAGTTGGAAAAAACTGTCTTTGGAAATAACAATACTGTAGAATGTGTTGAGCAAATGTTTACATGGAAGGAAATTTTCGCAAAACATATATGGCCTCGAGAGATTATTTATATTTTAAAATGCCAGGTTAGTGTTAAACAACTAATGAGTGTGTGAGAGGAAATTGCAGACGAATGACTACAAAAAAAAACTTCAACTGTCCGAATTTCGCAGCATAAATGAGATTTTCTTACTAGTTGCCCATCGAGGATGAGAAGGACACAAGACACGGAAATGGTATCCATAGAAGGATGGAAATCAGAGAGAAGGCATTCATTATCTCACAGGCCCTTATCTCCTCCACGCTCTCCAAATAAACCACTGCGGGAGACAAGCGGCTGATGAGAAATTTTAATGACATGGCAGGCGAATGCTTATGCAAATCAACACACATTAAACACTTCGAGTTTTACCGACCGCAGCCCTCATTAAGATAATTTCGGCAAGAGTTATATCACTTACGACTTTGTCAGACATTAAAATAAAAAATACAACTTGCACTTCGCGACATCAAAGCGCTATCTGGAACATTGATTTGCGCTTAGTAAATGCAAATATTTCCGAATTAGGCTTCCGCGTTTTATGTGTTGTAGCTGGGAGGGGAGAGGGGATGGGAAAGTCCACTGCACAAGCTTTCATTTCGGAATTGCTTCTGAATGCCTGCCTAGTGCCACCAACCGTGCAGCAAGCGCTGATGCGATTTGCTGACCTACTTATCGAAGGAGTTTCATATTAACATTTGATCATGGGTACCAACTCCTAGGCGCATACGTACCTCTGTTAGAAAGTTAAATGCAATATTTTGTAATACTTGGCTAAATGAGGTGGCAAATTCGTGTGTGTCATTCAAAGTACCATGTGAGACATCACAATACACAGCGAGCCTTGACATTTTCATATCTGTCAGTGTCAAAAAAATCTCCCGAACTAAAGCGCAGTATTCTGGCAAGGGGTCAGTTTAAATTTGTATTTTTTTTCATGTCACATTTATTATATTAAACCGAAAATCTGGCAGAAAAAATAAAATGATTAGTTAAATATTACATATAAATAAGCATTCTGAATGTGTGATAAACAAAATGACCACTAGATGTCATATTCTACCTAAGGAAACACACACTAAGCCATTTAATGACGTGATGAACATGCCCAGTCAACTACTGTACAGGGATAAAAAAGCCAGTGTTCCCTTTTATCAGTGTTTTTCAACCCAGTCCTCAGTGACCCACAGATCAAAAATCACCACCTTACATAGACAATTCAGACTAACAGACATAAACTGTTCCATTCCAGAAAAATCAGTGTATCGAAGCAACTGAGTGCCGTCAAGACCAGCAACACTTCATTCTCGGTTCGAAAATCAGCGGAGTGGCTAATGTAGTAGAAGCGGAACAAGTGGTACGGGAGGAAGCAGAGTATCACGACCAGCAGGAAGCACAGGTTTTTTTTCTGCGCCCCAAACTCCTGCCGAGCGTGTGTGTCAGCTCCATATTGCCGGAAGATGCGGCACAAAATCAGCCCCTGGCAGCAGGTGAGAGCGAACACGGTGCCGATGGTGACCACGCTGCCTAGATAATTCAGTACTGCTGCCGCAGTGTTTGCCTGCAACTCCTTGCCAAAATTGAAGCACTTTCTTTCTGTGGAGTTCCTGTTTGACCCGTACACAAGACCGATCACGGGGAAGCCTATGAGTAATCCCAAGGCCCAGACGATGAGACTGGCCAGCACCACATGCAGCTTCCTGTAGAACTGCACCTCGTCCACCATTGCGTAGAAGGTATGGTAGCGGATCCCCAGGATGATCGTGTAGAAAAGGAAGGCGATGTACATATGTCCATGAATCATACCGCTGACTATCTTGCAGAAACCCTGACTCAAGTTCCATATGTCAGTCACATAATAATAGATTCGGAATGGCACTGTCAAGAGGAAAATCGAATGCACCACTAATAGGTTGATGACCGCTATGGTGGTAATGGTTCGCAAGTTGGATTTTAGTACACTGATCATGAGACAGATTCCCACGCTGCCTCCGAAAAGCACTACGGTGTATATAGTCACTAAAGCAATCCTGTAAGGCTCCTCAGCTAATGGTCTGGTTGAATTGCTAGTTGAATTCATTACAATGACATCCAAAGACATCTTCATTCCAGGGCACCTACAAAGAAGAATCAATGTTAAAGTTCCTCATTCCAAAGTTTATTTGAAGCAGTAATATTATTAAATGATAACTTACGTTTCCCTTTACTCCAGTCAAGGCCTCAGTTCATGATCTTATTTTTTCCCAGTCATAAACAAAACATTAATAATTGTTTTTTTCCTTTGCACAATGACTTTAAGCAGGATAACATACAACTACAACATAAACTCTAAAGAAGCTATTTTCGGACAGCTCATGCGCCAAATCATTTAGAAAGCATAAAATAGTAGACTTTCATGTACTTTAACTCCCACAGTACCTGAAATCCAAAGCAAAGTAAAATACCCTGAGCTACCCATCAAACTGAAAATCTGTTATCATCCACCACAATAAATACATTACTCAATAAATATATCTGTCCATCAACCAAAAGTACATGCTGATGCAAGGAGTTTTGAGTTTGCAACTAAACAGCAGCAGCAGTCACCCAAAATGGCTAAAAAGATTTGCCTTTCAATTTGTCTATGCGCACGGCTAAGGATTATCGGCTCACCAAATGGTTCACTATACCTCACTGCCGGTCAACAACTTTTACCATTGACACCTCACCCTCAGAAATCAGATTACTTTTCTGGTCTTGACGCTGGGATATCAGTTCATTGTGAATATATTATCCATCCATCCATCCATTTTCTGAAACTGCTTGTCCTGTTCAGGGTCATGGGGGGGCACAAGGCGAGGAACAACCCAGAATGGGGCACTGACCCCTTGCAGGGCACACTCACACACCATTCACTGAGAAACTCACGCCTACAGGTAACTCCAATTGGCCTCAGCATGTTTTTGGCCTGTGAGGGGGGAACTGCAGTGCCGGAGGAAACCCCACAATGACATGGTGAGAACATGCTAAGTCCACACACATGGGACCCTGGCAGACATTTGAACCCAGATCCCAGAGGTGTAAGGCAACAGTACCATCCACTACACCACCATGTCATGTCATAAAGGGTCTGAAAACAAGATACACTGACGCTTGGCCAACCGAGTCATTACGACAGCAACGCCGATGACTGAACGGACACGGTATTTCATGAAGTTGCTCTTCATATGCAGTCCTTAAAAAAAACCCGCAATAAGCAGCAATACACAGCGTGGAAAACGGCACGCATACGCGAGGGGGTAACATAATAAACAATAAGGCTCACACACGATAGGGTATTAATACAATGGCTAAGACACGCGAGGATCGGGCATGGACGGAGTACACACACAAGTAAGGGGTACACGGCACAAATATCAACATTTACAGCAATTATACACACAGGGGCTATTTACAAGCGTTCCCGGCATGCTCAGCGAACTTACTGGACATCCGCTGCTCGATTCCATCTCGTCGGGTCTACAATATTATTAAATTTCCACAAAGACTTGCTGACATTTAGTTCCCTCTCAAGACTACGTGATTTTGTAACGGAGGCTAAAGTGTACTTCAAAATGCTCTCTATTTTCTATACTTCAAAGTGATCTCAAAACGCTGATAAGTTTTTTTCAGTGGTGAACTTCACCATTTCAGATAGCAATCAGCTGTACACTGGCCAGTTTAAAAAACTGGTGGAGGTTGATGTTGTAATTTAAACCTGATTTTAAATGTCACCCAATAAAAAAATTCACTCATAAGCTACAAATTCAGCATCCCCCATTGTCACAGTCTATACTGGATACCAAACTAAAAAAAAAAAAAAAGATTAAAAAAAACTCTTTAACCTAAAATCATAATTTTAGTATGCAGGCCAACAGGCGTTTACTTCGTCTAAAATGATGCTCTGTCATTTAAGTAAAACCATACATGTACATCTGAAAAAAAATACAAAAAAGTCACAAAAGTTACATCGCTATAAAATCATTGAGGATGAAATATAAAGACATACCTTTTTCCCAAATTGTGCGGACTGAAAGCCACCGCACCGTTGTTCCGTGTTTAAGGTAGGTTATTGCATTTCGTCACACCGGTACATCTACCACTTTGCTTGCAACTTTTTCATCAAGCAAAAGCACAGAAACCACAGATGGGTCTGAGACTTTCAAGACGAAACCGAAAGTGTAATTTTATGAAGTTCATACAACAAGGTAAATGTTTCTGACAAAGACGAAATTACAAGACAAGATAAAAGAAGGCGGAAAAGACACTCAAACAGGGCGAAAAGCACCATATCTGGCTCAGAGTCATCTTTTTGTGAGCTATTTCTCAAGTGTTTTTTCCCCTTTTCCTGGTAAATTTATTCATTAACAGATTTACTCTCTCTAGTGTGTACTTTACCCTGCAGCACAACCGGTTAAAAGGCATTTCTGTTTTGTTTTTTTTCAGATGAACATGTATACCGCCATCCGTATATACTGTAGGGTGAACTATGAAAACGTGGAACACGTTTTGGTAAATAAGTGATTTAGAAAAATCTCATGAAAGCAATTTGCTCAGACGAATATGTTGTGTGTGGACATTTAAAAAAAAAATCTATGTAATATTTAAGAATTAAAATGGATAAAGGACAGAGAGGCACCTCTAATTTCTTGACCTTGTTCAGGTAAATAGGGACAGCTCTTCTGCAAAAGTAGACGGTGTTTTTATATAGAGGCATCATATAGTTAAATTGCAAGAAGAAAAATTTTACCTACCAAGAAAACCCATAAATAAAACATTGTGTTCACAACATCCAACTACTTCAAATAAGTAATTGTTTTCTTTTTCACTTTATGCATGTCTTTAAATCTCCATTAAATATTCCTTGGTATATTTTGGTATATATCTTTATTTATATGTGCAATGAACCTAAAATAGCGTCAGAGGCTGTAAGAGGAGAATAGATCACCAGAAGACTTCAGGTACAATTACAAAAATAATTTTATTCAGTACATTTAATGCAGCGACCCTTGGGTCGTGTCTGGCTTCACAAATGGTTCGGCCCCGCTATCTCCCTGTAGCAAACCAACCCTTCTATCCCCTACTCCCATCTATCGAACACCCTGGACTAAGCAGTGGTCACGCACTCCTAACCCCCCATCCTGACTATCCTCCCCCTACCACACCGGAACCTGTCCCGGCAGCCCGCGATCTGGCTTCACCGCCGTCAGCCCTGAGCGGCACCTCCCTCCCGGAATCAACAAGTGCTGGTTGGTGGCCTCCGTTACAGTAGTAAGAAAGGGTTTAAGTCTATTAAAAAGCACCAGCACCTCAATCCCCCCTTCCACGGGTACCACTCGATACAACACCTCCGTTATCTTTCCTACCACCTTATATGGGCCCCTAAACCTTCTCTGTAACTTTGGACATAACCCCCTTCTTGCCTTCCCCCGGACCCACACCAATCCCCCTCTGAATAGTACAGTACTGCACTTGCGCTCTAAAGTCATACGCTTCCTTCTGCTTAGCAGAAGCTCTTGACTGGTGACATTTTACTGTTTCCACCACCGTGGACAATGTCACAGTCTAGCCACATATTCAGTTACTGAGGAAAATCTTTCCCCCTCATTGAGATTCAACATAACATCAACTGGCAAGACTATCTCTTGCCCAAAAACAACCTTATATGGTGTAAACGCAATGCTGAAGTGAATACTACTCCTATAAGCCATCATCACATAAGGTAACAAACGATTCCAATTGGACTGGTTTTCCTCTACAAAGAGGGACAACATTAATAACAACGTCCTGTTAAACCTCTCAATCATCCCATCTGACTGGGGGTCTTTTGAATGTTCAACAATTGACACTTCTTTAAATAGATTTGATTCAAAATTTCAACCCTTATCTGTATGAATAGAGCGAGGGGCCCCAAAGCGACAGACCCACCGCTGCACCAAGACCTTAGCCACAGTTGAAGCTTCCTGATTAGGGAAAGGAAATGCCTCAGTCCGTTTTGAGAAATAATCCCCAATGACCACAATATACTTATTTATCCCTGTGGTTACTGGTACCGGCCCTAAAATGTGTAATGCTACCCGTTCATACGGCCTAGCGGTTACCACAGACTGCAGTGGGGCACACTCCTGTTTCCGGGAACCACAAGCCACACACAGCGCTTAACATATTTCATGAGACACTGAAACGTACTCGGACTATTACACAGGCCAAAACTCAGCACGTTAAATTCAAAAAGCCCCTGACGAGTGATAAACGCGGCCTAATGCTTATCTTTTGGATCCAACTCAACTTACCCACTGGCTAAATCCAATGTAGAAAACCAGCAAGCCTTACTCAAAATATCCAACGCATCATCAATTCGTGGTAAGGGATATGTATATTTACGGGTGACATCATTCAATTTGCGATAATCAACGCAAAACGGAAGGCCACCATCTCGCTTGCGTACCAGAACAACCAGCGCCGGCTAAGGGCTATTTGAGGGCTGAATGATGTCATTAGCCAGAATCTGCTTTAGGTGACCAGATACTTCCTCCTGCAAATGGATGGGGGGAACAGCGCGGTGGCAACTTTACAGGCTTCGCCTCACCGGAATCAATGTTATGCAACGTCAGGCGAGTTCTCCCCAAATCTCCCTCCCCAGCACTAAATACAGACAAATTCCTCTGCAACAAGGTATCAATGCCAGTCATATCAGATGACGCAAAACCCTTCTGGTGCAGTCCAAAATATGTTATAAGTCTATATACTGTCCACAACACAACAGAATCCCCCTCATTCTCACCCAGGTCTACATGCTCTGCTTTCCGACTCACCTCAATACCCGTATGCAATATACCTACCCTCATCGCCCCTTTTAAAGTGAGAGCATCATTGGCTACATTAATAACTCTAACAGGCAACCTACCCTGCTCCACTTTACAAACAACCCAAGCTATCATTATACTGCACTGGTTAGAGACTGAATCCAAAGGCTCCAACATACCCTCAGAACAAACCCCAACTGTATTCTCCACCTTACCAGTAATGATTGCCTCACTATGGGGGGGGGGAATTACGGTGTCTTCTGGAACTATGAAGACCTGAGGCTTGTCCATGTCTGCTGGCACAATAAGAGGTAATAGTTCACCCATTATCCAACACTCCTTGCTACCAAAGTCCAACATCACCCCATATTTACTTAAAAAGTCAAACCCCAAGAGAATATCCTGCGAAGGCACATCAGCTACCAAAAAATTCCCCCACCATTGGCTGTGGAAACATCTCCATGATGTCCCGCCAACTCAGATTCTCCCTTAGTAATATCAAGCCAGATTTGCTTCAGGATAACTGATAACGTTGCCCCACTATCACTAATAAGAGTGAGTCTAACGTACCTACTTCCGCTGCGATGTACCCAGAGCCACCATGGTTGTGTGCAGAGGCCACAGATGTACTGATATGCTTGGGGGTAGGCAGTAGGCCAACGGTGCCTGCCCCCTGTGGTTTCCCTGCATATAAGGGCAATCACGCCACATATGCCTATTAACCACACTCCCAGCACCCAGACCCTCTCACACTGCGATTTAAGGGACCCTGTACTAAAGCACTAGTGTGAGGTAGATATTGCCCAAGCTCCCCAGGGGGTTGAATGGGGTTTGACCTTTCATACACTCTTACATCTTAGACACTGTCATACGAAGAGATCTTACCTCCTGCCTTAACTCCTCTACCACCCCAAATACCTCCTTCATTTGCTCATCCCTTTCTAATTTATGCTCCACCACCCCCCTCACTTTAGTGTCAGGTATTAAAGAAGTCTGCTCCAAATTCCTCAGCAACTCCATTTCAGAAGCAAGTTCAATGGCATCTTCCAGAGTATTACCGTATTTTCCACACTATAAGGCGCACCGGGTTATAAGGTGCACCTTTAATGAATGGCCTATTTTAAAACTTTTTTCATATATAAGGCGCACCGCATTAAGGCGCATAGAATAGAAGCTACAGTAGTGGCTGGGGTTGCGTTATGCATCCACTAGATGGAGCTGCGCTAAAGGCAATGTCAACAAAACAGTCAGATAAGTCAGTCAAACTTTATTAATAGAATACAAACCAGCGTTCTGACAACTCCGTTCACTCCCAAAATGAATAAACAGCTGTTTTATTATTTTTCCCGAGGTGATTTCAGTAACATTGTATTTTCGCGACACAGTTTATCTTTTAACAACAGCAAGGTATAACAGGTAGTGCAACATTTTTATTACGTAGTAGAGGGGAACTTTTCTTCAATTCAGTAAACACGATACCGTTACAGTAAATCAAACATTAGTGCAATCACAATATAGTAACTCTCAAAATAGTACAAAGCAATAACAATATAACAATAACTCAACGTTGTTCAAACGTTAATGTCCATATTCCCAATATCACCAACCTTGTTCAGCTGTAAACACACAAAAGAAACAGGTAAATTTCACTTTATCAGTTCATTCCTCATCAACGAATCCCTCGAATTGGATATGCACCGCGCTACTTCTTCTATGGGAGAAAATGGAGTCAGCGGCTGCTTCCCGTAGTTGCGAGACCTGTTGCGACTCAATATTGATCCATATATAAGGCGCACCGGATTATAAGGCGCACTGTCCGTTTTTGAGAAAATTGAAGGCTTTTAGGTGCGCCTTATAGTGCAGAAAATACGGTAGGCTTGGCGCTACACAGGCTAACCAAAAAATCACCTGTGGCAAAATACGTAATAAACTGGTCTCTAGCCAACATATCACATGTCCGATTATCAGCCGTGGGGTAAACCCTAGCGGCTAATCTCCATAAGGCGGTAAAACTAGCCCTACTCCAATCACTACAATCACAAGGTTCAAAACACCTTGCCATAGCCACTTTTAACAACACATAATTGCTTTTAGCCTCATTTGGCAACTCACTATACATTTCCCAAGTGCAGCCAGACAACAGCAAAGACATAAATTTAATCTTCAGAGACTCATCCCACCTATTTACATCAGCCGGTTAATCGAATTGCTCCGACCAGTCAGACCACTCACGGCCCACACCAATAAAAGTTTCCGGTATAAATATTGGGCGAGCAGGTGGAGCTACCCGGAGATTGAGAAAACACTCTAGACGTGACAGGACAATCAGTGCCCTCATAATTAGGGAATTGTAAACTATCCTGCGCCTCTAGGTTTCTAAGCGGAAAACCACAAAAAAAACAAGGGATCCCACCTCTGCCACCAGTGCAATGAACCTAAAATAGCATCAGAGGCTGTAAGAGGAGAATAGATTACCAGAAGACTTCAGGTACAATTACAAAAATAATTTTATTCAGTACAATTCATGCAGCGACCCTCGGGTCGGGTCTGGGTTCACAAAGGGTTCAGCCCCGCTATCTCCCTGTAGCAAGCCAACCCTTCCAAGCGTGTGTTATCACACAATGAACCTCGCACCACACAACACCCCTATTAGGGCACGGCACACCAATAGCACTACAATGCACAGTAATCCCCACACTTTGGGCACAGGCAAGCGTTACGTGACCAGTACCGCCTCTATAGTCCCGCCCCGACCCCTAGCGGGCTACACTGCTTACTTAAAACACACAAACCAAACATACAATAAAGACGATTAAAACATAACGTCCCGCCTGAGGATCAAGACCCTCCTCCGGGGAGGGAACGTTCGCACAGGTCCGTAATCTATAGCACCCCACGGAAAGGGAATTCCACCGCCGCTCCGTCACTACGAGGATGCCGCTACTCCCAACTATCGAACACCCCGGACTAAGCAGTGGTCACGCACTCCTAACCCCCCATCCTGACTATCCTCCCCCTACCACACCGGAACCTGTCCCGGCAGCCAGCTATCTGGTTTCACCGTCGGCAGCCCTAAACGGCATATACGCGTGGCACCTCCCTCCCAGAACCAAAGGGTGCTGCGCCTAACAGGCAATTTTTCATCCAGCGCAGCTCTCACGCACTCCCTCTTTTAACCTCACATCCCTAACAGCCCAGGTGTAGCCACTTAATTAACTACTACCTTCCACGCCAATCCTTCCCCCCTCCACACACAGACACATCATTGCATACAGTATGTAAAATTTTGATTTGTCACATTGTACCTGAAAAGTACTGTCCCAATTTTACCAACACCTTCAGCAAACATGAGACAAGGCAAAATTTTACATATGTAATGATGTGATGTGTGTGTAATTTGATGTCCTGTGCTGGCCCCTGGAGGTTTGGGGGGCCTTTGAGTCTGGTTCCTATCAATGTTTCTCACTTCTATGGAGTTTTTATTGCCACTGTCACCTCTGGCTTGCTCACTGGGGGCTTTGGGTGGGGATAATAGAAAGTACTTTGAGACAATGTAATGTTGTGAAAATGCTCTATACAAATTTAATTGAATTTAATTGAATGAATACACTAACAATAGCAACAATAATTAGGCCCGATTATAACAGCATCAGCCATAGTTCCAAAAAAACAAAAGATGCTTTTAAAACATGCCCCCTTATCCATCAATACTCACACTGTACAACAGTACTGAGTCCACTAACAACTAATCAAAGATGGAAAGTTCAATTCCAAAAAGTACAAATCCAGACCAAGGTTTTGATTCAACTAATCGGTTGAGTATAAAGAGTCACATTCACAGAGTACTCATCTGGTTGGTTGAATCAAAACCTTGGTTTGGATTTATATTTTCTAGACCTGATCTTTCCACCTCTGGTAATCATGGAATATTTAAGGGCAATTTAATTATTATAGTAATAATTTTAATTTGCAGACAAGGGATGCTGCAATGAAGCATTACTCAAAAACAGAAAAACCTAAATCAAAACAGCGCATATCACAGCACATATCTAACACCATTTCCTGGGAAAGTCCAGAATCTTGTGTTCAGTTTTAAAATAACTAAGATGGAAAATGAAAGTATTTTTTTTGTAGTAGAATCCATCATCTTGATCAGTTAATTCAGCATGTGAGTTGGGAACATGTGGCACTCACGCATAACAGTTTTTGTTTTTGTTACAACTGGTAAAATAAATATATGTAAGTCAATTTGCAGTAGCGCTGGCAATTTTCACAATCAACTTTACATTTTTTAAAGTTTTTCCACTGCACCAGATACTGTATTTTTATACTTCACCAAAATACCAAAAGTATGTTCAAGATGTTGGTTTTCCATTGGTGTAAAAACTGGTGCAATGAGGCAGTGGTAGCTAGTGAGTTTGCCCACCTGCTCAGCACCCTCCCGCATCTGTGAGACCCCACGTTTTCTACCATGCAGACTAAGCATGGGGTTGATTACTATATCTCCAACATTAGTCCTACGGGACATGCCTGGACCTACCATCTCGACCAGGAGAGCCTTGCCTTTGCAAAGGCCATGTTCAGCGTCATGGAGAAGCTGGGTATTCTGCTTCACTCAAGCAGCTCATGGACTTCTCCCCTCCACATGGTGCCCAAGGCAGATGGGGGATGATGACTGTGTGGTGACTACAGCCGACTGAACAAAGTCACGATCCTGGACCACTACCAAGTTATGCACATACAGGGCTTCTCAGCACGGCTTACCGGGAGACTAATTTGTTTCCAGGTGGACCTCGTGCGGAGCTATAACCAGGTACTCAGACAACCAGAGGTCATTCCCAAGACAGTGGTCATCACCCTTCGGGTTATTTGAGTCTTTGTGCATGCCATTTAGCCTTAAAAATGCAGCGCAGACATTCCAACAGCTGATGGACTCTGTCCATGGTGGTTTAGACTTCCTTATTGTCTACCTCAATGACATACCGGTGCCCAGCTCCTCCAGGGTCAACTACATCTGAGCTGTGTTTGAGAGCCTTGGTCTACATCACAGGTCGGCAATTAGCGGCCCCCGGGCCACATGTGGCCCGCAAGCAAAAACATCTGGCCCGTGAGATTGTTTGAACTAGATGTAAACTTAAAAAGTTGT
>JAODKF010000038.1:13855053-13869097 GCA_026779585.1 Mormyrus proboscirostris | reverse complement strand
GTTCAACCAAATAGTTACTTCAGCATTAGTTCAAATACAAGAACTCATAGGTGGAAATTAGCGGGAGAACATTTCAAACTAGAAGCACTTCTCTACACAGCGTGTAGTCAGAGTATGGAATAGTCTTCCTGATAACGTAGTGAAAGCTGAATCCTTGGGTTCCTTTAAATCAGAGCTAGATAAGATTTTAACAACTATGAACTATTAGTTAAGTTCTCCCCAAGTGAGCTTGATGGGCCGAATGGCCTCCTCTCGTCTGTATAGTTCTTATGTTCTACCGACATACATATACTGTAAAAAAAAAAATCCCATTGTTTTTAAGAAAGCTGGCAGCTGTGATTACCAGAATTATTCTGTACAAAATATTGTACAAGTGTAAACAACTTTACAGAAACATTTGTATTTTACTGGATTTCAATGTAAAACAATCGCCAACTACATGTAAAGTTTACTTGGTTTCAGTGTAGAATAAGCAACGATTACATGTAAATTATACTGATATAACTGATACAACAGCAGCATAGCCCTGCTAAATTAACAGAAAGAAGATGTCAAATCTACAAATTCACTATGGAAAATGTTACAATTTTGGTATGTGAAATTGACAGGCTGTTTTGTAAAGCTGTTTACATTTTTACCATATTTTTTTACAAAATTATTCCAGTAACCACAGCTGTCAGCACTCGCTTGCCGGGGAAAAACACACTCTTTATTACCAGTTCTGTAAAGAACTACATCAGTCACCTAATGAGCACCACAAAAGTTTCACACAGGAAACACGAGGTTGTCAGATGCTCAACCGTAAGATGCATACACAGTGGGAGATTGACATAACCTAATTACACACAAGGACTGGACAGGGTACACATAAGACACATATAAACACACGCGCAACAATAAGAAAATATAACCATTAACAATAACAACAACAATACAATACAAGAGCTATTTACAACTGCATGCGGGGCATGCGGGGACATGTGCCCCACCTGTGCTACAGCATTTTTTTAATCACCTCAGTGGAAAAATACCTTCTTATCAACTGAGCAGAGGTGTTGCCACGAGGTGAAGTTCTGATGGTAGCCCTGAAGGTACCGTCAAAAGCTGACTGACAAACCAGAAAATCTCGAGTCGTGTGGGCTATTTCTTGTCGGTTTGTAACGCATAAAGCAAAAAGAAAGTGTTGATACTGTATATCAGTTAAAGATTTACTGTTCTCATCTGTAAAGCACAAAATATTAATTTGTAAAATGTAACACGTTTTTCCCCAGTATAAACAAAGTTGACCTGATTAAAAAATATTTTCACACCATTATGTCGTAATGTTTACTTTATTGTATTGGTTTTTATATTATAGTTTGTATTTGTTTAAACTACAGTAATTTAACTCTAGCAAAAAAAATATTTTTTAAAACATATTTTTACTGAAAAATCAACAGTTGTTTTTTGTTAAATATTTTACAAAATATTAATGTAAAATATACGCTGCTCAATTGTTTTTCCTTTTACAGATTTTTATGTCGTTACTTTACAGAATTTCTCTTAATTTCACTATTTTTTATAGTGTAGCCTTAAACATTTTCTTTGATTGGCAAAGCCTTTTGTTCAGTACTATATATACCTTCCACAAAAACCACATGCCACTTCTGGTACTTCACTCAAGGCTCCCTGGGAGCCTTTTCTCCCAAAATAACCCGTGAAAAGCAACTCCTCACACATTTACAAGACGCATATGCAATATTCAGTGTGCTCAACGCCACTCATCAAAGATGTTCCTTGGGAAATTACAACTGCAAATTAATCACATGGCAGAGGTATCTTATATTCACACAAAGCTCAGGACCCTCACACAGCTCACCTGAGATACTCCCATCTCAGAGACATCAGTTTGAATGTATGACAGTTGTGATGGAGGTTGAAGTAACCGTTTGGAAGCGTGGTAGGTGAGCCACCCAGTCACATGGGGGCAACAGCGAGCAGGAACTTACCCCGTGCTGAGGAGGAGGTAGGTTGACGCCAGGGACAAGGAGATACTGAGAAGCCGCTGGAAGAGGCGGGTGGAGCTTAGGAGGGGCACCACGAACGAGGAGGCTGGAAAGAAAGACCAGGATAGGTTAGCGGCCTTGGGGAGGTCGGAGGGAGAAGGGGAGGGTTAACAAGGATCCCTGGTACTGGACTTAATCAATAATGTAAAGCTTTCATGTGAGGAACACAAGTTCTGCACTTTGAGATAGGGGTGTCAAAAATTAAATTTGCACAAAGGGTTATTCTATAACAGATGTCAAACCAGAACTATTTAAAAATACAAATACGCCATGTCTGTGGCATGCTGTTCTATAGGCCGCAGTGCAGGGACTGTTGCAATATGTTAAACAGCTCAGCTTCACTGGTTGTAATTTTAGAGAGGAATAAAAAGTACTTCCTGAATAATCAATGAGAAAAATCTGACCAATACTTATTTGCTCATTCTGCAGTTCTTCGCCTATTACATCGCAATGACATACAAAGATCGGACCATGAGGCGTGTTCATCAGACAGAAATATAGCGGTCATGCACGCATGCAAATACACGCATACAGACACATGCAGGGGGGCCGGGGGGTAGGGCCCGGCAGGTGAGGGCTCCCACCTAACGTGACCCAGCTGAACACCTGGTTGATCACCGGGAGGCCTTGTTTCTGGCGGAGGCTGGAATGCGTGCTGAACACCACAAAGGCGCAGAGGGCCAAGTGGACCATCTGCAACCACATCAGCAAACACCACAACTGTTTTTATGGCTGTTGCTAAGATTATACATTCACAGGACCTAATTGGGGAAGCTGTTTTTATATCTTAATGGCAGCACCCATCAGAAAATGAACTGAAACTCCAGTTGCTTCAGGACGAGATTCTGAGAACAGTACATATGAAACAATTAACAGGAAATACTAAATGACCTGAGAGATGTAGAAGAAGCCACGCCCCCAGCGCGGTGGACTGAGCCTTCGTGACAGCCAAAGGAAGCAAGCGGAGGTGAGGAGGATGAGGGCCCCAGCACACACCCTGGGGGGGGGGGGGGGGAGCCACGTGTAGTGGTCAAAATGACAGGCACTTTGTTTCAGTGGTGAAAAGTTCTCCATAAACTGAGTCTCTGAAAATTTGTAGTGGAGGAGTTAGGTGGAACTGAGTGAGGCTAGATGCTTAAGTAGGTGTGATGGTTGGAGTGGGGGGGGGGCAGAACACTGATGATCTTACACGAGCCCCACGTTCAGCTCCCTCTCCACCACAGGCATCAGGGGGAAGGCTGCCAGTGACAGGCAACCCATCATCCAGCCCAGCGACTTGGCCTAGGGGCCAAACAAACAAACAATGCTAGCATTGCTGTGACTTAAGGGCTACTTTTTCCAGCCAAAAAAGAAAGGAGCAAAGGAAAATTTACTACAGGCAGGGTATGCCACAAGTAGGTTTGTGTCAATCGGTAAAGGCTTACCTTTGCTCGAGTGTGTAAGCGAGATACGACGGGCCACCCGGACAACAGCAGTAGTCCGAATGTTAGCACCGCCCGATAGAAAAAGCTAACCACCTGAAAAGTAAAACAAGTAATGATGGATCATCATGCTAGATGAGGCTAATGCTAAAAACATAGATATGTACGTCTGCAGAGAGAAAGCCCTGAAGGGGAGCTCACCAATAGCTCAATCCCGAACGCCACCAGCACAAAATAGCTGATATATTTGGCCCAGGGCAGTGAGGGGAGCGAGCTCATCAGGTCAGCGAGTGTCCTAAACCTGGAGCAGAGCACATCAGTCGCGGATGTGTGTTAGGGCCGGCCGATATAAACAAATATATTGATGTATGAAATTTAAATGATAAAAAAAGAAACTTTTATAAACTGTAAACAGGGAACATTGCTAATTCTGAGGGAATTTTAAGCAAAAATGCACTGATCATTGAAGTAAAGAAATAAATTATATAATAAAAACTGTTGATATTGACAGATTTGAAAAAAAATATTGTGATAAAACATTTTGCCCAATCGTGTGTTAAGCACAGAGAGCATGTTTTGACATTCATGTGTCCAGGAAATACTCGTAGACCTCAGAACAGGTGTGTTGGAAAACGGCTGAACAAAATACAACCTGCCTGACATCTATGCTCACGTAAGAAGAGCAAGGATAACAGATGGCATGATAGCTCAGTAGGTACAGCCTGGCATGTCATCTAGTCTGTACCCCTGTCTTGGAGCCTAGCCCGGGCAGCACAGTGCACAAGCCTGCAAACAACTCGGATGATGACAAAACAGTTGGAAGATGGATAGATGATGATAACAAAGGACCTTCCCCCATACAGCTTCTGACCCCATCTGAAGACAGAGGGGGTGCATTAATACAATAATAACAACAATCGCCAGCATCAAACCACTGCCTCACATAAAAGTGGTTTCCTTCTTTTCCTGTGCCGCCATCATCATCATTATCATCATCATCATCATTAATGGCTACTCTTCAGGCTTCTAAGCATCTAGTTGTTTTTCATCTATCTGGCTGTTTTTTCTCTTTATAACCATGTTTTATTTATTTATTGTTTGTGTATTCTTTCTGGGCAATGCTGTAGCCCTTCAGACCCATTCAAACTGCCAAAGTGGACATTGTTTCTTCACGAAGATCAAAGGAGGAGAAGATGAAAAAGGACTCAGAATTTTTTCAAAATGACAAGGACTGTGGGTTTGCTTCAGTGGACCACAAAAATATAATGAAAAACGTAAAAATCATGCTGACATTTCGCAAATCAATATACTCTTATTACTACAACTGCTGCTGCTACTACAGGGGCATCAGGGGTGAGTAATAGCAATAGCTGTAGTATATTTTTCCTACTCACTCTTTGAACACTGAGTACCAGATGTACACTGGAAGCAGGTAATATATGTAGTAAGTCCATGGACTGGCTTGGATCAGCAGGAACATGGTAATCCCAAGGGCTAGACAGGCAAATGTCTTCCAAACCACACTGCAAGACACCTTCAAAGCAAACAGTGCAGAGTCAAAGCACTACTGCAAAGACTGATAAAACTACACACATTGCAGAGTGACGTTCTCCTGTCAAAGTAACACAACAGGAGATGACACAGAGAGCACTGCATCCAGCACGCGGTCTCTCTCACCGGGCCGCTCAGGGGGCGTGGCCTTCGCAAGGCAGCGTGGGTCTTCAGGATGACCAGGACGACGTAGGAGGTCCAGCCCACAAAGCCAAACACAACACTGCTGCCCAGGAAGACCCGGTCGTAGGTGTGGTAGTACGCTAGCCCCTCCAGAGCCTGGGAGATCATCTCCTTGCACAGAGCGATCTGCGGTACAAAACCACATCTTGGAAACACTGTGGGCAGCTGGTGATAGGTAAATATGGATGCTATTCAGCCAAATGGCTATTTCAATATTAGTTTAAATACAAGAACTGGTGGCCCTAAGTGGAAATTAGCAGGAGAACATTTTAAAACAAATTTGAGGAAGCACTTCTTTACACAGCGTGTAGTTAGAGTATGGAATAGTCTTCCTGCTAGTGTAGCGGAAGCTAAAACCCTGGGTTCTTTTAAATCAGAGCTAGATAAGATTTTAACAACTCTGAGCTATTAGTTAAGTTCTCTCCAAACGAGCTCAATGGGCCGAATGGCCTCATCTAGTTTGTATATTTCTTATGTTCTAAATAAGTAAAGTTAAAGATACCGACGATTTGCATTATTTTGCATTCTATGGTGCCAAAAAAAAAAACATGTGATTTCCTTCTTTTTTCCACAAAAAAATAATATGCTTATACTTATGTTTATAATCCGACGGTGCTTGGGAACTGTTTGGTCAGAACAAAAGTTTACACGCTTGTGTTCTGTGGAACACTCTGTACCGTAACAGGTCCACATTCTGATTGGTTGCTGCCGAACTGCATCATAGCTCATTACCATAAAGTTGACTACGTTTCATCTTCATTTTGTCGATCTCGCCGCCCATCGCCGCTTGATGATGCGCCCTCCCATACAGAATGAAAGTCTTCTGGTTGCTTTGACGCTCTCGCCACCCGCTGTGTGATCATATGGTTACATCTGCCCGCATTTCCACCGGTTTCAAAAATGAACGTAGGTGGAAGTGACAGGAAAGGTTCATACGTATTCCATTTTCTTGGATTTATTTTGATCTATTTCGGATTTTTAAGTTTTTATAAGCTGCCAAACCAAAAAAAGTTTTTAGAGTACGACTCGTTGCACTCTGTCTCTACTGCCTGTGTCCAGATTTATGTCTTTGAAGGCTCCCTGTCTGTGTGTGAGTGTGTGAGAGTTTATCCTTTACTCTCACTCGTTTTACGGCTATCCTTTTAAGGATTGCGCAATACAAGAGTCTGCTAATAATTGAACTGTCTACCTCATGATCTCCTCGCCACACAGTGTCACAGTGCCACAATATTTTATTTATTGGACCTGCGGCATGGTTTTAATTTACTATGCAAAGTTATTCCGCTAATAAGCTGGCTAATTGTTTTACTGCTGGCAACAGCGATATTAGAATAATTACACTGCTCAAAAACATTAAAGGAACGCTTTGAAAATGCATCAGATCTCAATGGGAAAAAAACTCATCCTGGATATCTATATTGATATGGACTAGATAATGTGTAAGATGGAAACGAAAATTATCAACCTACCTGTACAGGGGGCACCCCAAAAAAAGTGAAAACATGATGCAGCAGACTAGTGCATTTTGCTGAAATTTCATTGCAGCAACTCAAAATCTTACTCAGTAGTTTGGATGGCGTCCACATGCTTGTATGCATGCCTGACAATGTCGGGGCTAATGCTCCTAATGAAATGGATGGTGTCTTAAGGGATCTACTTCAAGATCTGGACCAGGGCATCACTGAGCTCCTGGACAATCTGAGGTCTAACCTGGCAGCGTCGTATGGACTGAAACATAATGTCCCAGAGGTGTTCTATTGGATATAGGTCAGGCGAGCGTGGGGGCCAATGGTATCCATACCTTCATCCTCCAGGAACTGCCTGCATACTCTCCCCATATTGTTGTGCACTGGGAGGAACCCAGGACCCACTGCGACAGCGTAGGGTCTGACAATGGGTCCAAGGATTTCAGCCCAATACCTAATGGCAGTCAAGGTGCCGTTGTCTAGCCTGTAGAGGTTTGTGCAACCTCCATAGATATGCCTCCCCAGACCATCACTGACCCACCACCAAACTGGTCATGCTGAACAATGTTATAGGAAATATAAAGTTCTCCACTGCTTCTCCAGACCCTATCACATGTGTCACATGTGTTCAGGGTAAACCTGCTCTCATCTGTGAAACAGAGGACCTGCCAATTCTGGTATTCTATGACGAATGCCACTCGAGCTCCACGGTGCCGGGCAGTGAGCGCAGGGCCCACTTGAGGACGTCGGGCCCTCAGGTCACCCTCATGAAGTCTGTTTCTGATTGTTTGGTCAGAGACATTCACACCAGTGGCCTGCTGGGGGTCATTTTGTAGAGCCCTGGCAGTGCTCATCCTGTTCCTGCAATAGCCTACTTTTGTTACATTACGGGAACTATATTTTATTTTTTTTTGGCCCATAAATTTTTAGAAAACAAAGTATCTTATTATAGCTACCTTATAAATGCTACTCGATGAAATGACATATAAAATCAATAACATGTTCTAAATCATGTGGCTTTACTCCAATATATCAGGACTATGATTCGGCCATAGGCACGAGGCCACTAGCGGAGTACCGAAGATAATAGCAGCTACAATATACCGAGTACATCCACACTCGTAAGTTATTGCTTAATTATTACTTTTTAGTCAAAAGTAACGCATTACACTTTTTGAGTAACTTGCGCAACACTGGCAAAAAAGACGTCAGGATACGTACAGCGTCATCGTATTTTGTTTTCTGGATCAGGGACCTCACATTTCGCACAAAATCCAGCTGCTTGGACTCAGTCAGCTGCCTGGCAGAAAAGTTGAGAAGAAAAAAAAAAACAAAAAATCAACAAAAAGGCTGAGGACTGACGAGATATGCATTATTTTCTTGCTTATCTCGTGACGTTCATACGGGGCACGGGAAGGCTGGGCGGATAGCTGGCTTCCTGAGTCTGAGGCTTTTGGTGTCATCACACATATCTGCTGTAATGGGTTTCCTCTGCACTGTCCTCTACCACCTTAACTGACTTTGAAGATAATTAATTTTATGAAGTATTATGTCCATCTTTCATACTGTTCGGAATGCTGTAGAAACTATTTTGGGGAAAATGCTATACAAATACAGTAAGAAAGGCAGTATAAAGAAATTAAAGCTGTATAAAAAGAGATATGGATTTAAATGCTTTCATCAACCATTGAAGGAAAACAGTTGTTTTTTTTTAAAGTGCTCCTCTCCATATTGGTGCCTATCAGAAACAATCCATTTATTTTAATCGTATTTATAAAATGCAACTGTCAAAAATACTGAGGAAAATTAAAGAAAACTAAATCTTGGAGAACACAAATAAAATTATCACAACACAATTACATTTAAAACTTACTGGTATGGAGTGAAAAGAATGGATAATGTAGTTTCCTTTTTCTGGGTCATCTTAACCTATAGGAACAATGTGCATGTATATCAGTGATCACAGTAGGTGTTGTATTTTCACGTAAAACATTTACACCAAACACACATAGAGGTTACGGTATTGCGCATACCTTGAACTGCTCCATAATTTGAATGGAATTTGCATACATGCTCTCTGCTTTAAAAAGTCCACTGTTATCCAAGTAACCCAATGGCAAAACACCCTGAAAATTAACCATCAAAAACCAAGAAATCATAATAAAGACAAAGAGGCGCATTTTTAACCAAGTGCATGAATCACTGTTATCAATCAAATAATAACTACCGATTGCTATATTAACACTTTATTACTGACAGATCTTTCAGGATTATTAGACAATATTTCACTTCCTTGATGAATTTCTTACCACAGAATTTAAAGGAATAGGCACTCCAATTAGGGAAGACATCAATGGAGCTACGTCTGCCTGAAAGCAAAGACGCAAAACGTATCGTAGTGAGTTTAAATCACTATATTAATGAATTACTCAAATAATATAGCAAGTATATAAATGATAGTGGTTTGATATTCTGACTGCAAAGAAAAAATCATTTTAGCTTTAATTTAATCGTGCCATAAAAAATAAAAATATTAGCACAAAATATTACACAAATGCACAAATTCTGCATATCCGGGCAGTTTATATCCGTTTCACTGACAGAACAGATAGGAGTTCAGACTGTATAATGATTTGATTCAGATAAAAAGCTGCAGGTTTTTTCAGTGAAGTACTTAAATATTGCACATATTGAAGAACCCAAGTACATGGGTAACACAAAATTAAATCCCTGCGCATTATACAGTGGTACCTCGGCTTCAGAACTTAGTTCAAGGACTCAGTTCGTGACCGGAATCAATTTGTCCCATTTAAAATAATGTAAATACAAAAAAATTCGCTCAAACCTCAGAAACACTGAATTTTTTTCTTTTTTTTATGTTTTTCTGTGTCCAAGAACATAGGCTTAAATTAAAACAACCTGAATTATACAAATAATTCTAAATTAAATACAACAGTACAACTGAGCATACGCTTGTTGGCGGGCTGGTCACTTGAAAGACGCCAAAACACGGAAAAGAACCACAAAACATCCCCCAAAAAACTAAACAATTAACATTAAATGACTGAGTAACAGCCAAAAACAATACAGTCATTTCAAAAATGTGATTTTTTTTTTATTATATACTGTACATTATTTTCATATGCCTAAATTTTTTATGTACATTTCGTGATGTGACACGTTGCATGGCGATGAACTTCTTTGTTTGTACTGTAAACAAACAATACGCAGTTGCCACTATGTGTGAATGGAGAATATAACACTTAAATAGGAGTTACTTAATAATTTATGTTATTAATGAAGTGTTATAATTTTATGTATAGATTTATGACTGTTAAAAACCACCATAAACATGTTTATCAATCACAGAAAGGTACCGATATAACAGAACGTTCTCTCTCTATTTTTTTTCTTTTTTCAGATATTCAACCTCTGAAGAGATACAGTAAAGACAAACATCTACAACAAGCTTTTTATACATTCCGCAGCCGTTCTTGGGTATAATGTACACTTCTTCCTGTGTCAGGTGGTTTTTTGGGGGATGTTTGTGTGTTCGCAGCCTGAAACTCGCTTCGCGAACCGATAAAAAAAAATTTCAAACTCGATTTGTTTGTGAACAGGACTGTTTGTGGGTTGAGGTACCACTGTAATTCTGTTTGGGCATTTATGATAATGACATCTAATATTCAAGGGAATATTGTATCACAAACCAAATCATAATGCCATCATTCCGTCAACTTACAACAGACTTCTGTGGACGTTCTGCAATTGCTGTATACTTTCTCACTTTTAATACTGTATCTGTTCTTAAGTGTTATATGTTCTTTTAGTTTAAATATTTATTCATATGCTTTTACTTTTGTCAAATTTTTACTTGCATTACATGGGGAAATTCAGTGTTATAAAAATCTGTGATTGCAATCAAAAAACCAAAAATGCAAATGTCTTGTAAGGTTAAGATTACGGTTGGGTAGGGATTAAGGTTGTAATTGTTTAGATTAGAGTTTTGCCCATATAAATGAATGTCTGTGTGTGTGTGTGACTGTGTGTGTGTGTGTGTGCGCATGTCACACTTATACAAATAAGATTTTGAAAGAAAAATCTTAGATTGACCTGGTTGACATCTATCCTCTTTAAGTATTCAAGTCCCCAATCTGAAAGAAATTCAAATTGCATGTTATTATTAACATAGTTCTAAACACATTTCTAATAAAGAAAAATAACTGAGAAATTAATTTTAAAAATCATTAAACAAGACTGATAATCTATCAAATGCAAAGTATTCATGTCACATTAGATGCTAACCTCTCCTATTCTTTTGGCCACCAGAATGGCCTGTCAATCCAGCGATACACTAATGGAGAGTAATCTGCAAAATCTGCTGACTTGTTTACCTGTGGGCTGTTTTGCATTGGCCTGCAAAACCTGTTGGGTTTTGCTGGTTTAACCTGCTGTTAATCATACTCCACTGCCATGAATTCATGGCAACAAAAGCAACAGGATTGGTGTGCTAACGTAAAATGACTACCACCCAAGCTTGCATCCAGATTACCCCAGAGAAAGATTATCAACCTTATTACCTTTAATAAGCCTATTCATTCTTATCCAACGCAAATGGTTTATACTATTTAAACTATTTGTTTTACATATTTATTGCAGCATATTGAGTTAAATATTATACGTTATGAAACAAACTACCAAATACAGCAATGGCACATTATTATGTAATATAAAAAGCTATTCATGACTTAAGCTAATTAATAAAAGTGAAAGCTTTTATTATTTTTTAAACCAATAAAATAAAACAAAAAACAAAATAATAATTAAAAAATATAAAATAAAAGCTACACCCCCCCCTCTAAAATATGCCAACAACACCCCTGGTGCCTGCCAAATAAATGTAAAGCCTAAAAAGGCAAGTTCCTTAACCATAGTGACACCTGCTGGTCTGTGATTTCATAACAACAAGTTACCCTGCAGGTAGTGGTCATCAAAGTGCTGAGTGGTTGTCCTCTCAGCTGCACGAATCCCCGCCCCCCAGGCCACCAAGGGGGTGAGTGTCTCAGACGGGTCTCCAGCTCCATGAGAACCTAATATTGCAAACAAAGATAGCATATTAAGGGTAACTAAGAAAACATATTTATTTTATATACATTTACTATGGTAAGATAATTATAAAACATTTATTGTATTTACTTCATGAGATCCACTATTCATTATAACTTTTCCCTTGGACTGGGAGTAGAGATGAACCGAAGCGATATTCGGCGCCGATGTAGATCTATTTGACGGATCGGTATCGGCCATAAGTGACCGATCCATGTCTGATACTCAGCTCATATTTTGTGTTAAATCTAATTGTACAATCAATCGCACGACAGCTCTTTCCTGTTTTAGATGTGTTTTTGCAAAGCGCATGCAATTGTGCAAGAAAAGGCAGGTTATATGAAAAAAAACAATGGATGATTCGATAGTCGCTGTCTTGTGCTGTTTTGCGCACTTGCTATAGTTTGAGGGGTTGTGATTGCAACACAGTATATGTGAAATTGCTGGCAGGGAGAGAAAAATTGTGGTACATTTTATGCATTTGCAACTTGCGTATCCTGGCTAGAAAGATAATGAACTGCAAATGCCTCAAAACGCTTAAAACAAGGTGTACAGACGAGGTTGAACAGAACGTTATGTATGTTTCTATTAGCCTAAAGATTTTTGGTATGCATTTATCTGTATTTACTAGTTCAAACATATTGGTAATATATAAATAATAAATATATATCTTTATCACATTCAAATATTAAAGTAAAAACAGATCTTGTATCGGGATTGGGATCGGAGGTTGCATATCGAAATAGGATTGGAACTGAAATAAACAGTGGATAACCATGTCATACATGCACACCAAAGTCAATAAAAGAATAGCAACATAAAATGAAAACAAGCAATAAAGTAAACATCAAGGCAGTTCAAGATTACACTGGCAAGAGTGACACTGGGCATTGGCGAAATAACATCGGTTCTCTGGTGGGGACTCTGTCCTTGAATGCTCAGGAGTGTGTAATAGTCAAAATTAAATTACAAGAAGTACATAAAGATGACCTCACCCCAGTTTGTCATTCCATGGTCAGAGGTGAAAATATAAGCTGTGCCTTTATCATTTTCAAAGAAGTCTTCCACCACAGAGACTATATCTGCAACGCCGGCATCGACAATTCGGATATTTTCGGCATATTCTCTATTTAAAAACAACACAACAGGCAAGTGATTATGCAACAGCCTCCTATCTAAATGGGGCTCGCTGCAACAAGCTGTTATTGTCACAAGTGAAGCACGCATAGCGTACACAAAAGCACACCATCGCAGCACTAACCTGGACATCGGCCGATGGGCATGACCGTTGGTGTCTATTCCAAGCAAATGCAAAAAGAAGACATTGCGTTCCTCCCGTAACTGAGACAGCAAAGTGTCGTTCGCTTTTGCAGAGCTGAAAAATGCCTACAGCAAAAAGAATCGATGTAGTTTACAGGAGACCCTCACTCACTGGGCACAGGGGGCTAAGTGTTCGTGTCATATGCTGATTCAGAAGATTCACATGCTTTGGGTGAAGACGAAAACTCTTCTTATGATGGCTCCAAATGATTTTTGAATGAAAATCACAATAGCAAACTGAAGAGACGTCGACGATCAAGCATACGCACCTTCACTTCATCAAATACCCACGTGTCCAGTTTCGAGGCATCTGTGGACGCAAAGTCCTCCATCTCAGCAGAATATGTGTGCGTGTAGACATGGTCCCCACTAGCACCTGGAACGTACATGCACTCGCTGCTGTCAACAGGTTATAAATAAGAACAGCAAAAAAAAAAAAAAAACCACATCTGTTAAAAAGCCTTTACCTTTAGCAAACATGGGCAAGATGTCTGGGCTCCCCCAGCACCATGTGCGGTGGCTTTCATTAAACACAGAGTCAAACTCTACGGGGTTCTCCTTCCAGCCTGGAGGAAAACAGAAATGACAAGAGTGTGTGGGGAAAGAAAGATAGCCCGGTCTGTGGGTCACTGGGTTAGTTCACAGCCTGTGATCAGAAGGCTGCTGGTTCAGGCCTTATGGTTAGTAGACTGATTTCAGTGTTGAGTCCCTAACCACGGCCCCAACATTGCTCAGGGACTGTCTGGTTCCATCTTCTCAATTGCATGTCATTTCAAATAAAAATGCCAAGTAAATATAAAGTAACTATGCAATTTATCTGAGGTCAAAAGGTTACCAGTTGTTTTCCATGATTCACTGAATCATTGACTCAGAGGTGGAAAGTTCAGGTTCAGAAAGTACAAATCCAGACCAAGGTTTTGTTTCTACCAACCAGTTGAGTGCTCAACTGGTT
>JAODKF010000038.1:13839735-13854953 GCA_026779585.1 Mormyrus proboscirostris | reverse complement strand
CTACCAACCAGTTGAGTGCTCAACTGGTTGGTTGAAACAAAACCTTGGTCTGGATTTGTACTTTCTGGACCCAAACTTTCCATAACTTTTTTTTATTATCTGAAATTGTCGAATGTATGCAGTTATATGCTTATTTGAATATTAATGCTGTTCAGAATTTGCTGATTGAGACTTACGATTATGTTTACCATTGCAGTTTAGAGAATGCTGATTGTATAAAAAAGGTGCACCAAACAGGAAGGAGGAAGTAGGAATTTTTTTGTTGGAATCTGAAAACCTGTGCGGCATGTTCAGTACATGTTTGAAGAATCTGCCTCTATCCTGTTACTTATACTTTCAACAAGGCATTTAATCCAGCCCGGACAGATTTCATTCGACCCAAGCAAACAAAATTCTTCTGTCAGTCATTTTACTAACCTTTAGCGACTGCGCTAACATCTTCGTAAAACCCTGCGATCAGCGCCACGTGACCCGGGCGTGACTCTGTGGGGACCCGGGTGTGGGACACACCCCAACTGCCGCTCTCCTCCATTATGCTCCTTTGGTTTTAGGGGGGAGCAGAGTGTGAAGAATTATGAGAAGCAACGTAAATGCAGCTAGTTTCTTACCACAAAATTCATGACGTCATGAATTTTTAAGCTTCACTGAAGAGCTGGTTTATTTCTTGAAAACAAAAACTAGCACAGCAGCTATCAGTAGGGCTTCAAACAAGTTTGTAGGCAGTAGAACTGGTTTGCATTACTGACCGGTATATGTACCGGTTCAGTACAATTACTGACTTAAAACAAAAGATATCCCAGTGAGTAATTTAGCTTTAGTCAAAATTCATATAACACACTTAAAGCCACAAGAATTACAAAAGAGTTACATAAAAATACTGGGATTTCTGTACATAGAGAGAGAAAACTTTTTTTAAAAAAAAGTATTATGAATCAGGCTGGAAATGATCTTCCATTACACAGCAAAAAGCAGAGTCCTAATACCGTATAAAAGGTGCCTTGTCTGTTTTGGTGTCATCGGTCTTAAACAAGGTGTCTGCTTTCAGACCGTCCGCCACAAACAACACAAGGCGCTTGGCAGGAGGAGGAAGGGGAACGTGTTGCGGGGTCATCCCATGGACCAGAGGAGATGTAAAGTATATATCAAATATAGAGGTGAAGAATACAACGTGGACAACGAGCCCCAGAATGAAAAACGCTCTGACGTTCATGGCAGCGACAGTTCCTGGAAAGAAATGTGCACATATGTGAAGATAGGTACAACTCATTATAAAGCACAACTGTCGACCTGCGCAAGTCTCTTATCTTATTAAAAGAACAAATAAGATCGTTAACACGATGACCGAAAAAGAAGAAATCACACCAAAAACATCAATAATAAAGGCAATAAATGCAATCTGTCTTATGCACTTGCAATAAGGACAATTTCCTGAATGTTGTATCATGTATAAAAGCGGCTGTCCAGTGGCTTGTGGTGATCCCTGAATAAACGATTCAGACGCTATGATAAGGATAAAAGTCTTACCTGTTCAGAGATGTGCGGTGCCTCCTTTCAAACTTAAGCTGTCTGCTAACTCCAGACAAGACAATAAGCTTAATTGTCACTGGTAATAATACTCACTGGAAAATGAATGAAATTTCGCTGCCCGCATACTTAATTCACATTTGACTGCCAGAATACCAATGATCCGATCAGAAAGCAATTAAAATACAATTTGAACAATACAGTTTTTTTTGGAGAAACGATAAATCCTACCATTGATAACTTATAGCAGGTTGACTGTCAACTTCCCTATTCCTTGACCTTTGAACTGCAGTTGTAATGAACTATGGGAATTGTAGTTCTACTGTGTACAACATCCGATGCGTTTCCTTGCCATTTAGTCTTGAACTGCATGTATGGAGAGAACTTTATTATTTACATCGTATACAACAAGAGCTGCCTGTATATCAATTAAAATTCCCGAAATATATACAAATATATTCAAGTTCACGAGTAGCAAGTAAACATTCTATTTAAAAATATATACATATTTTAATATTTTATCGTGCAATAAGGGTAATAAAATGTTTGTTACATCTAACGGTATTAAAAATTGATAGAGGTAGTATCCCCGGTCTTTTTCCCCGTGTTGGCATTCAGAGGGGAGCTGTCAGTTCGCCCCGCCCATTTCATGCGTTGTGGCTTGTCCTTATCCAATCCCATGCCTTCGTGACGGGGGCAGTGGGCGTTTCATGGAGGCGGAGTTGCGCTCTGGCCCAATCAGATCTCTCCTTCTCGCCGAACTAGCGGAGGTAGTCAGCCGTTCAGGAAGCCCTTAGGAAATACCATTATCGGGCTAGGCGGCTGGCTTGCCGTGTTTCTCAGCGTAGGAAGATGGCGGCGGGCAGCGTCAACCCTTTTCTCAGTGACTCCGACGAGGAGGCTGAGCGGAGGACGGATGGGCCCGATAAACGACGCAGTCCGGGCGACGTCGCACCGAACCTGGTCATCGGAGCCCTTTCCCCGCACACGGATTCAGAGCCAGGGGCGTCGCTCCTATCCAGCAGTAGGACGAGCCCCGGGGTGGAAAGTGTTTCTGTCCCGGGTGCTGCTGCTGCGGCTGTGTCTGCGGGAGGGAGCGGGGAGCCTCGGCTGTCTGTGGATGCGATAGCGGCTCAGCTGCTGCGGGATCAGTACATCCTGACGGCCCTGGAGCTGCACACGGAGCTGCTGGAAGCGGGCAGGGAGCTCCCCCGGCTGCGGGATTACTTCTCCAACCCGGGCAACTTCGAGAGGCAGAGTGGCACTCCGCCGGCTTGCAAAGAGCCAGTACTCGGTCCTGCCGGACAGCTTAGTAAGTACCGGGCGCTGACAAAAAATAGGTATATTTATGCTGGGTCTTTTCATCTGGAAGGTAGTGGGTGGGTTGGAGCACCAGTATCTGGATTTCAGACGGCAGATCTGTCACCATTTACCCAAGGACTGTCTTGGTGTCTGCATGAACCAACACGGGAACGGGGAATTTGTAACTGATCCTTCGTAAAAATGTACTTTTGGGTAGGAAATCATGCCGCTACTGCAGAGGTGGTACAAGCACTCCGTAGTGTTACGTAATTGTTGTGTAGTAATAACATGCATTTCCACCGTAGGTTATAATTTCTTAATATTGCCATGCAGTGCTTGGGTTTCATCTCGCTAGACAGGCGTTACACAATGCATCTTGAACAGGTTACACCTGTCGGTTGCTGGATGTTTGCTAACGGTTTTTAAGGATTTTGAGTCTTAATCACTGCGCCACCTCCCGGCGGCGGTTATTATTTCACGTCACCGAAGGTGCTACCGGAGCAAGGTGCTCTGTCGGTGTTAAGCTTAATTTTCCTCAGTAATACACAAGTCTCGGACCAGTCATAAATGGAGTATAACAGGGTAAAGATATTATTGATATTATTATGATCATGAGAACAATTATAGTGTTTGTAAGTCTTTACAATATGAATAAGGCTGTGCGCGGTTCACTTTATGCCATTGACTATAATGGTGACTGCTCCCTACAATTTTTTTTCCCTTGTTTGCATTTATTTAGTTTCTAAGCAAACACTCATCCCTGTACGTCCCCCCCCCCCAAACAAGCACCACATTAGACCGCACAGCTGACATCTCCCAGAATGCCCTGCTTAACTGTGTAACTCATGATTCAAACTGCCAAATGGCTGATCCTGAGGCCATTAGCCACTGTGTGAAAGTCACATTTTAATACACACTTAGAAAATGAAAGAATCAGTGCAGATGTGTGTTATTAAGCCCATGGATGCTACACAAAAACAATTTGTAAGAAATTTTTGCTACTGAAATAAGATTCATACTCAGGTAGTATTGTGGTGAGCCCGCTACACATATATGATATACAATTTTATGCTTTAAACGTATGAGACATATTGCTTATTTAAAAAAAAAATAAAAATAAAGCTCTATGCTCCCTAGTATCCTTCACCCAGTAAGTATAAAGATAAGTTAACTGATAGCCATGGTTTCGTACCCTTGTTCAGTGCTCTGCTATAGATTTGAAGGGGTCATCTCCAAACTACAATAACTCCAACTGGAAAAGCATTGTTTCAAAACAAGTCATCAGATAATGTTATTCTATTAGTATTCTGTTCCTATGGCATACTTTGAATATGCAAACAAATTGTATAGTCAAATTATTAGGAATGTAACTGGGAAACTGGTGTTATGAATGATGTGCTAACAATGAGAAGTCTTGTAAATTTGGAGCTTGGAGCTAAATGGAGCTTGGAGCTAAATTTGGAAAAAAGCATCTTTCTGTTTTACATCTCGGATATCAAATCAGGTACAATCATCCAGCATGGTTCCTAGCAGGCTAACCAGTCACGCAAAGGAGTTTGGCTCTCACTCTGGTCCTTTTAAAACACAATGACGTTTTTCCATATGTTTTTGTAAGCCACTCGTGATCGCAAGCGATAAGATGGTATCCTAAGACCTGGAAGGGGAAATTGATCATACCAACTGCCCGCGGACAACCATGCTGACCTGTATCTCTGTATAAAGACAGATGACCTAGATGTAAACCAGACACTCATACTCCATCCATCCATCCATCCATCTATCCATCCATCCCTCCATCCAAGATGCTTGTGTGGAACTTAACCCAGGCAGCCAAGGGGACTTCAGGATACAAGATATGGAACAGAGTGCCAGTCTGTCGTAAGACATATAAATGCAGGCAGCCACAAACTATGGGCAATTTAAAAGTGCCATTTATCTTAACTTGCATGCCCTTGAACGTGAAGTTTAAATGGGACGTCAAAGCCCAGGGTCACATTTTCGTCACTTCACCATACTTCCCGTCAGTATTACCCCAGCCAACCTGTCCTAAAACCCCATTAAGTAGCAGAGACTGGGATGGAATATTGTTATATGTTTTAATTAGGAGTTTTCATGCATTAACGAAGAGTTGTCAGTACACCTAGCTACACAGCCCAGTGTCCCAGAAGCTGAACCATCTGATGGAGGTTCATTGAAATGGGCGTCTAAGAATCCCTGGATTCTGTGACGGATGATGCAATATGGCGTGTGACATTGTGTCAGTTAATACAGTGCATTTGGCTCATGTCTCAAGATTTCTTTCAAAAGGTTTCTTATAATATAATGGTTAAACATGCGGGGACCCACAGGCTTACAGTTGCAGTTAATTATCCTAATAAGTTTGGTTCAGGTTGTGGTCTAACCAGGTAATTATCCGTTTGAGTGGTTTGGGCCAATGGGGAACATCTTAGCACCAGACCGGTCAAGGAGCATGAATGGGCTTAAATTTGTCTAGTTCTTCATGGACACCTCAGGTCCCCATCATGGCAGGATCTGGCCCCAGTCCTGTGGTCGTTTGAGTTCAGGCGGCGCGGTGCGAGACCTCCATGGACGCCATGTTGGGGCAGCCACCGTACCTGTTTGTTTTCTTATTTTTATCTGAACGCTGCCCGGCCGATCAGCATGAAACTTGCCAGTGGCTGTAACGTGACACGCTTGTGATGTCAGCCACGTCCTTTTCATCTCAAGGCTACCCGCAGTCAGCGGTAGGGGTGACGGACTTCAGGGGCCGCTTTTCCGAGATGGGCGATGCCCTCGGCTCTCCCGTGTTTGAGACGTCTATGGACGCGAAGACTTAGCTTGACATTGCCATCCTGAACTCTCTCCAATCCCGCTAGTCAGTATGGTACTTTTCCTTACATTACCTCTATATTAGTGTTCCGCAGTCCTCGGGGGCTCATGGACGGTCCACATTTTTGCTCCCTCCCAAATCCCTGCCATACGGTCCGCATTTTTGCTCCCTACCGGGAGCTGGAAGGGATCAGGAGCGTGGACTGTCTGAGTGTCCCCAAGGACCAGATTGTGAAACGCCACTTTATATTATCGTCGCGAACTGACAGCACAGCACAAAGGAAGAAATCCGGAAGCAGTTAGCACCAGCAGAATGAATGCCTCTCCTTCCAAGAACCTCTTTGGCATGTTCTTGTTCATTTCATGTTCTTGTTCCAGGTGTGCAGAACCTTTAGTGTGGATATGCAGCCTGTCTTGTAGTTCATTCTCGGTGGTTCCCTCTCCACTCCGTGCTCTTGTTAAATACAGGATCCGAAGATGAATTGCGTCCCGCTCCTGTAGACTCTGCAGAGGTCGAGCTGACCTTCTAAGTGGAGGACCTGGCCGGCCGAGGTGCTCGGATTTTAAATGACATTCAGCTTGTTTGACACTGGGCACGAGAGAGCACACCTTGGCTTGACGTCACACTGGACCTGGCGTACTGCCAAGAAGACAAAAGCAGCAAACGCCCATTTGGTTCTGGCTTTATGAAGTCCATTAGCACACATGTGTGCAATTATTCAGTATATTGTAATACGTGAACTATGAAAACAAAGGTCTGTCCTCTCGTGAATCTTCCAACAGCTTATGCAGTTGTGGATATTAGTGTGAAATTAGATGCATTAATGATGGGTAGATGGATGGATGGATGGATCAGATTGCAGGTTTACAGTAACACAACACAGACCTTTAGACAGTAAAAAGTATCAAGTGCTTCTCTAGGCGAAGAAAGCTGCCTGTTAGCAGCCCTGGTTTTCTGCAGTTCAGTTTTGTATGAATGAAAATCTGGGTTTGCGTTCTGACGATTTCCAGATGAACTCTACAAGCATGCCTCTCAGCATGCTTGTAGCTTTCTACGCATGCTATATGTCTGAGCCAAGGGGAGAGGGACGACCTCTTCGGGCGAGGAAGGCTTCCCTCTGTCTCTGCTAAAGTGTTTCTTTCCTCCTGACACGTTGCGGAGCAGCATGTTTTGGCTGATTAAGTGCCTGTTTAGGCACGATATCGTATGGAGCTCTGAGCCGTTGGTCAGCCGCCACGAAACAGAGCGCATATTACAATGGGAGCAGCTCGAGAGTTCGTGCCTCACTGGGACTGTCTGTTGGCACATAACCATCTTATACGTTATTATTTACTGTAGCGCTGCAGAGGGCAAAAAGGCAGCCGTGCTTGTCTGTCGCCGGAAGTGCCGCCCTTTTCCTTAGTTTTCTCACTTCTCTCTCTTTCTTCTGTGGTGATAACTGTGGTCCTTTTCCATTGAATATCTGCTTGTTAGTGTTCCTTCAGGATGCGTGACTGTTTCACCTACAGATTTCAGGAAAAATTAGCAGAAAATCAGAAAATAACGCATTAACTAAATTAGCAAGTGTGTCCCCACTAACAATTTTTCATTCTAGATACTTAACGTTACGGTCAAATAATGGAAACTTTCAAAGTGTATAGTTTTCCTAATGTTCCCCGCACATTATCCAACTACAACTAACCCTAATAATATAACAGTGAACGAAGGGTGTGGAAAGGCAGCAGGAAACGCTGTCGCTTTACAGATCGAAGGGCAAGGCTTACAGGCTGCTTGGTTCATTGGCAGTATACACGTATAGCTCTTTTATAAAATTATATTTTATTATAAAACCGTTTTTGTCAACATAAACTGCATTAACATTACCTGAACATCCCTTTATTGTGCTGACATTGACAGAACCTTTGTTAAAATGTATAACATGGAAATAATGTTCCATTAACTTATAGTAAGAATGTACTGCCAACTTAGACAGGACCTTCACTACATAATATAACACAGCATAAAGTGAAAAATCTTTTCCTCCAGCATCCATGTTTGTTCCTTTGGTTTTGTCGTCTGTTTTGCTGGCCACTTTTATTCTCTGCCTCTGACAAAATATAAAAATATAAAGCTTTATGGGTCACTTGAGCATATGAGGCGGCCTGGTGACTGCTTTGAGTCGTCCTCAGTTTGCTGTCAGAGATTTGCAGTTTACCTGTTTCTTTATGTTGAATTACTCAGTACGGTTTCCTTGATGGTTTTCTTTCCAAAAACCAAACTAAAACCAAAATATCGTTGACAACTATCAAACCTTTGATGTGATAGTAAATCATCTTTGCCCTGCATACCACAATTTCAGATAATATACATTTGTATTTTCACTGGAAAAAAATTGAATTGTTTGTGCTTCCCTTATCAAAAATGTGTTTATTTTCTAGTTAATGTATAACAGTGGCCCATTGTATATTAACAGCATATTGAAATCTCAATTCACTGGCAGTAACAAGTGGTTAGATCCAGACTTAGTATGTGTTTCTGGTGTTTCACTTCTGTTCGTTGCATTTTTGAGTGATATTGTCATACAAGTGAGGTAATGTGTTTGAGTTTGCTTATTTTGGTCCTGTGTCGTTAAGATCAATCCTTAAAGGAGGTTATTCATAATCATGGTTTGATATTTAACCTTAAAGAAGCCCAGTGTCAGAGTCTGCTGGTTTAATTCAGCCTGTCATCACTGGGCTCAGTCTCCCCCCGGCAGGGTGAGCAGTAGGAGGCTTGAAGAGTCTCAGATAGAGCCTGATGCTGAGATGCTAAGAGAGTGATTTAAATATGCCAGGAGGCCGTGAAGCTGGTAAAATAAGAAATAAGCGACAGTGCAAGGGTTTGTTGAAGTAAGGAAGATTGTGCAGGCTGTGTATTTTGTGGTTGTTAATGTGTATTGGGCCATTTTAAACAACACAACTCCAGGTCGCTAAATGAATTATTTTAAATTTGTGAAATGCTAAATAAACGTGTTGTGGAAGCTCAGAGAAACGGAGAACTATTTGTTAAAATGTGTCCAAAGTTTGAGGCGAGTAAGCAGCCTATGGAACATGAATTGAGCAAATCACATGGGACGGCTGGGGGTTTATGGGATTTTATTCTTACTAAACTGTTGACCACAAAAGCTGAGGGTGAGAGAGCAGTTTGCGAATGTCTGCAGGCCATCCTGGTTCTCCATCGCTGGCCCCCCTCAAGCACCTGCCGGTCGATGTTGACAGGGCCTCTGTGCTGTAATCGGAGACGCGGGCCTGAATCACACCGTGGATTGGCCCACCTGGGGTCGCCAAGGAAACGACAAGCGTTCGTCAGTCCAATCTCCAGGGCAGCCGTCATATGACGGTACCGTCGCTGAGTGAGGCCTTTTCCTGTGTGAGGTGTGGCAGGGCTTGAAATTGGCATGCAGACACCAGCCACTTTCTGGGGTCTCTTAGGACTAATCCTAACAAAGAAGAATAAGACTTAGAAGTCTTAGAACTGTTTAAGGAAAATTGTTCTTTATAGTTAAACAAGTACAGGGCAGAACAAAATAATTATAAGAATTTGTTAAACGGAAACCTGCTGCCAAGTCATTAATTTCTCCCTTTCAGAAGTTTACCTGTGGTGATACCTTCAAGGAATGCAAAGAATTTTATCATACTCTAGCATACATTAAAATTTTTCTGGTTTTGATTTATTTTTTTTTCTGTTCTGGCTGGCTGCCATCCTGGTAAACTGCAAATGCAATCTGAGGCAAACAATTAATGATTTTGTAGCTGGAATGTTGTTTCATGGACTGAAAATGATTTTACAAGTGAACAGCTAATTGGGTTTCTGTATTTTAATAGTAGCAATTAATAGGCACGATTTGAATTTTAATTTCTCTGCGGTGTTTCAAGCATGGGATAGGATGAATTCTGGACAAGACAAGTGCAAAATAAGAATAAAAGGCCTGATAATAATTAATTATAAATAATTATTATGTGAATTGGTTGCGAGTAAGAGCCGTCTAATATTACTTCGGGGGCTGCTGAAGAACCTGAGGAGGCAGAAATAATGGCTATGTGGTGTCGTCTTTCTCCCGTTCAAATCTTGGCGTCATCCCTTAAGTAAGCGTACCTCCCGAGGGCCATAACACCAGATTAAACGTCTATATTTCCGCTGTCGTCTGTAATATCCCCGTCAGCCCGTGGCTTCAGGCCGTAGCAGCAGCTTGAAGCGACACACCTCTCACGGGCTGACCTCTTATGATGCAGCGCTGCCACATTTGCATACTCATTTGCATGCTGCGAAGGAAATCCAATCAAAATTCAGCCCAGAGAGCTGTCGACGTGTGTCCGGTCCAATATGGATCTTCTTCACCCAGTTGAAACTAGGCCTAATTGACTCATCTGTGGATTAAAATTCAGGATGCTGAATTTCAGTATGTTACTTCAGCAGAAGATGGATTAATTCCAAAATATCTTCTGGCATATTTATCTTTCCAGACACACAGTGTGTGTTAGTCAACATATATTGGCAGGATGAAATATAGTTGTTTTTACCAATTATTAAATATTTTAAAAACTGTTAATTAAAATGGAAGGTATTGATCATTATACTACTGTGGGGACTTTAATGGAATTGAAATACTATTACCATTGTTGAAAACTAACTATTATTAATCTGTATTATTGGGTACTTAAAAAAAACTATATTTTATACTGTTTTTATCAGTTGAATTGGCAAAGTTATCTCTGCTGCTGATGACACTAACGGTAGGTCTATGCTCTAGCTAGTTCCTCAGCTAGTGCAGTTAATCATAAAAACGACAGGCCGCCTGCCAGTTCTGTCGTGCCGATGAGGGTGCAGAGAGAGTGTCTCTGTGTCTCCCCAGACCTCGCGCCGCCTTCCGAGTCGACAGTGCTGCTTGAGTTTCAGCCTCAGCTCTTTCGAAGCCCCAGAGGTGCTCATCCGGGCGACATTTATATCCTGTTCCACCACCTACACACCAGATTTTACTTTTGGACCAATTATGAAAACTTTTGATTCCCCATGTCAGGCATGCAGGTGGTGGACGAGTCTGGCTGGGTGTGGCTGAGGTCCAGTTTCAGAACCAGCTTGTTATAAATATCAAATCAGCTTGTGAGATTTGGCGATGAGCATCGCGGGCGTTAGGAAAACAGTCGGATGTAGGAAAATGACTCCGTGCCTCTTGCCAAGCATGAACCTTCTCTGAAGGAGCACCTGAGTTGCAGAGCTGATCCTCATCTCCTATTGATCACAAGGACGTGCTTCTGTCTGACTTCCTGCTGGAATGACAGATGGGATCCTCCTCGGTCCTCTCTGGGACAGCTGCCGGCAGGGGGGCGGGGCGTGGCGGGGCAGGCAGCCCTCACGCCTTGGTGAATCCTGGTTTCCTCCCTTTCACGCCGGATTGTTCTTCAGCAGGTGCCTGTCGCACCAAACTGAAGCATAACTTGGCCCAGGATTTGCTGACAAGTGAGTGTTTTGTATTTGATTTTCAGGGAAAGAATTTAGGTATCCAATGAATAATTGTCTTGGATTACTTTGAGATAAAACTTTAGACTCATTATGACGGGCACTCAGTTTAGGCTCATTTATAAATGGGGTTATAAAAACATTCTGATCCAAGCAACTAGAGGAGGTGGGACCAACCAATCAAATGTCATGGTCCCACCCCCTCAAGTTCCTTGGACCCACCTTCTCTACAATCTGATTGGTTATCTCTCTGAACCAATCTTTGTTCTTCCTGCCCCAGAACATTTTTGTACAATTAAAACTCCCACAACCTTTTTTTTTGACCAAGCAAGTGATTTGCTGTAACATTTGTATTTGTTGTCCAATTTTTTTGTCTCGGTCAAATGCATCATTGCATGTTTTCACACATTTTTCCATTTTCTGAAAAACATCAGTCAGGCCAGATATTATGACTCATCAGTCCAATTTCCATTTTTCAAGCTTTGCTATAATCATCAGAGTTATAATCAGAGTTTTCATTCGAATCAGCCTCCCTTTACTTTGCAGAAATATGCTGACCCAACTCTGCTGTTGGACATAGCACCATATATTATTTTTACGTGCCTTGGCCTTCTGTCACATTTAACAGCACTCGATGTATTTCTTGGCCAATCACGTTCAGAGTTGGAGCCACAGAGAATGACTTCTGCTTAGAGCAACTTTGAAAATACAGATGCTCACCGACTTCCGATGGGTTTACATGATGATGAATCCAGCATAAGTTGAAAACACTTTGAGTTAAATGTGAATTTGATATGACAACTAAGTAAATAAATAGATACTGTCACTGAATAAGTAAATAAATCTGGTGAAACACAGAAGAAAATACGATATGTTGTTAAACACTGCATGAGATGTTTACGCTCATCATCACTACAGAGACTCGAATGCGTGGCTGGATGGTTCCTGCCATCATATGACATGTCACTAGCCTGGGAACAGATCAAAATATAAAGTCTGACCACTGAAATTACATTGCCAGCGCAACATAAAGTCGGAATATTAGAAAGGCGCAAGAGTTTCTCGGTCTGAGATTAATGGGGAACAGATTGAGCGGGTCTTATCATTCAGGAATTGAAATAGAGGATAAACTGTGTTTTAATTATTGTGCACAGAACAAGTGCAGGAAATTGCAACAGAGGATGTTTTTTCTCAGGAAATTAAAAGTTTTTACATTAGATATTTGCATTCTTCAATTATTTTATAAAGCTCTTCTGCATAGTGTTCTGTCCCTTGGGTAAATTTGTACCCTTTTAAATATGCATGCACAGGATCGTAAGAAATTGCAGCGTTTTATCAAATTACCCAGTAGGGTCATTGGAGTTGACCAGTCATCCACAGCCCAGCTGTACAATGAACTTATAGAAAAGATGGAACAAATTTTAGATGATCCTACACATCTTCTGTTCTCAAAGTTTGTCAGGAGTAATAGGTCAAATGGCAGAACTCTGCAGAGAGTAATCAGAACAACAAGGTATCATAAGTCATTTGTGCCAACAGCAATTAGACTATACAACAGATCAAGTATAGCTGCTGTACCTTAATTTTACCCTTGGCGTGTCTATTTAATCTTTTTTTATTCGCTTGCCTTCTCTGTATGTTTGTTATGTTTACAGTGTGGTATGTTTACTGTTTGTTTGCCTTGTGAGATGTGTAATGTTGACCATGTGAATTTCCCCTGGGGGATAATAAAGTTTACCTTGACCTTGACCTTGACCTTGATATTGTCAGTCAGACCATCGTAATGGAACATCGGTATCACCGTGTGTGGAACGTGTTGCTCTTGAGGAATACTATGCATCCACTAGCATGGTATCGTTAGTGGTTATTGCGTAAAACGTTTCATCACTATTAGCACCTCTGAGAGTGATTAATTCTTTAAGGTCTTTGTGTTCCAATGCGCATTCATCCATTTTTCATGCTGCTAACCATGCATTCCACCAGTAAGCATGATCAAATTCGCACTCCCAAGATCCATAGCCTCATTTTGAAGTGATTGTGTACTGTACACAACTTATCAAGCTTTAGGCATTCAGACCTTTTGGCATCCAGTCTAATTTGTAATGCGTCAACTTGTTTGGGAGCCGCCATGCGCTGCTCAGGGGGTAATCGGCACCACGCAGGTAACTGCATTACCAAAAGCCTTTGGGACCCAGTTGGGAACTGATGAATATCCCAATCAGGGGGCAGGACTGTCTCCCTTTGCTGGGAAGCAGCCGACAGAGAAGGAAATGGGAAGCAGTGGGTGATTTTGCAGGTGGATGTTGAAGGATGGCTGTCTTGAAGGGACCCTCCACCTGCCACCTGCTTGGGAGATGCTGGAGGATGATTATCACTCTATCATGGACCATCTTTAGTGCAATGTTCCTTCAACAATCCTGGTCCCTCATGGGTATATGTCCAGACCTTTATTTCCTGCAAAGGAAAACCTGAACACAACACAAGACAAACAAACAGGGCCAGATAAAAACAAGAGTTGGGCCCCTGAATATTTTTACTGAATGGGGCCCCTGACCTTCTCCACACCAAAGCTATCATTATCCATGCTCACACACACATATGGGGCCCCTGAAAGGCTGGCCCCACAGCCAAGTCACCTACAATGCTTAAAGAAAGACGCGACCCCTATGTGAGAGTCGGAATGATCGTGATGACCTCATTGTCTAATGTGCGATGACCAGTCACCCAGTGGCGGTGGGGAAACTCATTGCTTATTTCCATTTCAGATCGGACCGGAAGCATAAGCACTCTGGACTCCCTGGATTTTGCCCGCTACTCTGACGACGGGAACAGGGAATCGGACGAGCGCGTCGCAGGTAAAGGGAACTTTGTGGGAGGAAGTGCCGGCAGAGGCGAGATGTGGGGCGTGGGAACAAGAAAAGCGTCACTTTGTGATTCGGAGAAGTGAGCGTCACAATCACAATGTCCATGCATGTGCCTGGGGAACATAGAGTATTTACTGCCCTTTATTGATTCTTGTCAGGAATTTGAAAGACGTAGTAGCACAAGTGACAGGGGCCATTTCCTAAATCATAACCTATGGATCATGTGACTTAATCGTGTTTTTTTTAGTTTTGGTAGTTTAGTTATTTTTTTCCTCCTAACAAGCCCAATGATGTTAGATGTCAGGGTTTTATTTGGGTCATCTTCTTCAGGTGCGTATCACATGTCACAGTGTCCTTTACGGACAGATCAAGGCGGAGCTATGTTAGCCCTGCTTGTGTTTTTTACAGACTGATACGTTTGTTTGGAGGTTTCGCGAAAGCCTTCAGATAGCAATGAAGTGCCGTAAATGTTTTATCAGCGGCCCGTTTGTTTCTAGAACCGCTTATTTGAGGTCAGGGCAAGCCTAGAACCTGCCCCAGGAAGTACAGGGCACAAGGCAGAATTCACTATCCATATAAGGCACACACACACAGATTAAGGGCAATTTATAAACGACAGTCTGACCAAACCACATGTATGCAGAATTTCATTTTGGGACCACTCTCAGACTCCAAAGCCTTTGTTAGGGTTTGGGTAGGAACTATCAGTACAGTAATTTGTATTATAAACTATGTCAACGTGAAATCCCTGAACTGCTGAGCTGCCCACAAACTAATAAAACATTTAAATCAACACTATTAATGATAGTGATAGATTGCTTTTTCAAAAATTGCTAAAATAAAACATTTATTTTTGAAGAAAATTGACGCGAACGACCCTTTATTTCTAACCATATTACTGCATTAATACTACCATGATATTTCATGTAGAAATGTGTATTGTTCTTGCTGTGTCTTTGGTTGTTTTGTCAGTTATTTTCGTTATTTATTTTTCACCCCGTAGCAGAATTAGTTCTCGGCATGTAATTTATAACGGCATGTTCCGAAAACACAGCGATGCTATATGCGTCCCGTTAGCTAATTTGGCAAAATTAGAAGGCTGGGGTGGCATTTAGAGGGAATCGGAGTCCATGCAGCAGCTGCGTCACATTTCGCTTTAGTCGCTGAAAGCAGTGTGGTGCCTCCATACCTTTTCAACTTGGCCTTTCTTTGGGGTGGGGTGG
>JAODKF010000038.1:13774833-13801797 GCA_026779585.1 Mormyrus proboscirostris | reverse complement strand
TGATGATGATGATGATGATGCTGATGCGTCTTCGCTACACGCTGCGATGGGCTGTCAGCCCACAAAGGGTGTTTCCCTGCCTCATGTCCCTGAGAAGAGACTCGCCACGACCCCGTACTGAATCAGCGCTTGTGGAAGATGGACAGATGGATAGTTTTTGCTATTTTTTTTCCCCCTGCAAGCAAGACTGTTTCCCACAGTCAGTAATCATACAGAGCACAAGCACACGCCTAAATATAAGTACCGACTATAGTTTTTGTGGACGGTGTTCTGTCTATTTATAAAATATGCTATTGCTACAGTAGAGTTCCCTAAATTTCTCAGGGTCTTCTTTACAGTGCTGTGTGCCTTCTGTTCTGTAATAAGGCCAGTTACAGTAACAGGAAGACATCTGCATTTACCCAGCAGTATCTATTTTATATCCAAAGGATAGAATGTCAGTACCATAAAGTATAGTAGTATGTCGTATAGTAACAGAATCTTCCTCCGTTTAAGTGGTCCCGTTCCGGGGGGCTTCACTCCGTTTTTACAGCTGCAGTTTCACATTCGTTAGCTGCCCTCCAGCTCTGCCCTCCTGGCCCGAACACATCCCACAACAAACTCGCATGTCAGCAGCAGATTGATGGATAGACTGTGTTTCAGTTAATGAAGGTAGATGCAGACGACACACAAACACACACGCAAACACACACAAAGACAGTGTAGGGAGCATGCAGCAGTTTACATGGGGAAATGCTCTTAGGTCTGAACTAATTTGCATGTTTTGTTTGCTCTTGTTTCCTGCTCATTGAAGTTGGCTTGGTTTTCATTTTAGGGGGAAAAAAAAAAAAAAGTACCGTTTTACATTGCTTAAACGTGCTTTGAGGCAACTGTTTTTGAAAAGATACTGCAGACTACAAAAAGATGCTACTCACTTAATGCCCTACCTGTCAAACGACCCCACAGAGCAGCTCGCGCGTACGAGAACTTTGGTCATGGAAATGGCAGCGCTGCGTCTCAGCGTCAAGCATCTCATCTCGCCACCTTTTCTCAGTCTCGCTCCCGCAGTCACTCGGTATTCACTACACTAGCGTTCGGAATCTTCAATTACTCGTATTTACAGTATGCAAACCTAAGTAATGTATATTAGAGCTTATTTCCTCTATTCTGTTTATTCCAGTACACAGTACACTAGTGCATAAACATTTATAAATATTCTAAAAATGTTACAAATGGTGCGATGGTGACAAAACTACATCAAAAGATTATTAACATAATCCCACTACCCGTACAGTGAGTTTGAAATGTCAGTAAGGGGCGGCTCCTCGCTTATCGACCAATTTGCTTAACGAGCTGCCCGTAGGAACGGAACTCTTGTTACGTTAGCAGTGTCTTTGTATAAAAGTACACAGAATTTGATGTGACGGTCACTTAATTTACTTGCTTTTTTCCTCCCAGGCTGCATTATCAAGGCCGCCTTGCACCCAGTATCAGTACTTTAAAGACAAGAGGTGCTGTGATAAATGTAAACCAGGTAAGTGGCTGCAGATTTACTTTGAGTTTGATGGTAAAACCGAGATGGGTGCTTTCAGACTGTCACTGCGTGGTCGTCGGGGTTTGGGGTCGAATCAAAGGCTGCGAGGTTTAAACCCGGAAAACCCGCAGAGAAAACTTGCCGTCCAAATACTTACATCAGTTAATAAAGGGTTAATAATGATGTGGATCAGTGTTTCTCATCCCGGTCCTCATGGACCCCCAGTCTATGTTTTTACTGGGACCTGGGTGGGAGCAAAAATGTGGACTGTCTGGGGTTCCCTACGGACCGGGTCGAGAAACACTGATATGGATCATATAGAAGTCTTTAAGAGTTGTGCTAAAATGACAGGCAGGCATTTCCTGAAAGCATCATTGTTTTAGTCTCTGGTATTGCCTGATATTAGTCTGGTTAGTCTAATCCTGTGTAATTCTCACCCTAGACAAATTTGGAGAAGGGAAGTACAGAAATGTAAGGTCTTGTGGCAGATATTTCTGTACTTGAAAGTGATCCAGCACAAGTTTTTCCATGAATGAAAATGCTGAATTTCTGAACGTAACACTGTATCGCGTAAATGAGGAAGCATGTCGGAAGGGGGAAGGGCTTTATCCACACCCACGCGCGCCGAGCTCAGAGGGATCTAACATCAAGACGTCAAGTGGAACGGTCAAACCAGTTCTCTTGGTTTTTTTTTTTTTTTTGAGTACCACTTCGTTGAAAGAAAATAACACATGAAATACGGTACTGTAGATGTGGCCGGTTTCACGGTAATGAATTTAAAAGCTTTTATCTTTGGTATTGATTTCTTGAGTAATGGTCCGCCGATCCCCTGCACCATTAATGATGCATTAACGTGGCCGCGCCGTGCGTCTTCCGCTTCTCACAGACGGTGTGAAGCACCCTTTATTTGGTGATGCAGCTCTGAATGTCCTCTGCTCCAATACAGGAACATACGCCTTTGCGCAGTGCACCAGCACAGAAAAGACAATATGCAGACCTTGTGGCAGTAAAGAATACCAACCTGACTGGAACAATGACACAAAATGTCTTTCACAGAAATTTTGCGATAAGGGTAAGTAGCCTGCAAATGCATGTGTCACCGTGATCCTCAAGGCATGTCTGATAACCTGATACTGACATGCTATTGTGATTCAGTTCTGTGATTTCATTTCTTATTGGCCAATGACTCCTCCCCCATTGCCAAATTGGGTTTGAACAGCACATTTACATTTTATTTAGCAAACACTTTTATCCAAAGCGAGAAAAGCAGGGACAGCCAATCCCAGAAGCAGTTGGGGGATAAGGGCCTTGCTGGGGAGCACAACAGTCTAACCACTTTCCTGACCATAGAATTTGAAACTGGTGACCATTAATCCCATCAGTCTTAACCTACTGAGCGGCACACCGGCCCCAACCTAGCAATACAGTTTAAAAATAAAGCTAAAATGATTTTTCCAGAGGACTGATTATATGAACAATAGGCCTATTTACTGAATTTCTCAACCTACTTCCAAACCCTTCAGTTTTTTGCGGTGCGACATTATTTTTTTCTCTCTCTCATTGTCTATTAATGTCTGCTACAAGGTCCCCACTGACTGCTCTGTCTCTGTTTCAGAGAAAGGATTCATCCCTGACCCTGCAGAGAACCACACTGCACCAGTGCCATGCCAGTGCAAGCCAGGTTCGCACTGTGCCATCGTCAACTGCGAGTACTGCGAGAAGATCAACAATTGCACAGCTGGCTATGGACTCACCATGGACAGTAAGTAACTCACATCTGGGCTGGCTGTAACGCAGGACTCCACAATGCCATCGCATTTCTTTTGCCGCAGAATTCCGGAATCACATTCCCCACTAGCGGCATTAACGGTTTTCCGCTCGGGTACTGCTTAGGTTACGCAGCCTGAAATTTCACAGCTTATCCGTTACCCATTATCCCAGGCCATGTGGTTAAGCAAACAGTCTAGTTTACTACCTTTCTCGTGAGTTCTTGCGAACATGACTCATGGTTACAGAAAATAAGCAGTATTTGCGGTTGAATAAGTGCCCCCTTAATAACGTGCTAAAGCATGCCTGTTCCTATGAAACTGAAGTTTTCGTTGGAGGAATCTCAAAGATGTTGAATACTTAATGTGTGTGTGTGTTTTTTTTATAAGAGCAAACTGGTAGGGGTTTGTGTGTGCCATGTCAGCACGGATTCTTCTCCAGCGGTGCTTCCACTGAGCCCTGTAAGCCTTGGACCAAGTAAGTACACGTTTTAACCTTATTGTTTACCAGACAATTTTTTTATCATTAAGGAGTAGCCTGTGAATAGATTGGAATTGGAATCTTCTGTCCAAATATGGAACTAATGTTGCCGATTTAGTTTTCTCTATATGTATAGTTTCCTGTTCAGCATTAAGAAATTTTATATTTGTGTTAATATTGCATCTGTTGACTGCCTACACATATGGGTGAACAGTCAAAAAACCTCGAAGGCCTTTTTCTCTGTTTCAATGCTGGCATGGTTACTGTGGTTTGCTTTGTAGGGCAGTATAATGAAATTTAAATTGTCATTATATGTTGTGTACACTTCTGTACATTGTAGATGTTGAAAAGTAGTACACATGAATTATTTTACACTCTTTGTTATGCAAAAGAAAAACTTTTTGAAATACAGGAATTTACCATGTTTAATCTGCCAGTTCAATACAGGGTTACAGAACACTGTAATTAACTTAAAAAAAAATGTTCATTTTTTTGTAACGTAACTTTTTGAAGACCATCTGTTTTTTTTTTTTTTTTTTTTTTAAATTCATCTGGACCTCACCATGGAGCTAAGCTAATTGGAAAGATGTTTTGGCCACCCCTGAGAATCCAGGCCATTCATAAAGTCATTATATTTATTTATTTATTTTTTTTAAAGCGATCACTCATTCTCCCACTGGGAACAATGGCACAAATGCTATTAGTGCTTAGCCCCGCAGCACGTTTTTTTGGCCATGCTATTTGTGGGTCGCACGAATGCGGCCCCACAGACTCACCACACTGCGGTAGCGTGACTAATTCTCGCACCACTTCCCTCGGAAAGAGCGTTCTAGATCAGCAAGTTGTATTTGCGGTGCATGCCTGCCTGGAACTTGAGGAACAGGAAAAAAAAAAGGTTCAGAAATAATAATTGTGCATGTCTTTTTTCCCTTTTTTCAGCTGCAAGGTCCTTGGAAAGACTGAGAAACAGGCTGGCAGTGATAAAACAGACTCTGTATGTGGGCATGTCATCTCTGGTATGTGAGCTACAGGGAAACCTGCTCTCCCAAAGATCCAACTGGACCGGGAACTTCCGCGGTCTGTTATGGAGCTTGGGTTTCTTGTATCTAGGTAGATGTTTGGTATACAGGTTCCTTCATTTCTCCCTGAGATAAAGAATAGCTCCTGGAATCAATGAGTATTAACTTTTTTGCAGGAAAATTGAAACCCTAACCATAGTTTAACCAATCTGTCTTCTGACTTCAACCCCTTATTATTTTTTTTATCATTCAGATAATCTTTTTAATCTCTCTCTTTGGGCAGGAATTTCCCCTTTGTGGGTAATAGTGGCTGTCTTATTGTCACTAGTTCTGATATGCCTGGTCATCCTGTCCATGTTTTGCTACAAAGAGAAGTTGAAGCCCCTGTCAGGTAAATTGACGACGCATAAATGGTGATGCACGTTGTCATATGTTTATGCTACGAAAACAAGGATCGTGTTACTTCTAATGGGATCAAAATGTCCTTCCTCACAGAGAACTTAAGGACGTGCGTGCAGACCATGAAGAGTACCAGAATACAGCAAGTAAGAGAAGCATGTCTTTTTTTCCCGTGTTCTGTTTGTAAATTGTGAATTGCTTGGAGATACATTGGGAAGCCTCTGCGCATGAATCTGTCCCCAGCTTCATGTGGATGGATGCCATGCGTCTCTGCCCGTCGATCTGCCATTTCGTTTGTTTTTTATTGCATATTTGCATGTTGGCGCACATGCAATTGTAAGAAAGGGTTCTGCAATGGACTGTCATTCTGTTCGGGGCGTGTCTTCCCTTGTGTTGTGTGTCTCACATTGTCTTGATGAGCAGTGATTGAAAATGCCTTGTTGCATATTTGAGTATAAATAGTCACAGTCACAGAGTACTCAACTAGTTGGTTGAAACCTGCCAGATTCTAGAATGACTTTGTAACCCCTGTATTTTACAGAATAAAGCAGCATTTATGTGAGATATTTGTGGAAAATCTTGCTTCCTCCTTTCATTGAATAAAATCGTCTGGCAGGGTTAAAAAAAAAAAGAAACAAAAAAATGCTTATTTCTGTATAAGTGTTGAGTTTTGCAGTTTTTAGCAAGCACTTTCTCTGTGCCTGTGTTTTGTAAAGGAAGCACATTACATGAGATCCCATGGGCCACAAAACCACGTGCTTCTGCATGAAGAGGAGTCCCACAGCCCACCAACCGCCTGCCCCAGTGTCACACTGACATGTGAGGAGCTGCCAGCCTCCACGGACCACCAGGGGGCGCCGGTGGGGGCACACAGTGAGCTTTCCGAGGGAGAACCATTATCCTCTAGCTCCTGCAGCTGCATGCTGTCTGCGAGAGGCCCCCTGGAGGTGGGCGAGAACGAGGACTGCAGTCAGGCAGTGGCCCCTGGGGTGTGCTCTTGCGGGGCGGACCCCACGCAGGAACCACCGTCCTACCAGGACTTCTGCCCGGGCCAGTCGGGTCACCGTGCATCATGTGACCTTTCCTTGGATTGCGGCAGTCAGGCGACTAGGCATGCCCAGATGGTGCGTGAGGGGGCCCTCGGCTCCGGGCCCCCAGGGGACGAGAGTGACAGGCCAAATGAACCGTGCTGTTGCAGTATAGACTCCACTGTGGCCCCTTTGCTGTCTGTGGACCAAAACACAGACCATGCCCTCTCTCTTCACGACGGCGACAAGGAGAACGTCCCGGCAGTGAAGACCTCACTAGAGCTTGGCCTGGAAATGTCTGATCTCAGCTCAGATACACCCACCACCTCTGGTAAGTGACTGTCACCACAGTAATAAGACTACCTATATGTGAACTGGCAGCAGCACAGTGATTAGCGCTGTTGCCTCGCAGCTCCGAGACCAGGGTTTGAGTCTTTGCCAGGGTTCCATGTGTGTTTGCATGTTCTCCACTTGTCTTGTCCTGGGGTTTCCTCCGGGTATACCAGTTTCCCCCCACAGTCCAAAGACGCGCTGATGTTAATTGGAGTTACCGAGCTGCCTGTGTGAGTGAATGGTGTGTGAGTGTGCCCTGCGATGGGATCGGTGCCCCACCCTGGGTTGTTCCCTGCCTTGTGCCGAGAACCTCCAGGATAGGCTCCAGACCCCCCCACGACCCTGAATAGGAGAAGCAAGTTCAGAAAATGGATGGATTGTACAACTGCAGCAGGACAGACAGCAAACCGTTAACTTCAAATCAGACTAAAGGGTCCAGTCTCATGAACAGGAGCAGATTTTTCAACTAAGTCTGAACCTGCTGATATATAAATGGATGACTTTTTATCCTTATGTTTTCTAGATAGTTAATTATTAAACATGAAAGTAATGACGTCTTGATTATGGTGGGATTGGACTGATGGTTGTAATAATTTTCAGTCTGTATTTTTTTTGAGGTGTGTAGCCGTTAGATTGGAGGCGGGTGTATATCCTGGGGGGTGTAAACAAGCCCATTTACAAACTTTGCTGTGACCTTATGAACGTTCCTATAGAACTATATCCCAACTTGGGCATCAGAATACACCAGCCCCCACCTCAGTCCTTTCCAGTACAGCCTGTCTCCACTCCAGTGCCCAAATGAGGTCCCTGCTTCTTCCCCCTAACACCATGTTAAATGGCTGTCTTAACACCCTGAACTGCTTTCAGACTTGCATTTATTAGGACCTCGACCTGCCATTTTTGACTGGATAAACTATCACTGAGCCAACATGTTGACAGAAATTGCCTCAAATAACTTGAAACTAACTGTTGATACCGTTTAACTCAGAAGGGAAGACTGGTTAATAGAGTGTTAAACCTGAACACCATTTTAAACCTATATGTTAAGTTGGATAGGCAGACTGTTGTGTGTTGAGTCTGTAGGACGGGCAGCAATCAACAGGAAAATGCTGATCATCTGTAGTCTGATGGAACAGAAATCAGCTCAGAAAATGACCTTTGTTACACATAAGATAGTGTCTTCCCTCTGCTGGTTAGGGAAGTTTATTTTTGAAAGCAGGCATATTGTGAAGATTTAGTTTCTTCTTTTTTCCGTATTTTTTCATTATTAAGAAAAGTTCATGTCTGAGACGGTTCTGCTGCCCTAGACAGACCGTCGCTTAATGAAAGCCACATGTGTGGATGGTTATCATTTTTAGATTTTGAATTATTGTTATTTGGAATTTTTAAGTGATAGTCTTGTTTACGTTTTGGGGGTTGCTGTATGACAGACTATATGCAAGGATGTAGTTCTTTTACCAGTGTTTCCAAATGACTTTCCTTTTTTGGGGATGATATTTCATCAGTACTAGTTAAACTGCCACACTGACATCCCACTCTGTAATTTCCCAACAAGCTGGGTCCCAAGGGCAACTCGGTAAAACCACAAAAGATAGAGAAATAACTATAGCATGTAAATACTCAAAAACTTGAGGTGACGTCCAAGACTCAAATGTCTAGCTCTCATTCCTAAGCTCTTTGAAGTCCCCGCACACTTATTTTGATGGCACGTCCTCAAAGCTCAGAAGCAAATGCCTCCTTCCACACAAATATTACATCCCAATATAGTGCATTTAACACATTTTTAATGTTAGACTTTGTTAATGAGAATTTGCGTTTTCAGCTACTTGCAAACTAGCCCCCCCCCAATGAAACAAAGCTGTGCTAAGACTCCCCCCACCCCCCACTACTAAAGTATCACCATGTAAGTACCAAAAGATGCTGAGGTGGTGTGTAGCTCCTTGGGTTAGATGTTGGTCAGAGTCCAGAAGGGTGTTGACTCAAATCCCATGCCTGACAGGCAGAATAATCGTATAACTGTTAAGCCCTTGAGTACAGCCCTTAACCCCAACTCCTCCAGGGGTGCTGGCTGTCCCTGCTCACTGACCCCAAGCTTTCCTCGCGTTCCATCACTTTGGACAAATGCATCTACTAAATAATAAAAATCTGGGGGGCTCAGTAGGTTGGATGGTAATGCTGCTATTCTGTCCAGTCGTGTTACTTTTCTCCCAGCCCCATGCAGCAGCACTGCAGAACCCCAGGGGGTCTCAAACCTGAGGCTTAGAACCGTACTTCATTGACTGTAGGAGAAATTTTGTGATGTGCATTTGGTTATATGTGTTAGTAATGCACTGCAGATGATATATGTCGTTATGGTTACTTAGTGCCACTTTACAATAAAGCTACCCATATAAAGGGTTTATGAATGGCTTATAACCTGGTTATTAATTAGATTGTAACACTTTGTAAATTATTAATAGACAATTTTAAACAAGTTTAACACAGTTTTCTTTTTATTGAGTTACTACCATTTACAAGTGGCAAAAGGGAGCCTTATTCTAAAGTGGTACCAGTTATTTTATGTTATTGTTTGCTTACATTTTCATTTTAACATCTGAGGTTATTTATTATTTTTTTATTTGCCTATGTATAGAACTTAATGCCTTTTTAGGCAGTAATTAGTGGCTTGTTATTTCGAGGAAGTGTTCCCTAATTTTTAGAACAGGCGAGCTGTGAAGGTTGACAGCAGCTCTTTCCTGTGAGATTTGAAATGCTAATAAATTAGTGTAATTTACTGTCTCTTTAGAAAAGTCTCTTAGTTAATTGTGTTTTATCAATATTAATGTTTCTGTTAAAAACTTTGTTACATAGGGTTTGGATTCTTTCTGTGCATATTTATGCACATTTTTAATGGTTTATTTTTATATATATATATATATATATATATATATATATAATAGATAAATAAATAAATTTAAAAATAAAGCTGTGTGATACTTTATTTGCATGAAATCTTGTCCTTGTGTTTGCCTGTATTATATATTTTGTTTGTTGCATTATTTATATGAACTATTTTCCTGCATCTAACTAGAACTGTTTCCTTTGGATTCTACATATAATGAAGTGTTCAGAGTTCTGGTTTGATTTATAATGAATAAATTAATACAATAAAAACACATATCCCTCCCAAGTCTGATGTAATTGATGTAGCAGAATGTTGATAGTAGCTGGTCTTTGCAACGCACACTCGGAAATGTGACGTGCCATGGGTCAGACAGATGAGTGAGTGGCATGTGTGCCCTTACTCATCGACGTGGATCATGCGCTTTCAGTGTTTAGTTCTTGGGATGGAGGAGTGTCTGTGGGGGGGTGCAAAGTGAGTGGACTGGAGGAAATGGCTAAAGCAGAAGTGATATAAATAACTTGCAGCGTTAGCTGGTAGCTGTCATGTAATAGTTACGGTGCATGTCTCTCTCCAGCATTCTTATGCTTCACAAAAATCTGCGTTTTGAATTCCTAACGACTTGATGGTGATGCATTGTGTAGAACTGCGGCGTTAAGGACTGTATCATACCTTTGAACTTCACTATCAAGGTCATCTTTGGGCTTCTGTCATACAAAGTACAAATTCTAAAGTCCATATACAGAGGAAAGAAGCCTAGAATTTTTTTTCAAAAATCCAAATCAAAAATGCAAAATTTTTGTTTTGTTAATTCATAAATTTATTCTAGATAGTAACATAGGTTCATATTACCAGTCAAAAGAGTTATCAGACTCTGGCAAGAAGTTTTATTGAACTTGGGTCTTATTGTTTTGGCAGGTCAGGTGTCAGGTAACAACAACACGACATTCATCTCCAACGGCCAGGTGATGAACTTCAGCGGCGACGTGATCGTGGTGTACGTCAACCAGGGCTCCCAGGCAGAGGAGAACACCAGAGAAGAGGCGTGTGGCAGCCCTGTCCAGGAGGAGTCGACTGAGGAGATCTCCCCGGTAATCGACAAGGCCAGAGGCAGGGAGACCCCGCGGGGGGAGGTGTCCCGTACCTCCCATGAGCCCGCTGGCCGACGAATGGAGGGAACGCCGGGGAACCTGCCTGTGCAGGAAGAACGCAATGAGTGGTCTCAGCAGAAGATGCTGTAATGTGGGTTGATGAACCGGGAGCCGCATGAAGTTCTAGAATGCAGCTGGAAGAATTCTGGATTCACTCTGGATATTGTATTTCAAATAGTTCTCAAAGCATCCAGAATACATTGTTAAATATTAATGTAAATGCTATGCATTTGTTTTTTAAAAAAGAAAATCACATTTTTATTGTTATTGTTAAACTTATTGCAATGCTGGAAAAGCTAATGATGAGGCGCATTGTCCGCCGAAATTGTGCATGGTACCATCTCCTGAACGTCAATGTTGCCTTGCTTTGGTTTGGAGAGACCTATCCAATGACCAGTTTACAGTGCCATTTGTGCCAACAGCCATTGAAAGTCTTCTTTAAAAAGGCAGATTCGGGTTTGAGATTTAATTAGGCGTAGTTAATCAGTCTTTTATTGGAGCAATGGTTGGTTAGGGGCTGTTTTAAAAACATTTCATTTTACATAAGTGCATTTCATTGTCTAGCATATTAAGGCAAAACAATTACCAGAATTAAGCTGTTTGAAAAACAGTATAAATTTATCCAATGAACTCACACTGAACTGAGATGGTTTGTAAATAAATTGTTTAATTAAAATTTAATATTAATGTTTTACTTGAGTGCTTCACTATTTTATCACTGTGGATTTTCTTTCTGTTAGGATTGTGCGAATGTGCATAATTACATGATTTAGTACTGCTGAATCTGTTATAAACTGCAATATAAACTGCACACAAAGCTGTAAATGTATTTAAACCTCAGATGGCTACCAGCTGTTGGGGGGTGTACAGTGAATATATGCTTAGCTATTTGGTTTCACCACACTTAGGAATGGGGCTTCACGCTTTGGATCATGGAGATCTTTTCCCCACTTCCAAGCAAACGGATATTTTGCAGATGTTGCGACTAAAGCAGCGTATAAAACGATTTGTTTTGTCAAAACAAGAAACGGTGACTGTTTTTGCAAGTAGTTGTTTGGCTCAGTTTACACTAGTTTTTAAACAAGACATGGGTGAAATGTTGTTGCCACTCTGCCCTCTGGTGGCTAGGGAAAAACATACCACTTTACAGCTGTGAACGGTGTAAAAATTTGATCAGAAACATATTTACGAGGCTGTTCTTTGAGACCTACAATATCAGTGCTATATATATTTTTATTACGCACTTGTTAATGGTCATAAAGGCCGATTTGAGAAATTTACAGAAGTAGCTAAATCACAGCTTATTTTTAGTTCGGTACGTGTAGCTGTTGCCGTTTACAAATGGCCGTCTACGGGTAAACCGGTTTTTGTACTTCTCGCTAAAAAATAGAAAGAAGCATCAGTCCATCCATGGTGGAACCGTGTGTAACTCATCAGGCTGGGGATCTTCCAACCACTGGATCCTTATTCGAAAACCACCTGCATGAAAGGATTGATAGACGTGATACGCCCTTTACTTCTGTATTTATGAAAACGCTTACCCTTGTCTAGTTTAAAAGGTTAAAATGTCAAACAACTACAACGCCGACAAAGGCAATCAAATTATCTATCAATTTATCTGTCCAAAGTCAATAACGTGTTTCTCTAGATGTGTATAGAGTATGTCTTAAATCAGGGCTGGACTGGGAATTAAAATCGGCCCAGAATAAGGGTTAATCCAAGATGAATTTTGCCGGCACACAAACCCATCAGCCCATTGGGAAAATGTCCATTATGCCAGATGGCTACTCCAGTCTTATAGCTACCCATCGAGAACGTGTATATTCTGTATTCTGGTTATACATGCTAAGGCTTTGTCGGCCAAATTTGTGTAGGAAAATAAAAAATAGAGAATGGCCACATTACGTAAGTGAAGTATAAATGTAACGAATTTTTCATAAATTCAATTATTGACGCATGGTGCTAACAGATTAGTGGCACTGTGAAATTTTGTACAGCTATGTGTGAAAGTGAGCTAACGGGGAAAAAGCATATATAAAAAAATGTTTAAATACATAATAAATAAATCATATGCCTATAAGTGTACTTTTCTATAGTGAACTATAGCATTTCATTTGTAATTTAAACAAAAGTCTAGTTTATTTTCTTGTTTGATAATCATACAAGTAAAGTTATATTGTCAGTATAGAGGGCTTATGATCACATTATAGGCCTACCCAATGCATTTTTTTTCATATCGCATTTTCATACAGATAGGGACTCGATTCATAGTCCATGCATTCGCTCGTGATTTTTTTGACTTGGACTTGACTCCGACTCGCGAACAATAAGAGAGTTCAAGGCTCTGTTGACATTTCTGCACAAGCGAAGAATTGAGCGTACAACTCTCACCAAATGCAAAGGCATGGAACACATCAGGATATCCGGCTATGCACAGAGCATAGGAGAAGCGCGACGTCAGGCAACATCAACAAACAACACGCTCTTTCTGTTTTGCCACTAGTACAAACTGCGGAACCGATCTGACAAAGCCTGGGATATTCCGAGTTTTTTTTCCTTTTACATTAGAAGGCGCCGCTTAGACATAGGCGTTGCTTAACCTGTGTCATAAATTATATATACGTCGTGTTGTTGTACAGTGACACGGTAAGGAGCATGCACTGACAGCGAGTTGCTGCACCCACCACACAGCGAACCACCTTAGGGATGAGAATTATAGAGTGCCGTCGTGAGGCGGGTGATACCTCAACACCACACCAGTCAGTGTGGGAGTTTTTTTTTCCGGTGGCTGGACTACCAAACCTGCATGGATCAGAGTAGATTGCCATAAATCTCATAATTTAGCAGATATGACCCAAAAAAACTCTTCGTTTCCGATATACCTTTTCAAGCCAAGCTCTATTTTCTTACAACTTAGAAAGTGCCCGGATTTAGGAGTTCTGTCACGCATATATATTTAACGGTTTTAATTAAGTAAAAACATAACGTCAACAAATAATTCGATTAAACAGTAAGATCACTGGCCATTAATCATTCATTATTTGGACCATTTATTCATTAATTGTAGCTTTCATTTAGATGTGTAAAAACGAAAATCGCCATGTACCGTAAACATGCATTTACTTTAGCAGCATGACAAACGGGGTATGGGTTATACTCATGTAACTTATTTCACTCACTTTAATGTAATTGGGGGCGGACTGACATGCTTCCAGAACAGCAATATATGCATAAAAGTACAGTCCAACTCAGGAATTTATGCCAGAATTTCCTGCAAGCAATGTCTTCATCATAATGTTCTTTTGGAGAAAGTGTTAGCTTTAAAATCTACAATAGGCTCTAAGCGTAGGTTCTTACAAAAGTTGTATTGCTTCAAAACTATTTGAAATAATGCATATAACAGAAAGTATGAGAAGCAGTTTTTGAACTATTCAAATAGTGATTCCCATTTAGTCACATTAGTTACTAATAGAAAAAAATAGGTGGTCACATTTTTGATAAATAGTAATGTCAAATTAGAAACGAAAATTCCTGAAGTAATTTTGAGATGGGCCTATTCTGCTAGGATGTCGGTAGGTGGTTGCTATGGTGCTGGTAGGTGGTTACTAAGGGGGCGGAAAGCATTGCTGGGGTGTTAGTAAGTGGTTGCTAGGGTCTCAGATGGCGTTGGTAGGTTGTCGGTCGCTGGTTGCCATGCATTTCTAGGTGGTTGCTATGGTGTTGCTATGCAATTGTGGGTGGTTGCTAGGGTGTTGCTAGGGTGTCTGAAGTCATTGTTAGGCTATCGGTACCTTGTTGGTAGGTTATTGCAAGGTCTTGCTGGGTGGTTGCTAGGGTGTTGCTATGCAATTTTGGGTGGTTTGTAGGGTGTTGCTAGGGGTCACAAGGTGGTTGCTAGGGTGTTGCTACATGTTTGGTGATGAGGCCTGAGGTTGGTTATTGAATCTTGTAGGTGTGGTTTTAACACTGGCCGAATAGGAAAACTTTTACTGAAATGTATGGAATTCAATGGCAAGGAACGAGGGATAAAAGACGAGTGCGGGTTAGGATGGTGCTCTTAATGTGTAGGGTGAAGTGGCCTGAGGTTGAATATCGAGTGTTGTTATTCTAACATCAACAGTGGCGGTGTAGGAAAACTTTGAGTGAAATGTATTGAAGTCAATGGCAGGGAACGAGGGATGAAAGACGAGTGCGGGTTAGGATGGTGCTCTTAATGTGTAGGGTGAGGAGGCCTGAGGTTGAATATCGAGTCTTGTTATTTTGACATCAACAGTGGCCGTGTAGGAAAGCTTTGACTGAAATGCATTGAAGTCAATGGCAGGGAACGAGGGATGAAAGACGAGTACGGGTCAAGATGGTGGTCATGGGACGTTGGTTTATGAGGCCTGAGGTTGAATACCGAGTCTTGTTGCTGTGGCATGAACAGAGGCCGAGTAGGAAAACTTTGACTGAAATGCATTGAAGTCAATGGCAGAGAACGAGGGATGAAAGACGAGTGTGGGTGAAGATGGTGGTTATGGGACGTTGGGTGATGAAGCCTGAAGTTAAATACCGAGTCTTGTCGAAGTGGCGTGAACAGTGGCCGAGCAGGAAAACTTTGACTGAAATGCATGGAAGTGAATGGGCCATTGACTGCCATGTAAATTTATATGAGAAATTCCCAAACTCCTCTTGGTAGATTATGCTAATGCTAGCAAAAAGTTAGCATTCAATGCATTCCTATGGGATTTTTAGTGCGCTTGATCGTAAGTAACGTTGCCACGGTAACGCGATCTGTAGAGAAAAGTAATACCACACCTCACACCTTTCATATACATGAATAGGCCCATAATTAGAACCAAAACTTGAGACTTGATTCAGACTCTAATTTGGTGAATATCTCTGCATTTTCACAATGTTACATTGTCTGAAATCACTATACATTATCCCCATCCAAAGCTCACAGTCAGCAAGCCAGAGGTGACAGTGGCAGGGAAAAAATCCTAAGAAGGAAGAAACCTTGAGAGGATCTTGGGGGAGCTCATCCTCCAGGGGCCGGCAGAGGACATCAAAATGGGCAAGAATACAAAGTCTCAATTCACATTGTCCTAATTTTAACATTTGAGTGTCAAACGGGGGGCAGGCAGGTTATGACAGGCAGGTGCTGGTGCTGCTTCAGATGGCGGGAGGAACAGTGGTGCGGCAGCAGGACATACAAGGAAGAGGTCACAGGCAGAAGGGCGAGCAGGCCGGAAAAATGGCACAGGTAGCGGAGATGTTGCAGGTCAGCAGGATATCTTGATAAATTAGGGTCTCCAGGAAGGACTGTACCCTGAGGAGATAAGCACTATCAGGTAATAATGTTTTAGTTATGAAATGTTTTACTTACCACATGTAGAAAGTGATAAGAAGTGTCACATAAATGAATTGTTATTGTTATAACAAGCGGGGCACAGCCCAGGGAAGCAAGAGAAAGAGATGCAGAATCGGGGAATGAGGGATTTAATAGGTAATCGAAGACGCATTCACGATAAAGCGAGGTGAAGTCGCGGCAGGCGAAGGCAGAGCCACAGCCGACCAAGGCGCTGGCAAACAACGAGTAGGAGCGGGGGGATCCGCAGGTGTCCGCCGAGCCAAGGCGGACTGAAGGCGAGCCAGGGGACATGACGGGCAGGACCCGACCCCGGTGTAGGTGTCCTCTCGCCAACGGGACACAGAGAGCCGAGGTCCAGGCCGGGATCTGCCACGCTGGCGTGGTGGCTGGGGTCGGGATGTCTTCCTGGAGGTGGTCTCTAGGGAAGATCTCAGGGAAAGCCCGAGAAGATGCCACTCCAACTCCTCCTCCGAGGATGACGAAGGGAAGGCAGTCAGGAAGGCTAAGTCTTCTGGGGCTCGACTGGGCCTCTCGGGAACAGGGTCCGGAGGTAGCCGGGCCGGAACAGGGTGGGAAAAGTAGGAAATGCCGGGACAGGAACCACAGGGAGATGATGTGCCTCTGGTGAAGACGCCACGGGGGGCAGAGCTGGGACTGCCGGTGTTCTGACAAAACATCCTACTTTATCAAAACATCCTACCCTAGTGCTAATCGATAGCCATAACCCTAACTCTTACCCTAACCCCCCAAAAACCCTTACCTTAACCCTAACCCTTCGATAGCACGTCTCGATAGGTAGGTTGTTTTGTCAGAACACCGCCACCAGAACCTCGGGAGGCAGCGCTGGGACTGCCAATGTAAGGTACTTGGTGATCCGTGGGATGGCATCCCTTTAAGGGCCAGGCATGTGCCAGGGAAGGCACTGGCTCCCAGCACACATTCGCGGGGTGCTGCTGCGCAGGCTCTGGGTGCACTGGTGGGGAATGCAGCTGCGTAGACCCTGGGGGCACTCACGGGGGCAGCGGCAGCACTGGGGGTTTCAGGTGCTCTCACGGGGAAGTAGGTTTCGACACCGAAAAAATAAATGTCGCCAGCTTGAGAGTCTGGAGGGGGTCCTCCCGATTCGCCCCTGGGGAGAAAGCAGGGACCGCAGCTGACCCCAGATGGACTTCAGGTGAGTCCTCCCGCCTGCGGTCTCTCCGCTTTTTCTTCTCCGGCGAGCTGGCGCTGCGGGGTTTTCAACGAGATACGCCAGCTCGTAGACCGAGGGCAGAGGCAGATCGCATTCAACACAAACCTGCCTGATCATTTCCCTTGTGACCCAGCTTCTAAGCTGGAATAAATTCCTCCATACCTCTTCTGCAATGTGCAGATCCTCGTGGGGGAAGTTCTTTCGAGGATATCCCTTGACCGGTACATTAGGTCTCAGGCAGCTGGGTCCTCCTTCACCTCCGGCAGATGGAGCCAGTAGATCACCTCGTCGACAAGGATCATATAATCTTCATCAGTTAGCCGAGGTGTCTTCTCCCGTCCTATCATTCTATTATAACAAGTGGGGCACGGACCAGGGAAGCAGGCAAAAGAGACACAGGATTGGGGAATGAGGGATTTAATAAGTAATTAATCGAAGACGCATACAGGACCAACCGTCACAACAATACAATGACAGGACAATTGAAACAAACTTAGATGCAGACTAAAATACACAAGACTAATGAAAAACAACTCGGAACAGCTGATGACACGGGGATTCCACACAAGGTTGCAAACGGGAGGCTCAGACGAGTGGGGCATGACAATTATGAATTATGCCTTGTCCACATGTACACGGTTTTTTTTAAAACGTACCTTTTTTTATACGTTTTGGGCTTTTGTCCACACGTAAACAGCGTCTTAGGTCACTGAAAACAGAGCTTTTGCAAAACTCCATCCAAGGTGAAGATTTTAAGAAACTCCGTTTTCAGCGTCGTCATGTAGACAGGGAAAACAGAGTTTTTGGCTCGAAACGTCACCTTGTGCACCGTTGTCCACTTTCTTTAACGTCAGAGCGTGCGCTGTTTGCTGTATACATCAGGCGAGTTTGAGCAATGGCGGACTTAGGCAAAATAGTGCTTGTGCTGACTTTGCTAACAGGACTTCTTACATGTGTACAGATAAATGTTGAGTCAGTCTCATATTATATTGATCAACACAGGCGTCAGAATGTGCTCCATGGTTTTCAATTTAATAGGACTGGCAATTAGGCTTCTGATTGGCTAACATGGCAGTACGGTTAGAGTTATAATGCCGCCTGTTGGTTTGGCTCTTATCTATAAATATCATTAATGTTGTTTTGTTTTATTATTTAATTTTTTTTTTAATTTAACACTTTTACATTATTCCAAATCAATTTTCCATTGCGTTTCCAAATAAATTAGCATTGTGGGATTGTGATTATTTGTGTCTTTAATATTTCATTGTTCCTCCTTCCATTTTGACCAGTCTGCGTGCAGAGAAACAAACCCCAGAGGGACCCAGCCAAGAGGGGTGAGCATTATAGCGATGGAGATTTCCCCATATAGTACCTCAGATTATAAACTGACTCAGGTTAGAGGTTATCAGTGCTTGGGTTTGTGTATTCTCAATGCTCTATTCTCTAGGAGTCGGGTGGTCATGGCCTGCAGACATGTGAGGAAGGCAGAGGAAGAGGCCGGGAAGATAGTTGGGGTACCTCTGCTATCATGGTCATACCCCATAAACTGGACCTGGCCAACAACCAGTCTTTATTTTGTGGAAAAGGTCTACAATAATGCACAGCACAATCCCATTATGACGGACTTTAAGGGATCTGGCAAAACAGTCCATTATATCCAAAGTCTGTTATATCCAGAGTTACTGTATACCCAGAACACAACTATAGGACACCATTTACTCATGCCACAGCCCAGCAGACAGACTTGTAATATAGATTATTATATTGTACATGTAGTAATCCAACTTTACCTGACTGTTGGAAGTATATATGGCCTATACAGTAAGTGTTTATACATGTACGGTACAGTAGTAACCTTGACCTCATTGCTTACTGCATCCCTTCAGCTGTGTCATCTGCTGACGCACAGCGTGCCTGGTGATGGACAGCTACACAGACCAATCAGTGTTGCCTGCTGTTACACCATGCCTATTTATAGAGCGTGACTATTAATAATCCTGACTACGTATCTGCGCTGGATATCACTGGCACGCCACACGCCTTGTAGGTGGAGCCTGTATGTCCGTTATAGCCGAACAAAACTACACCTAAAAGCGGACCTGGGGACCAAATTGTTTTTCTGTTATAAGTGAAATTCCGTTAAATGCAAGTCCGCCATATCTGATGCTTTATCTGTATGTTCATAAAGGCGCATGGCTGGGACCAGCAGACCTCATCCATTATAGACGATATTCTGTTATAAGCGATTCCACTATATTGGGATTATATTGCATGTTACTTGCTAAGAATTGCTAATCTTCTTTTAGCCAATCCTTGTCTAAAAGGGAAGCATCTGGCACAGTCTGCATGGGATACCAGTCAATTACAGGGTACATATGGGAATCTTAGAGTGTTTTCACACTTGGTCCCTTTTAGCCCTCAAAATGAACTTAGAGCGGCGAATCAGCATTTTCTGTGCATATGTGAATGTTCCTAATGAACCCAGACCCCTCTGAAAGGAGCCAAATTGCAGAGATGGCAATTTCAGGTCCAGAAAGTAAAAATCCAGACCATGATTTACTTTCAACCAACAACTTGAGTCTGGACCTGAAATTGCCACCTCTGCCAAATTGTGACCACTTCAGGAGATGGTCCCAGTTTGGTGTGCTTCAAGGCCGTGTTGCGATTCACTTAACCTGTATGTTGTGAAAACAAAGTACTCCAGGTTTGCTTTTTCCATGGTATTATAGCCATCTAGGCTTCCCATAGACAGAGCATATGCTATTGCACAGGGATGTTCAAAAAAACAAACAGATGGAACCACGGCCACTGGTAACAATAGTGTGAATAGAAAAAGGACTGAGGTCCCATCAGAGCTGAAGCGGTCCAGAAAAAGAATTGAGTCCCCTTTCAAATGAACTCACAATGTGAACACAGAAAGGATTGAGTCCCATTTCTGTTGGTCTGCTTTTTGTTCCATTTATGAGGACTGCGTTTGGTTCATATAAACAGGTTTATATGTGAAAACTCCCTTAGAGTGACCAGTTACCCTTCAGGCATGTTTTCAGAGTCTATAAGAAAGCCAAGCCTGATGGGAGCTCCACAGACTGAGGATGGGATTCAACCACCCAACCCTGAAGCACTAAAGCAACGCAGTGCTACCCACTGAGTCGCTGTGCCTCATCTTCCGAGCTGCTTGCTTTGCGCACCCTCTGGATTGACCAATACTAAACAGTCCTATCGTGCAGTTCCCAACCCAGTCCTCAGGCATCCCCAGACAGTCCGCATTTTCTCGAAAACATAGACTGTCTGGGGGTCCCTGTGGACCGGGTTGGTAAACACTACCATGGCAGACCGCAAACCAAAGGGAATGATTGTTTGTCAAGTCCCACCCTGGACAATCAGAGTGGTGAAAGATTATATTTCTGTTTATGAGCAGTAGAGAAATACATACATTACCTAACCAGCAATACAGGAATGACTCCAAGTCTGCATTCAGCCACAGGTAAGGGGTATGAAACGCATTTTGGAGTCAGCCATCTGGGTGTGTGCTGTACTGCTATAAATTTTATTTAAATGCTTTAAAAGTATTTAACTGTAGATTCAAACACATTTTAAAGGAACTTAATTAACTGCAGGTGGGTTTAACGTCTTAGTTACTTTGGTGTACTTTTACAAGCAAGAAAATTTACCGAAAGTATGTTCACAGTTGCTGTAATTTTTTCCAGAAGGAATCAACAGACAGAAAAAAACCCAGAATACCAATATTGGAGATAAAATATTACTGCTTAAAATAATGGAGATTCTTTCTGCCGACAGTTCTTTATCCCAACCCTTGTGATTTGAATTACGTACCCACGAACATATCTGGAAACTTTATTCCATGTCAAACCTATCCATCTGTTTTCTTGCAACAGCAGGGATGGCGACAAATCTGGAGTCAGTCCCAGGAACCAATGCAGAGGATGTACATCCTTTACAGCACCATATAAAATAAACCACACGTCTACCTGGAGGAAGCCCACTCGGATGTGGGTAGGACACGCAAATTGGACACAAACAGAGCCGGAGGCTGGGATCCAATCTGTAACTGCGGAGGTGTGAGGGCACGCTGAATCACTACAGCACTAAAATGTGAAACTTTACACTTTAACCAGACTCATGTAAGGTTTTATTTATTCAAAAAATGGGCAAGATAAAGTTAACTTTGCCCCACAATGAGGGTGGCATTTGGCACTGCGCCTGTGATGGTAAGGTCACTGATGATGTCACTCTCAGCTCATTTATCAAGACCCTGAACCAACTCCATTGTTCTAATTACTGGCTGACCCTGCTTTTTCATGAATTTACCTCAGGTTGGATAAAAATGTGTTTTAAATAAACGGATTACACCATTTTAATTTGAGTGAAACAAAATGTTAGCATTAATTTTATCATTCATCCTATTTAGGATTGCGGGGGATCCGGAGCATAATCCAGAGGCTACAGATGCAAGGCTATTATTATTATTATTATTATTATTATTATTCTTATTATTATTATTTAGATATGTTAAATTTCACTTAGCCTGTCTCTTACCCTCTTACCAGAACAGGGGTCACTGTTTATGTTGCAGACACAGACGAGGCCGACCCGCCCTATAGGTGACATAGGCGATCGTCTAGGGTGCCATTGGATTAGAAGATGCACAAGAGTGAGTGAAAAAAATTCAGAAGCACCTCTGGTGGCATTCTGTCAGATTATAGTTATTTACACTAATTTAAATGTTTCACTACTTGTAAAACGGACAAGAGCTAGCTAGCATCCGGGTACCCTGTGCTACTGAAAAAGTATAAATAGTTTAGTATAAATGAATTGACAAAATATATTTTCTACTGTTCTGGGGGATTGGGGGGGAGGAGGGTGGCGAAGCTTAGTAGAATCTCTCCTAGGGTGCAAGAACTCCCAGGGCCAGCCGTAGATACAGGTCTTGTTAGCACCCATGTGAGGAAGAATATGAAAACACCCCATTAGATCATAAGAACTTTCAGCTTTTCAGCTTCCTCCACAAGACTCCAGCAGAGGGAGCCGACACCACACTCTACTGTGCCCTCATACCAAACCTGGACCTGCTCGGATACTACAAGCAGACCTTAGCAGGTCATCCAAACCCCATGCATCAAGCTCCATGTGCGTCAGACCCCAGCCTCCTTGTGTAACTTTAAATGCTCGTCCCCAAAGCATGGAGCGTTTAGTGTGTACTTTACAGCTCCGGGAGGCTAACGGGACATCTGCGGCGCAATCACGCCTTGCGAGGAAGCGGCGCGCAGTAACGCATGCCTTCCTACGCGCCAGGAACGCACCGTCGCGACAAACTCTCCACGGCCGCCAGCGATGAGCTTGCCACTCGCAAGCTGCGGCTCGCCAGCTGCCACCTGCTGGGGATCCGCTGGAGATGAGGAAGCAGGACGGAGGGCCAGGAACATTCTGGATTCATGGCCACACACAACCTGCTGTCTTTAGCCTACACTTCATCTGCTATTCTTTCTCACTCCACTACTTTCAAAACTACACTTAGCTATGGAAAGTTTTATAACAGACTCTTAATAATTAAATACATTAACTTTTAAATTTCATGTGTACCTCAAAACATTGTGGGGGAATTATATGCTTTGAGTTTCCTTGTAACTCGTTACAATGACAATAAGGCATTTTAATTCTAAATGTCTCTTAAATCATCATGCTCTATACCTACTGATTATCTAGATAGATTCACTAGCTTTGATTTCATTGCTAAAATACTAATAAAGCATTTGAGTTCTCAGAAGGTTGTGGGGTCAAACCTGGCCTTGGCTTGTCTGCAGGCCCCTAACCCCCAGCTCCCTGGCAGTGGTTGTTCTTCACAACCAGCTTTCTCCCTCCTGCAGAGACACAGTGGGGAAGGCATAAATGGAATCTCCCCACAGGGATCAATAAAATATCAATTGTCATTAAACTGCACATATGTTCTAATCTATTTTTTAAAGATATACTTCTTTCTGTCATGTCAGACAATGACATTAACTGATCCTTTTGAATTTAAGAAGGTAGTATTGTGATTCTTAAATTCATTCTGAAGGAGCTGGGTTTGGGGCTGGTGCAATTACTGGAGTAATTTTATTATTAGGATTGTTTTTAATATCATAGTCAACAGAAGGCAGCACTGTGTCTAAGCTGGTGGTGCTATTAGTGTGATTCAGGGTTGAGGGTTTGATTCCAGTGGAAAAACGTGCAGTTAAAGGAAACTATATGTGGATCAGGGGGTTACAATGTTATGCCCACAATTGGAAGGTTGCTGGTTAAAATCCCAAAGTTGGAAGAGTGATTTCACCATTAAGCCATTGAACAAAGCCCTTAACTGGCAATTGTTCCAAGGACCGGCTGATGCGAGCTTCTCAGATAGATGCTGCTTTGGATAAAAGCTTCTGCAAAACTATTATATGTTGACATTTTGTTCAGGATGTGCCTGTGCTTCCTGGGAAGGGTTATTTCAGGTGCAGATTGATCTGCGGCCCAAAACCAGATGGTGCTTTGTAAGCCATAATCAAGTTTTGGACGCATGCGGGGGTCAATTTCAGGGTGATGGTTGAGTATTTCCAAATATTTAAGAGAATGTAGATATTAATTCCAGCCATAATGATGGCGCCGAATATCAAAACGATTAAGGGGTGTGATTTTGCAAATATACATGTAAAACTGGGGCTTTTCCCAGACTTCTCCTTTTTTTGTGGAAGTTAATAACGACGGAAATGTCCGGTATTTCATTTTTGTTTCAGGCTCACATTTGCTTTCTAGAGTCGGAATACTTTCTGTGAACATATTTGCGCTGCTTTGATGCCTCTTTTGTGTCCTGCCCCCAAAATATGGTCGACGTAATAAAACGGGATCAGCGTTCATTGTCTTCAGTTATTTGGTCCGCTAGGGACATCTAGTGGACTATAGTATATGATGGATTATTATTGTTATGCTAGAAATGCTCTGCAACATGCAAATGAGTCGCTTTTTATTTACGACATAAACCATAAGCCGTAATTTTTCATACTGTCCAGACATTATACCGGCACACTGTATTTTGAAAAGCTACACTATTTCAGTATTTGGAAATATTTGAGATTAAATTTGCCAACTGGAGGGAGGCAGAGACGAGGGGGAAACAGGACTTAGCTGGAAGGTAAAGCTTTCGATTTACTGGTTGATCTACGTTCCTACCCTCAAGTATGATCACTCTGGGTAGTAACCTAAAGAATGACATTGTGGTTACAAACAGCAGAAATGAGTTTCCTTCTCAGGTTGTCTGGGCTCAGCCTTAGAGGGTGAGGGGCTCAGAGTAGATCCACTTCTCCTCCGCATTGAAAGGAGCCAGTTGAGGTGGTTCAGGCATCTGCCTAGGATGCCTCCTGGACGGCTCCCTGGGGAGGTGTTTTGGGCCTGTCCATCTGGGAGGAGGCCCCAGGGCAGACCCAGGACACGCTGAAGAGATACATGGAGGGGAAACGTGTATGGAAGACCAAAAGGGTCAAAACATGTTCACTTTTTTCACATTGACATGCTCAAAACTGACATGCTAATGTTCTCATTTTGTACATGTTAAAGTGTTAAGTTGTAATTCCGAAAACACTGACCACCAGAGAGATGTCACAATACGTAACCAATGCATGCTGATACATGACTTCTCCGCCCTGAATCACACAATCACGGTCTGACGCAAAATATGACTACATGCACAAACAGAATGTGATTGTTGCAAATAAGCTATGCACAGTGGGATACCTGGTTCTCCGAGGCACATGTGTAGTGCCTCCCCAGGCCGTAAGAACACGAGCACTTGCACTAGTACAGGAAGAACATCTGGGCATAGTGGGAATGAAGCAACATCTAAGAATGAAGATGTGTTGGCCTGGAATGGGTAGAGCAGCCGAGAGATATTGCAAGGTTTGCCATGGCTGCCAAATAGTAGCTAGACCAGGCCCACCAGAACTGCTGAAACCCAAACCAGTACCTGATGGACCCTGGTGAGATGATGTCATAAATATACTTGGACCTATACCACCTAATCATTCCATTTTTCCACTCCTTAAGTTGCTCATATGAATACGACATCATCACCACCACCATAACTAAACAGGTTATGGATACTCTGGAGTCAATCTTCAGTAGGCATGTATTGCCAGTCACTTGTAAATCTGATAGCGGTCTACATTTTAAGTCTGAAAAGTGCAGACAGTGGGATCACACATGCGAAAACCACACCAAAATGTACACAAGTCAAAGAAGAAGTGAAATGTCAAAACGCATTGCTGTTGAAGAGAATCAGGATTGTCCAATCAGATGGACTGGGTTGGAAAAGGGAATTGAGAAAGTATGTGACTGTGGTTAGACGGATCAATTACGTCACAACAGGTAAAACCCCTGCCAAGATGCCGTTCAACCGGAAGGTGACAGGCATATTGCAGGAATTTATTAAATTACACAATGATGAGGAACTGTGTGATCATGACACAGAGTAAAAGGTTAAGAGTGCAGTGTATGCAGATTTGTACAGAGGAGCACAGCAGTCAGAAGCCACCGTCGGTGACACTGTACTCTCGAAACAGGACAAAGGTGACAAGTTTTCAACAACGTTCAAGAGAACATCTCATAAAATTATCAGCAAGAGAGGAAATCAGATGGTAGTGGAATTACCAGCAGGAGTTAAAACTACCGAGGAAATAGGCCGGGACTGAAGATATTCCATGAGAAGGAGAAAACACAGGATATATAGACGATTGGGGTTCAAGCTCCACAAACTGTAAGTGACATTGACACACCCACTCATACTTACACAGACATTCAAACAGAGCTGTGGTGTTTCTCAGTATGCTTATATGACTGCACTTGTATTCTCGTGTACCTGTTTTATGTCATCTTCCAAAAGTGATGTTTCATGAATAAAAATGTAGTATAGTTTTTAGCGCAATCTTTGTACCGCTGCTGAATTGTGCTTCTGCGTGCGCGCATTGGTGTTTTTTGGGGGGGCTTTCTCATTGTCTGGCCCAGGGGCCCACGGACTCATAATCCGTCCCTGGCAAGAGCGAAAAGACTGTACTTGAGGTCTTGGTAAGACCCGTCTTGTTAATGTGCCTTCCAAGTCCAAACTTGGGGCGCAGTAAATCATGGGACTGGTCTCGTTCGGTAAGGATTCAGTCGATGTATCTTTGATATATGGGGCAGAGCAACATGGGAACATCTGGGAATTTTAACTGACCTTTTCACGTGTCCTGTTTTGTATTTGGCCAATCCGCATATCCATGTGTTTTGTTGTTTATCTTGTGCAAATAAAAGTTCTTAACTATTGTTTTGGTGTATTTTCTTTTAGAAAATGCTGCACATATATCACAACCCGACCCTTGATAAGCAAAATAAGCTATAAAATGACCTAAAGTATAATAAAAAAACATTAACCAAATGTATAGAAATTAGGGTAAATAATACCCATGTCCATAACTAAGGGGAACATTTTTTAGCTTCCCTTCCCTTCATTTCAGCCCAGCAGGCAAAGGAAAATGACTTCCTTCTTGAAACACAAGGAACAGGTTAAGAATTTTGGTTAATGAATAAAGAACTTTTTTTTTTTTTTAGAAAAAAAGGATTAAAATATGGGTACACAAGACATACACCCCAATTTTATTACGATTTCTAAAGAAAAGCAATACTATCGGGAAAAACGTTATGTAAGATTACTGTCAGGCACTAAACGCATACAGATGCAAATATTACAATCGGCAAAGCAAAATGGTTTAAATACCACATTAAAGTGACGGCTGAACTACAAATATAAACATTTTATACAAATATAAACAAATATAAACTAT
>JAODKF010000038.1:13753209-13766011 GCA_026779585.1 Mormyrus proboscirostris | reverse complement strand
CCAACACCCGGACGCCCCCACTACGTCAGAGAAGTTTCTGTTCCGTGAGCCTGTTGTTAAATTATGAAAGCCAAAGATTATTGTTAGTTTAATATAATAACACAAGATAATTGTTAGTTTAAATTTACTAAAGAATATTAGTCTTTTGATTGCATTAATGTATTGCTAATATTGATTTTTATGGTTTGAAACAATTCCCCACATTTTTAACTTTTATAAAAATCTGTATGCTCCTTCTTGTCACGATCTGCCAAGATGGGACCGGGGAAGCAGGGATCGGGAAACACAGGGTTTAATTGAGAACGGAGAACAAGCAAAACAACATAATGACGTCAGACTTCAATGACCGGACTGGGGAAAATATACCTAATGCAGACTTATACCTTGTCCACACGTACACGGGTATTTTTTAAAACGGTGTTTTTCCTCCTCTGTTTAAAAAAAAATCCCCGTCCACACGAACATTGTCTTCTAAAATATTTCTGATCACATGAAACCGCTATAATGCGCTGTCGAGCATGCCAAACCATCAGGCGGCATTATAACTCTAACCGTACTGCCATGTTATAGCCATTCAGAAGCCTAATTACCAATCCTGTTAAGATGAAAACCATGGCGCACATTCCGACGCCTGTGTTGATCAATATAATATGAGAGTGACTCAACATTTATCTGCACACATGTAAGAGGTCCTGTTAGCAAAATCAGCACAAGCACTATTTTGGCTAACTCCCCCATTTTAAGAAAAATCCCTGTCCATACGAACATTGTCTTCTAAAACATTTCCTTCCACATGAAACCGCTAAAATGCGCCGTCAAGAGCTAAACCAACTGGCGGCATTATAACTCTAACTGTACTGCCATGTTAGCCAATCAGAAGCATAATTGCCAGGCCTATTAAGTTGAAAACCATGGCACACATTCCGACGCCTGTGTTGATCAATATAATACAAGAGTGACTCAACATTTATCTGCACATATGTAAGAAGTCCTGTTAGCAAAGTCAGTACAAGCACTGACAGTCCGGCATTGCTCAAACTCGCCTGATGTATACAGCAAACAGCGCACGCTCTGACGTTAAACAAAGTGGACAATGGCGCACAAGGTGACGTTTCGAGCCAAAAACTCTATTTTCCCTGTCTACTGTTACGTTCGGTCTTGGTGCAGGGAGCGGGCGAGCACAAAGCAGGCGAGATCGGTGAAAGCGGGGTTTATTACGGACGAGAGGGCAGACAGGCACGACATCAAGTAACAATGCAATGACTAATCTGGGGATACTGACTTAGACACGGACTAAATACACTAGTCAGGCTGAACTAAACAAGCAACAGGTGAGTACAATCAGGAATTAACACGAGGTAATGAGGGGGCGTGGCACACACGAGGATCGGACGGAGCTGGGCGTGACATCTACATGACGACGCTGTTTCTTAAAATCTTCACCCTGGATGGAGTTTTGCAAAAGCTCTATTTTCAGTGACCTAAGACGCCGTTTACGTGTGGACAAAAGCCGAAGACGTATAGAAAAAGGTACGTTTTAAAAAATACCCGTGTACGTGTGGACAAGGCATCAAATACATTGCACTAATGACCACAACAAGAAACAGCTGGTGAACACACGGAGTAGATGAGGGGGCGTGACACACAGAGGATCGGACGAGCGGGGCATGACACTCTCATTTATTAAATTTCAGGTATTACATTTTTAACCCTGAATCTCTTTATGATAAATATAGAACCCCCTCAGTGTGCTTTGCACACAAATAGACTTGTATCTAAGAGAATAACTGCAGCCTCATGGTCTTCCTTTCTGCTGTACATATATTGAAATGTTTCTTTGGACACATTTAAGAACTTCAGTAAATCTGGGTGAATCTCAATACTAAGAATGCAAAGACTGTACTTGTTGTCTTGACAAGACCAATCTTGTTAGCTAGCATCCCAAGAATAAACATGGGGCGGAATGAATCATGGAATTGGTCTCGTTCGGTCAGGATGCAATCGATGTATCCTTCATACTTGGGGCAGAACAAAACCAACATCCTGGGAATTTCACTATCGTCTGTGTTCTTAGAATTGGAACTGGTCTTTGGCAGTGGAAGATGACTTAAACGGGTACATTAGAACACAAGTATGGTCAGGTACTTGTATTGAGATTTACCCTCTGTATGACAAACCAATAGTGTCAGATCATAGACCAAGTCCATTTGTAGCATGTCGAATATGGGTTACCACTTCATAAAGCTGCAAAAATATGTGACTTTTTTAAAAATATATATTTAATGCATTGGGTTTGACGTAAGTTTGTGTTTTAAGCTGTGATTTGTTTCATGTGAATGTGGGAACCCCGGCTGTGTCTTTATATTGTTGATGACTTTGTGACATGCTGCCAATCACAGGTGCTCGTGTTATCATGGCCTGTCGAGACATGGAGAAAGGAGAGGCGGCTATGGATGAGATTATGCAAGACACCGGATCTAAAGATATTGTTCTTAGCAAACTGGATCTGTCTGACACCAAGTCTATCAGGGAATTTGCAGAATTAATTAATAAAGGTAAGTCAGCCTTGTTCTTTACCTGTTCCTATAAAAATTAATACAGGTTTCTTTAGACACAAAATACCTTGTTTTTGAATGCAAAAATAACTATGATCTTTGAGATCTTGGTATTTCCTTTCAGCATTTATTTTTGTCAGTGAGAAATAACTCTTCACCAAGAATCTAGAATTTTGTCTTTACCTTTCACTTTCAGAAGAGAAACGGGTCGACATCCTTATCAACAATGCTGGAATTATGATGTGTCCGTATTCCAAGACTATGGATGGTTTTGAGATGCAGTTTGGTGTTAACCACTTGGGTAAGGTTCATAGAAGTAATACAAATGACCCCTCCCAGCCCCATTTGGCTATACATTTGGCTTATTTATTTCAGTATAACAGAGTGTAATGCAATATCTGTTAAATTATGTACATTTGTGCCGAATGAAGAAAAGATTTTTTCAGTATAAGATATTTCACTGGCTTCAGTTAATGTCAAAGATATTCTTAAACATTTAATAATGCAAAAACTGGATTGAACCCATGCTTTTTTTGCAATGAATGTGTTATTCTTGGGTTTATTGCAGTTTAAGGTAAATATCTCCATGAGTCTTTTAGTTCATTTGACAGGTGATAAACCGTGTAAGTGAATAGGGAAAATGCTAAACTCCAAAATCATGTGTCTGGCTGTTCCATCCAAATCCTACAGGTCACTTTCTGCTTACCTACCTTCTGATCGATCTGATAAAAAAGTCCGCCCCAGCCAGAATCATCAATGTCTCATCGATGGCTCACACATGGGGCCCCATCAGACTGGATGACATCAACCATGAGAAGAGCTATAACTCCAAAGAAGCGTATGGACAGAGCAAGCTGGCCAACATCCTCTGTACACGCCTTCTGGCAAAGAAATTAGATGGTAAGTACAGATTTTAAACACGGCTAACCGTAAATTATAAAAAGACATAAATGCAAGAGAAACTAGCATATCGACTAAAAACATGACTGTTGCATAGTGAAGAGTCGAACAGTTATTTTAGATTGAAGAGCACACTTCCATTTTTAATGTGACATTGTTTGAATATTTGAATCATGAATGAATATCATTGCCAGCTTCATCACTATGGGGCATTGAAAATCTGCAGAACTTAACAGTTCGATGAGCTGACAATGTTGCGCTCTTAGGCACCGGTGTGACCACATATGCCCTGCATCCTGGAGTGGTGCAGTCGGAACTGTGGAGGCACCTCAGTGCTCTTGCACAGCTGGGCGTGAAGATCATCAAGCCCTTCACGAAGACATCCGTGCAGGGTGCTCAGACCTCCATTTACTGTGCCGTTGCCCCGGAGCTAGAGAAAAAAACTGGAGGATATTACAGGTGCAACTATAGATGCTGACTCTTTGTGTTTGTTCTGTGCTTTCAAACAACAGTTGGAAACTTCATTCCAGTGACACAGTGGTGCAGTGGTCGGCACTGTTGTTGTAGCACCACGGTTTGAGCCTATGCCATGGCTCTGTGTGTTATTTGCATGTTCTCCCAATATCATCATAGGGTTCCCTCCAGGTTCTCTAGTTTACCAGCACAGTCCAAAACCTGAATTGTCCATAGATGTGAATGGCGTGTGCATAGCCTGCAATGGGCTGTCATCTCACCCTGGGTTATTCCCTGCCTTGCACATGCAGCTTCCAAGACAGACTCCAGACCCCAGTAGCCGTTGGGGTTTAGAAAATGGTTAGATTCAGGGGTGCCACTAGAAATTACAGGTTCCATGAGAGCATTTCATTTTGGCCCCACGATTTAGATCAAGCTGATTATGAGATTTTGGTACCCTTAGATGGAAGGAAACTTTATCCAGTTGGCGCTTACAGAACATGCTGGTCTGTGCTCTTTCTCTGCTCTTTAATGTTAGGGTAGGATGTCTGGGTATAAAGCCATGCTCTACTGCCATGGAAAAGGGTTCCCTAACCCCCCTGTAGAGGGTAGACTGATTATGCTGATTTAAATGTGAATAACAGTCAAGTGGAACATGGCAGCATATCCAAGATATCATGCTTCATCTCAAGAATTGAGCATTGACTCATTTTGATGTAAGGTTTAGTTCTTGTGCTGTCGCTCACTTAGTGTTGCACTGTGCGTGTGTGAGCTTTGCCGTTTAATGTATTTTTCATGACTATGCCAATGTTCTTTGCTCTGTTAACAGTGACTGTGCCCCAGCAAGCTGCTCACAAGCTGCCAGAGATGATGAAATGGCACAGAAACTCTGGGAACTTAGCTGCCGGATGCTTGGAATAACGTGGGACTGAGTGATGGTGACTGTTTCTCTCTGTCCTGTTTCCCTCTTCGTGACCCACCTGATAGGTAAAAATTACTAGCTGAAAAAAAAATTAAGAATTAGAATTTAGTGATTAATTGTCAATACATCGCAGCACACGGCAACGAAATGTGTCCTCTGCATTTAACCCTTATGTGATGTTATGACATAGCAGGGGGCAGCTAATTCAGCGCCCAGGGAGCAGTGCTTGGGGGGGTGGTACCTTGCTTAGGGTACCTCTGTGGCACCTTGCTGGCCATGGATTCAAACCTACAATCTTTCAATTACAAGTGCGCATCCCTAACCATTAAGCTACCACTGCCCACATTGAGCTCCTTAACGATAATCCCTTATTAAACTAGTTTTAAAAATCTGAGTATATCTACCATTTCATTGAAGATACCTTTGCAAAATATGGTTTTCCATAAAAGTTTGGTATAAAGAGCTCTGGTAGATGTGCTTGCTGTTTGGTCTCTTCTTCGCAGGAAACTACTTAAAATGACATGCTGGAAAATTTAAAGTAATGACCACTCCCTGTAATAGTTGGTGTTGTGTGGGCATTTTAGTTGATTCTACAATTACATACATAATTGGCCCATTTTAAGACTGATTTGACAGGCTGCATCAGCTCTGTAACCAGTGTTAGGTCTTCACTGAATCTAAAATCACAACATCTTAAAATTAATTAGCAAAAGCTCAGTTGTAATTATTTGATGTTAAAAACTCCATGGTGAATGTGAAACGGTGCTTCCATTCAATGTGAACTTTCCTCTATTAGAAGGGCAGTTGAGAAACTGAAATATCAGTATGTGTGGGATGACAGGACTGGGAAACAACAGAAACTCTTAACATTTCCCAAGTGTCTCTACTAAAGCTTAACTGTGCGCTCAGTGCTTCGTCCTAATTAGTCATTCAGCCATGTTCGCTGATCTGCATGTCGCCAAACAGGCCCTATTGTAGCGGTCACGCTCTACATCGTCCGTTGCCATTCTGAGTGGGAAAAACTTTTTTGGAGAAATGTTGGGTCATGTAGTGCACATTCCTTCTTTCCTTCTTTCTTTCTTTCTTTCTTTCTGCCTGCTCATGTCAGTATGCATGGTTTTTTTTATTATTGGTATTTTTATATAAGATGCACCACATTCTGAAGAGCGAATTTCCAAAAAAACAGTCCACACATGCCCATACCCACCATTGAGGACACCGAGGTCAAGCCCTCAGTATCGTTTCTGCAGCTCCAATAACCATGATTCATTACAGAGCACACCTAGGAAGGGCCAACAATTTTGACCTCAGTGTTCTAAAAATCCTGGCTACAGCCTTGAGTCCACAGGATGTATTATCCAGAAAATTTCGATGGACTTGGTGAGTTTGGGAAATTTAACAAGGTTCTTCATTTGATTGCCTGAAGACTGACTTTAGGTCACTGGCAATCTCATCTCAAAAACAACAAAAAATGTTTTTTGTTCTTTTGAGTTTTGGAAATGTCATCCTAGTCATTGGTATATTCACTGGTAAACTATGACGTTTAAGAGAGATACCAGTTAATCAGCCTACCTATAGCTCTGGAAAAAATTAAGAGACAACGGCAAAATTTTCAATTTCACTCATTTCTCAATTTATGGATGTGCATCTGTATAAAATATACTTTTTTTTTTTTTTGTAAATTCCAGCCTGGCTCTTCCCTGCTTCTCACTAATGAAGGGCTCCTTAACTGCTTATGGGACATCAGTTCTGTGACTAAAAGCCTCAAACAAACTGTCCTAGCTGTGCACTTCACACCTGTTTTCCATTCTTTTTGAACATCACTTGATGTCATCTCCCAATTCATGAGGCACTGTTGGGTAAGTTGACTGTCATCTCTGGCATTAGGAAGGTGCTTCTACCCTTTACCTGGCTGGTTTTTGATCTTCCCAGTGTCTGCTGCTTCACATTGTTCTTGTGTACTGTTTAGAAATTTTTAGAAAATTCTTAGAAATTTTGAACCTGGAAGCAACCTGCTCCAGCAGAACCAGGATTAAACCAGGATTTAACAATGAAGATTCTTAAAAATATAAGAAGATAAGATAATCCTTTATTAGTCCCACAAGTGGGAAATTTGCATTGTCACGGCAGAAAGTGGATAGCACAAAAACAAAGCAGCACAAATTAAGAAACAACTGTGTTAGTGCTGTTTGTGTGAGTAATGCAGTTTTGCAGCATGTTTTGATTGATAGGGTGAGTTTTGCAGCTTGTGTTGATCGTTTTGATTATGTAGATCCTGAGTGGTCTCCATATTTTCCAGAGCTGCATATACAGTATCAAGCCAAGGGTTCCATCCTCATCCACAAACTGTCTATATGCTGCATAAAATTTACTTTTTTCCATCTGTACTGCAATGTCTGCATTCTAACAAATTAGTTAAATATTTTTGTAGAATTTTAAATATATTTAAAATATTAATATAGGCAGATTTTGCTGTAGAATTTTACATGTTCATTCCTATTGTCACACCCAGCTCCGTCCAATCCCCCTGTGTGCCACGCCCACCTCTTTACCTCGTGTTCCTACCCGATTGTAATCACCTGTTGCTTGTTTTTGCCAGCTTGTCCTGTGTATTTAGTCCGCGTCTGAGTTCAGTCCCGTCAGATCCGTCATTGTATTGTTGCTAGATGTTTGTGCCTGTCTACCCTTTCGTCAAAATAAACCCCTTTTCCTTCGGTTATCCTGCGGCTCTCGCCTCCTTGCCTGCTCGCCTGCTCATGAACATGACACCTATACATTTTTAAAAATTTTTAATAGGTTTTTGGGTACTTCAGGTAGCTGATAGCTTATGAATGATGAGGATTTTTTCCTAATGGAAAAAATCTATTTATAAATGAAGCAGAAAAGCTTGTCTGTGTAAATGACCTTGACATAGGATTATTTTAGTGCATTGTTGTCTGTGTCTACCTCTAGCTGCCTGTCAAAGGTACATATCTTGCAGTAGAATATCATAAGTATTACCATTTTTTCGCAGATGCTTAGATGTGCTCATTATGCTGCCAATGAATTAGGCAATTCTAAACGCCACACAAGCAGAATTTCAAAATTGTGCGCAACGAAATCAACGATTTCCTCACTGAGTGTACAGTGCCAATGAAATGTTTCGACACACCTGCTGTTACTGGATTTGTCTCTATATTAGCTATGTTACTTGCCTTACGGTGAATGGCAATGATGAAATACATCATTGATTTTCAGTAGGTGTATCAAGAATTTTGACTGCTCCTGTACATAAATCTCCAATGCTGTAGACCTTTTTGCAAAACATGTGCTAACATGAAAATCAAATGGAAGTGTCACACCAAGCGAATCACGATAAGATGTCCAGTCCAAAAATCTCAAATCAGCATACCGTAGCTTTGCAATGAATTAATTACTCTGTGCAAATTTGACGCTTAAGTAATCAGCACATACCAAGTCACTTAACACGTGGTAGACAAGGACAGGGAAGAGGACGACAGTCTAAGGAGAAGGCAAAGAAGTAAAGAAGGAAATGAAACAAATTACAACAATCATTGTATTAGGGTTTTTGTTCATAATTTCTTGGTTTCTTAAAATGAGTAACTGCCTTACAGTATTCCATTTGTATTGCATTGACTTCATTAAAATTACTTATTACAGTAAAGATGTGCGTTCGCATTTTTGCATTTCATTCTTCTGTGTTTATACTGTATAATAACATGCATTGCACTGTAATCAACCACTATGCTAGGCCTCACAGAGTAGCATTGTAAGTGTTTTGACTGTGACTATCCACTGACTGCTTGGATGTGACACTGTGTTAGTGCTGTTTGTGTGAGTAATGCAGTTTTGCAGCATGTTTTGATTGATAGGGTGAGTTTATACCTGGAGTACGAAATTGCCAGATAAAGCTGAATAGATCCTGTTACGCTCACAGCCAAACGTCAGTTCTGTATTAGGTATTACTACTTTCTTTGCTGTCATAAGGTTACCAGGGATATTCTGCATGACACAACCAGGGGTTGCTAAAGATTTTGGGCCCCATGAAAGCATATCATATTGGGTCCCCCAGTCCAGATCAATCCAGTTATTTTCCAATTATTTAGGGACCCCTGGAAACATCCCAACTCTCCTCCCCTTATGGTACCCCTGGACACAACTATGTAACTATTTATTAGTATAAGGCTAACATTGATTTTCCTGTTTTCTTGTTAAAGAGCGTATTTCCCTTAGAACATTTTCAAGTGAACTCAGACATTGTTATTACCATTTGTCTGTTTTTCTTAAATTGATTCATAATTAAAATTCAGAATCCACTGAAGCGAACTAAACTGATCTGAGGTCAGAATCGAGGAACCGACTTTCCTCAGCCCACTGCTTACGTGTAACAAAAAGAACTTCCGGTGTTAGAGAGTGACGCGCATGCGCACTGTAAGGAAACGTCATCTTTCCGCTCAAAAGGCGTCTTGCTACGTACGTGGCTCTATTCTAGTGAAGTTGGCTTACCAAGTCGGATAGAGTGCTCTCGAAGTATTATAAAGAAGCTCATTTATTCGCAGAGGTAAGGCACTTTACGTTTTGTGTATAAAAATATATAGTGATGTATTTCACGGTATGCTAGATGATCTGCGGAGCATGCTAATCAGGCACCGTAAATTTGCCTTAAATCCCCGTTTCACAAGTAGCGATTGTGGCTTGTAGTCTCAGAACGTGGCAATTGAGATTTATAACTATTTATAGTTTGGGTCACTTGTAACGAAGCAAATAAAAATGTGGATCTATGATTAATAAGGGGAATACTAGTGAGCAGGGGATGAATAACAAACCTTTGGAGGTAGTATATGTGAGCTGGTTTAGTGTAAGTTAAATGTCCACATCAACGACACTAAAATGTCATTTCTTACAATACAGCGTACATTTAAGCACAATCTGATTTGTTTGCTGGTGGATGAGGTTGTTGGGGGTGAGGCACAGTGGATAAGATTTAGTCATATGGTCAAATGTAGGTGGTCATGATCTTAATTTTTAATATTTGATCTTTTTTTTTTTTCTTCATAGCCAAAGCCTTCGCGATCACCATGGATCAAGTAATGCAGTTTGTAGAACCCAGTCGTCAGTTTGTGAAGGACTCGATAAGACTAGTTAAGAGATGCACCAAACCGGACAGAAAAGGTACGTCTTCTGGTGTTTGAAAAAGCTAAATGCATTTCATTGTACCTTGGCCCATACTGACGTACAGCCTTCCTCATACTCACTGTTTCTTAATTTCTTTAGAATTTCAGAAGATCGCCATGGCTACGGCAATTGGGTTTGCCATCATGGGCTTCATTGGCTTCTTTGTCAAGCTGATCCACATTCCTATTAACAACATCATTGTGTAAGTTGGGGACCTCATCCTTTCCAGGTTTCTAGATGTGCATTTAATTAAACACTACTGTTTCTTGGTCCAGAGGGTATACTTTGTCTAATACAGATATTTATGTTAAATTCAGTGACATTGTTTAAATTTGTTTGGAAATTTTAGTTTTGTAGCTTATTTCCAGTGGTGTGTGTGTATACACATTTTTTCCTTTCATTTTGGGTACCCCCCCACGCACACTTTTTCCTATCATCCTATGCATATATGGTCACTGAGAATCTCTTGGTGTGGTTTTTTTTTTTTTTTTTGCCTCCCTGGTTTCACAGCAGATCCTTTGGTGCAGTTTGCTCAGAGCCCCTGACTGTGGCATCAATGGGCTGATAAAGCTGTAATGTGAAAAGGGAGTCAATTATGGGATGACATAAGCTATTCCTAGTAGCTGTAAGGCCTGTCAAGTTAAGGTTGGGAATGATAAAGCTTTTTGTGCAGCACCGGTTTCCCAGCTTTAACATTATTCTCCCCAAACAATATCGCTGTAGCGGCTGTACCAAGTTGCTGGCCAGTGTTATTTAATGGCCTTTCCTTGATCTGCCAATTTGGGCGGATAGAAATGCCTGCTATGAACTTGTTGGCTTTTATAAAGTAGCTTCCAGTACGTGCCAGCACTGTTTTAAATGACTTTTATTCTTTCCCCGTCTTCCAGGGGTGGCTGAGGAATCTGAGAAGTGACTGCAAGAAGCTGAATCTCCACATTAAAGCTGGACAGGCGGGATAAGTTGGGGTTTAGTCATCGCTTGTATATGTGTACTTGGCTGTGTAAATAAATGAGTTGAAACATTTGCTTTTTAGCACTATGTCCTATGTGTTTACTTTACAATCTCTGTACAATTAAGTGATTGTCTACAGCAGAGGTAGGCAGTCTTATCCAGGAAGGGTCACTGTGTATGTGTGTTTCTGCTGCAACTCCCTAATTAGATTACTCATTAGAGGACTGATTGGCTGAAGAGTCCTCACACCTGGGTTTGAACAGATGACCCAAGGGTCATCCCAGAAACCTGCATACACACTGGCCTTTTGCGGATAAGAGAGTCTACCCTGGTTTGCAGTGTTAAAATTCATGCGTGAAATAAACCCCAAAACCAAATATTTAACATTCAAATGTGATTATTTACATGAGTTAAAAACTGTACAATTTAACCAGTCATTTAAAATGATCTACCACAGACAAAATCAAACAGCCAAACGATTATCTCACATTCAAATGTACCATGAGTGTTAATTATGATGCATCAGTTTCATCTCACATTGGCTTCTGGTGGGCTGCACATTAAGAAACCCTCATTTAGTTGGATGCATTTAAACTTCCAAGCCAAAGTGCCTGGAATAATTTTAACCCACTACATTTTTACTAAGATTTTTTTTTCCCTTCATCCTACTTGGAGATGTTTAGATGTTTCTGTGCATCTAAACATGCATCTGTGATCCTCTGTTTTTACTAAGGTCATCTTGTGAAACCACTGCGTCAGATGATGCCAGCGAGGCGTTTGGTATGGGCAGGTCACGCGGCTCATTCCACCCAAAATCTAGCAAGTGATACCAAACAATCTAGTCACTGCATCTGCTTGTTGCTTCTGGAATCCCATATGTGACATATTAATTATAGCGGTTAGAAGATGGAAAGCAAAGCTGGTTTTTAACAGGGGATCGAGACTGAAGACTGATAACGTGAATCGGGTAAGTTTCCTCATAGCCTGCGCTTTGGGGAACTGCTTGCTCTCTGGGATGGCTTCTATTTTTCTGCACAGCTGCTTGTCTAAGATTCAAAGCAAAACCAGACTTCCTTTATCTACACTCCTAGGAAGAGCCCCCCCACCCCCTGGGTTTCCCTACAAGAATGACAGACTTTGCAAAATAAGTACCTGTATATGATAACTAGGTGTGTTGGAAATGAGCCCACAAATCCTTTAGAAATACTGTTTTTTTGGCAGCTGATACTTTGTATGGATAAAAAAACAAAATGAGTTTTAAGATATTGTGGTACAAGGCCAACTGGCTGGTCTCCATAAGTATAAACTAACGTCAAGGCACTTTAAGGACTAAATTGTTGTATTTTCTATATCTGAATAATCACAACTATCAATGAATGTTTTGACCCAGGTAGAGAGGTCCTGTGTACAGGTATATCAAACATTTGAAACTGCCAACAGATATTTGCTTTTACTTGGGTAAGAAGGTGACATTTTTTAAAAGCAGGACCCCGCAATCCTGGCCAGGATAAACACTTAGAAGATAGGTGGGTACAGGTGCAGTGAAAAAGCAGAGTATCCAGCTCTCTGCACTGCTGCCAGCTACTCCAGTGATAGGATTTGCACAAACACACAGAAAAATGTGCATGTAGTTTAGTCCTCAACATATCTGAAATTGTCCTAGTCTATTACAAGTTGAACATGCATGGTATTTAGGTTTCTTTGAGAGAGAAATATAACTCCTCAGTGACTAGAAATAACAAACTTCAATTTCCCTTACATGAATAAATTAGGGGGCGGCATGGTGGTGCAGTGGCTAGCACTGTTGCCTCACACCTCTGGGGCCCGGGTTCGAGTCTCCGCCTGG
>JAODKF010000038.1:13711705-13724642 GCA_026779585.1 Mormyrus proboscirostris | reverse complement strand
GCCGTTTTAACATAAAATGGGTTTTAACAATTAGCGTCACCTCGCTCCACTTTCGTATACCGGAACTGTACCAGACCAGCTCACACGCTGTGTCTGAAGCATGACTGACCCAGAAATAAACCATTTCTACTTGAATGTGGATTTGACTGCTCATTTATTTTGATTTATTTTTAGAATTGTGTATATCTAAAATGTAATTGCGGATAGAAGTGTGATTATATGTTAAAACGGCTTGCCATAGCTGTGTTCATTTAACACTTTTGGATCCAGTAAAATGTCTGAGTGTAAAATTAACTCCCTCAGTGTTAAATACTACAAACTTTACTGGGTAGGAAAAAATACTTTTTGCATAGTCACAAATACACTCCTCTCTTTCAAAATAGAAAAATACACATGAAAACAATGATCAGTCAGGGTCAGTGCCCGTTCGAGCCTGTCCTATATGACTTGTCCCCTTTTGGCCAGCAGGCGTCAGTGATCATTCTGCTTCCTCTCTCTCTGTTTTGTAGCCCTTCAGCCCCTAGTTTGTTTCTCTGTTCCCTGGGCTGCCATGGAGCTCAATGGGTTGCATGAGTGGCTCAGAAGCTGAACCCATCTGATCATTTTCTAGGCTAAAGTTATTGGAATAAGGTGGCTGGAAAAATGGTGACGTTGTTTGGAAAGTGTCATCAGAGAATGCAAACCTGTTATTTAATATTTACTTGTTTGTGTTTTCTTTTGTGCCATTTTTAGGTTTTTCTTTGTGTCCTTCTGTTAGGGTTATCCTGCTTGTGCCTTGTTTAATTTTGTTCTGCTTAGACTTATGTTCCTAGTCTTCCCTAGTGTTGTTAACCTTAGTGTTTGTTAAGATTTCCTAGTGTATGTGCTTGTTAATTGTAATTTACTCCACCTGTTGCTTGCTGTACTATGCCTTTGCTGAATGCTTGTTTTTAGTCATGTTCCACACCTGCCCCTTGTTAGCTTTGTTATATGTGCAGATTTAAGTGCCTGCCCTCATACTGTTAGCTCCTTAGTCTGTCATTGTAGTTGTTACCTTTTGTTAGTAGCTGTGGTTGTTTTCTAGTCCTGCTCTCAGTTTTACTCTGTTCCCTAGTTCTATTGCTTTGTGGTTACCTTCAATTTAGTTCATATTTTTTCTGTTTTGTTTTGATCACTCATGGTCCCTTTCTCCTCTCCTGGAGCCGACACCTTATCATGGTGGAGGGGTTTGCGTGTTCCAATGATCCCAGGAGCTAAGTTGCCCAGGGCTTTATGCCCCTGGTAGGGTCACCCAAGGCAAACAGGTCCTGGGTGAGGAACCAGAAGAAGTTTGGCTCACAAGACCACTAATGAAGAAAAAAATTTTGGAACCACGGTTTCCCTTGCCTGGACTTGGGTCACCGGGTCCCCCCCCTCGAGCCAGGCCAATAGGAGGGGCCATAGGGGTCGGGTGTGATGTGAGCTGGGCAGTGGCCAAAGACGGGAACCTTGGCGGTCCCATCGTCAACTGCAGAAGCTAGCTCTAGCGACATGTCACCTCTCTGATGGGGAAGCCTGAGCTGGTGCGCAAGGTTGTGAAGTTCCAGCTAGATATTGTCGGGCTCACCTCGATGCATGGTTTGGGCTTTGTAACTAGTCTCCTTGAGGGGGGTTGGACCCTCTTTCACGCAGGAGTTGCCCGCGGGGTAAGGTGCTAAGTGGGGGTGGGCATACTTATTGCCCCCTGGCTGGGCGCCTGTACATTGGGGTTTACCGCAGTGGATGAGAGCATAGCCTCCCTTCGTCTTTGAGTGGGGGAATGGGTCTTGACTGTTATTTGCGCTTATGTGCCAAGCGGCAGTTCAGAATACCCACCCTTTCTGGAGTCCTTGGAAGGGGTATTGGAGAGCACTCCTCCTGGGGACTCTTTTGTTCTGCTAGGGGACTTCAATGCTCATGTGGGCAATGACAGTGAGACCTGGAGTGGCGTGATTGGGAGGAACGCCCCCCCGATCTGAACCCGAGTGACGTTTTGTTACTGGACTTCTGTGCTCATCACGGATTGTCCATATTGAACACCATGTTCAAGCATAAGGGTGTCCATATGTGCACTTGGCACAAGGACACCCTAGGCTGCAGGTCGATGATCAACTTTATAGTCATGTCGTTCGACTTGCAGCCGCATGTCTTGGACACTTGGGTGAAGAGAGGGCCGGAGCTGTCAACGGATCACTACCTGGTGGTGGGTTGGCTCTGCTGGCGGGGGAGGAAGCCGGCCAGGCCTGGCAGGCCCAAGCATATAGTGAGGGTCTGCTGGGAACATCTACCAGAATCCCCTGTCAGAAGGAGTTTCCGGCAGAACTTCTCCCATGTCTTGGGGGAGGCAGGGGACATTGAGTCCAAATGGGCCATGTTCTGCGCCTCTATTGTGGAGGTGGCTGACAGGAGCTGTGGCCGTAAGGTGGTCAGTGCCAGTCCCCGAACCCGCTGGTAGACATGCCACCGGCCATGGAAAATGACTTCTGGACGGCTTCGAGGAGATTCTGGTCCACCATCTGGCAGCTCAGGGCAGGATAGCGGTGCAAGATCAACACTGTTAATGGTGGGGATGGGTTGCTGCTGACCTCAACTCGGCATGTTTTGAGTCAGTGGAGGGATTCCTTTGAAGACCTCCTCAATACCACCGACACACCTTCCAACGTCGAAGCAGAGTATGGGGATTTGGGTGTAGACCCCCTATTTCTGGGGCGGAGGTCGCTGAGGTGGTTAAAACGTTCCTCAGTGGCCGGGCCCCGGGGGTGGATGAGATCCGCCCGGAGTTCCTTAAGGCTTTGGATGCTGTGGGGATGTCCTGGTTGACACGCATCTGCAGCATTGCGTGGACATTAGGGGCAGAGCGTCTGGCCTGTCAGACCTGGGTGGTGGTCCCCCTCTTTAAGAAGGACTGGAGGATGTGCTCCAAGTATAGGGGGATCACACTCCTTAGCCTCCCTGGGTGGTCTATTCGGGGGTTCTGGAGAGGAGGGTCCACCGGATTGTCGAACCTTGGATTCAAGAGGAGTGATGTGGTTTTCGCCCTGGCCATGGAACAGTGGACCAGCTCTATAGTCTCCGCAGGGTTTTGGAGGGTTCATGGGAGTCTAAATGTGTTTTGTGGACTTGGAGAAGGCATTCGACTGTGTCCCTCGGGGAGTCCTGTGGGGGGTGCTCCAGGAGTGTGAGGTGCTGGGCTTCCTTTTAATGGCTGTTCGGTCCTTGTTTGACCGGTGCCAGAGCCTGGTCCGCATAGGTGCAATAAGTTGGACTCGTTTCCGGTGAGGATTGGACTCCATCAGGGCTGCACTTTGTCACCGATTCTGTTCATAGTTTTTATGGACAGAATTTCTAGTCGCAGCCAGGGTGTTGAGGGTGTCCGGTTTGGTGACCTCAGGATTAGGTTTCTGCTTTTTGCAGATAATGTGGTTCTGTTGGCTTCATCAGACCGTGACATTCGGCTCTCACTTGGACAGTTTGCAGCCGAGTATGAAGCGGCTGGGATGAGAATCAGCACCTCCAAATCCGAGACTGTGGTCTGTAGCCGGAAAAGGGTAGAATGCTCTCTCTGGGTCGGGGATAGGGTCCTCCCCCAAGTGGAGGAGTTTAAGTTTTTGTTAACGAGTGAGGGAACAATGGAGCGGGAGATCGACAGATGGATCGGTGTGGCGTCAGCAGTGATGCGGGCACTGCATCGGTCTGTCATGGTGAAGAAAGAGCTGAGCCAAAAGGCAAAGCTCCTGATTTACCGGTCACGAGCTGTGGGTAGTGATTGAAAGAACGAGATCTCAAGTGCCAGTAGCCGAAATGAGTTTCCTCCACAGGGTGGCTGGGCTCTCCCTTAGAGATAGGGTGAGGAGCTCGGTCATTCGGGAGGGACTCAGAGTAGAGCCACTGCTCCTCCGCATTGAGAGGAGCCAGATGAGGTTGCTTGGGCATCTGCTTAGGATGCCTCCTGGATACCTCCCTGGTGAGGTGTTCTGGGCATTTCCCACTGAGAGGAGGCCCTGGGGAAGACCCAGTACACACTGGAGGGACTATGTCTCTTGGCTGGCCAGGGAACACCTCGGGATTCCCCTAGAGTATCTGAATGAAGTGGCCAGGGAGAGGGAAGTCTGGGTTTCCCTACTGAGACTGCTGCCCCCACCACCTGACCTCGGATCAAGTGGGAGATACTGGATGGATGGTCCCTTTCTTTTCTGATTACTCCGTTGTGTTCCTTTTTGGTTAATAAACACCTTTTTGTTGGAACCACTCCATTAATTTTCTTTCCTTTGCTATGCCCTGTCGTAATACCATCAAAGAACCGTCTTTGAGATTCTCAACAGTTTCTAGGTGAAAGTCATTGGAAGCGGGTGATAGAGAATGTTTTGTAATAGAGAATATTATGTGATAGAGATTTTTTCATAAGCATAGAGGAATGTACAAAAATTATAAAATGAACTGTGGTATTCCTCAACAATCAATTTTAGATCCTATACTATAATATCTACATGCTGCTACTATAATATCTACATGATGGAGACATCATCAGGAGACACATAACTTTATATCAATTGAACTGCATTTTAGATATCAGGTCATGGATGGCCAAGAACTTTCTACAGCTCAGTCAAGTATCTCGCTTCCTGATCTGCATGTCTGCATTTCCCATTCTTTGTCAGGTGTTGTCCTGGTTCCCACCGTTGTGCTTGTTCTGTGTGTCGGTTCTGTTCCCGGAGTGCGCGCCTTTGGTGGGGGGGTTCTGTCATGACCTGCTCGTACGATCCTCGTGTGTGCCACGCCCCTTCATTAACCATGTGTACTACCCCGATTGTGATCACCTGTTTCCTGTTATTTTTGGCTTGTCTTGTGTACAGTATTTCAGTCCGCTTTCGAGTCTGTTTCCCCAGGTTATCATTCCCCAGGTTAACATTGTATACCGTTTCGTACCCTGCATTGTCGTTTCTCCCAATTAAACCCTGTATTCCCTGAACCTTCGTCTCCCGTATCCTGATTCCCCGAGCAATCACAACAGTATGTCCTCCTTTATTTTATACTGTCAATCATCTTCAACCATACCTCACTTATTTCTTTTTATCTCAGAACTTCTCATGTCTTTTTATCTCTATTAATTTATTATTAATTATATTCCATCCCTAATGTTCTATCTCTATTTATTTATCGTCCTATTCATCCCACCATTTACACTTTTATTTTGTAGTTGTACTTTTTCTCCTCCTTAATTTTTCTTTATCATATTTATTAATCTCGAAAATCAAAATTTTATCTTTTCCTTTTTATTAACTTTTCCTTATTTATTTATAATCGTCTTTCATATCTTTTGTCCCCTTGTTTTACATAGTTTGGGTGAGGGTGGCAGGAGGGGTGGGTTGATATTGTCGTTTAGTATGTAAAGCACTTTATGTTGGATTGATTTTGTAGGAAATGTGCTATATAAATAAAGCCTGATTGATTGACCAGGCTCCTACAAGCAGGACTGAATCTCATAAAGCACGGAAGATGCCTTCTACTAATGAAACAGAGAAGAACCAGGCTGCAGTTTGATATATATTATGTGTGTGTCTATTTATAGTATAATATTATTCACAGACGCACACTAGTGCTGTAGTTCTCAGGACCGGTCTTGAGACCAATTTTTTGTGGTCTCTGTCTTGTCTTGGTCTCGACTCTATTTGGTCTTGGTCTTGTCTTGGTCTTGGACATAGCGGTCTTGATGGGATGGGGAAAAAAATAGAAAACAGCGCATCATCACAGAACAGTATCATTATTTATTACACACCTCAATTTAAATGCAACCAGTCAGATGCATCTATTTTAAAAACATTCATTTACATTGTATACATTTTCTCAACGCACACTGCCAGCGCTTCACAGTCCACACACATCATACACATCACATCATATCAAAATCGGCAAAGAAATGTCCGAAATCATCCTGCATGATCTGGTCATCAGTTGCTGCCTACCCCTGTGTCTGGTTGAAAATCCCCATTTCAGACACTTTTTACAAGTTCTGGACTGCAAATGCACACCAGTGTCAAGCAGAACCTTGACCAAGAATCTTATACCAGAGTCAGCGAAGAATGTTAAAGCAAACATCATTGAAGAGTTTAAGGCTCAGTCAAGTGTGGCAGTTACAACGGACCTCTGGTCTGATCTGAGGCTTCGTTCATTCCTAGGAGTTACTGATCACATCTGCATGAAAGACTCAAAGGGCTTCTACACAGCCCTAGTCTGTTTTCGGTATTTTTCTTTTTAATAATAATCATCATCACTTTATTGATCCCATGGGAAATTATTTTTTACGCCTCCCTCAACTTGCTCTTTTGTAAGCAAGCTGTCCGCGAAGGGCAGCCACCCATTGGGGCGCCCAGGGAGCTGGGGCTTAAAGACCTTGCTCAAGGACCCGCTGAGGCTGGGTTTGAACCGGTGACCTTGGTCTTGGATTTACCTTAGTGTGTCTTGGTCTTGGTACCTTCAAGTCTTGGCAGTGTCTTGGTCTTGATACCCTCCATCTTGGCAATGTCTTGGTCTCGGTTTAGGCGGTCTTGACTACAACACTAACACACACCCATAAACTGAGAAGTGAGTGAAACAAAAAATTGTGGTCTGTTCATTTTTTCCACTACTGTATATAAGTATGCACTTATGTGTGTACATATATATATACATGTACAGCCCCCTCCACAATCATCCTTGTAAAAATTTAAAGAAATTTATCGAAAAAAAAACAAATCCATCATCAAGAAATAATTATTTTCAACAAAAACACATGTGCCATGATTACCGGAACCCCTGCTTTTAATACTTTTTACAACGTCCCTTTGCCAGTATAACAACACTGAGTCTTCTCCTATAACAGGTTGTATAAGGTTGGAGAATGCCAAGCACAGCATCTGAGACCATTCCTCTTTACAGAATCTCTCCAGATCATCCAGGGTCCTAGGCCCTCTCTTGTGCACTCTCCTCTTCAGCTCAGCCGACAGGTTTTCAGTTGGGTTCTGGTCCAGGGACTGAGATGGCCATGGCAGAAGCTTGATTCTTCGGTCAGCTAGCCATTTTTGTCTTGATTTGAACATGTGCTTAGGATGACTGTCCAGCTGGAAGATCCGATGACGGCCCAGTTTTAGTTTCCTGACAGCGGCAGCCAAATTTTGATTTAAAATGTCCTGGTATTTCATGGAGTCCATACTGTAATGCCATCTACCCAAACGAGGTTTCCAGTGGCTTTGGAGGAAAAACAGCCCCACAAGATCCTCCACCATATTTCATATTTCAGGTTAATTTCATTATAACCATCCTTTTAACGCCAAACCCACCTTATGTTTAATGCCAAAAAGCTCCACTTTTGTTTCATCAGACCGCTGAATTTGGTTCCAGTCAAAAGTTGTAGTAGTGTTTTACAAACTCCAGGTGCTTATGTTTGTGGTTAACTAACAAAAAAAGTTTTTTATTTTTTCCAAATAATCTGTTTGCATGAAGGTGGCGTCTTAAGATTCTCAGTGTTTTCCCCAAGCGAGCTTGATGGGTCGAATGGCCTCCTCTTGTTTGTATAGTTCTTATGTTCTTATGTTTTTGTTTTCGGAGACATGCTAACCCCAAGATTTTGCTTGGTCTTGTAACAGTCATCCTTGGGGAGTTTTCTGCCTCTCTTATGTTTCTCCTCACTGTATGTGGGGGAAAAATAAACTTGGGTCCTCTTCCAGGCAGGTTTGTAACAGTTGTTGTCCACTTTTTTATTATTGCCATAACAGTAGAAATTGCCACTTTTAGGCGAGTCGCTATTTTTCAATACCCGTTCCCTGACTTATAAAGGTCAGCACACTTCTCCCTCGTTTGGTTTGTATGTTCTCTTATCTTTCCCATATTGATGAACACCTTGTGTGTGTGCTCAGGAAGTCATGGATTACGGCTTGAAGGTTCCTATTTACTCCAATCAGCTCAAAGATGTACAATTTACATGGGAAACATGCTTCAGTTACATTGTGTTTATGATAATTGTCAGGGTTGCCAGTAATTGCGGCACGTGTTTTTGCTAAAAATAATTATTTCTTGATGAAGGATTTGTTTTTTTGATTTGTCTTATTTCTTTTGAATAATTTTAAAGGTTGGATTTTTCAAATTTTTTCATTGTGAGATGAAGCTACTTCACTAAAGGTACATTTTCACAAATCATTTTACAAATCTTTACAAGAGGTGCCAATAATAGTGGAGGGTGCTGTATATACACACACATGCATACAGTATATGTGTTAAATTGAATGAAATATACATACAATGCAGGGAAATAATTTAGCATTCCCCTTTTGTAGTTTTATAGCTTACCTTGGAATTAATTCCATTTCACTTCTGTTTGATTTTTTTCCTCCCCTGTATTTATATTTATTGGTCCCTCGAGCCAGTAATGTGCCATTATTCTTCAAAGCTGCTGATTGCATCATCGACCGAGCTTTGACACGACAAGATCTAGGATGTGGGTCGTTTTTGAAATGCTAATGTTTCATCGTCGTGACAGGCAGACACGGGCTCGACACTTGGTGAGCTGATTAGCTTAGCTGTTTTTCAAATGGTTAAACTGATAGAAAGTAAAAACGGGACACTGGGCATTGAAAAAAGCATTTGGGGAAATGTTATACCTTCAAGTGCATTTTTGTTTTCGCACAGTACAAAGATCCTCAGTTCACTCTGTTAAGCGGAACAAAATCAAATAATAAAGTTGGTTAATGATAAAGTTGTTTTTTTCCAAGTCAATTTAATTTGATTTGTTTAGCGCAATTTCACAACATTACATTGTTTCAAAGCATGGGAATTACGTTATAAAAAGGGCAGGCAGGTGATGATGCTGTTTCTGACCTATGCTGAGATTGGGGCCATACAGAAATAATTCAACTACCACTTACTGTAAACTTACTGTTTTGTATCAATGTAATAGAAGGCAAAAAATAGATGGCAAAAGGTACAGAGGAATTTATATACATCTTTACTTGCCCAATTTGTGTGTGTGTCTGGTCATGTATATATGAATGTGGTGTGATTAAATACCTGTTATTCCAACCTTATGGGGACATTTTTCAGTTCCCACAAGGGAAAACTCTAAAAATTTAAAAATTAGTGACTGCAACCAAAAAACGAAAATAGCCAAAAGTCTTGTATTTTGTTTGTTTACTTATGGTTCAGGTTAGGGTTGGGTAGGAGTCAAGGTCATCATAGCTGGGATTAGGAGTTTGCCTATAGAAATTATTGGAGGGTCCCCACAAGATCTGAATAAAAATATCTGTGTGTCTCTGGTAATATATCATCTGGGACCCAGAAATTCAGTCTTTTCTGTTGTCCCATCCATTCACTATGATTCTGTATGTTTTATAATACACAAACAAGTGAAGCAATTAAAATATCTTTTCAGTCACACTACATTAGAAAAAATCACGTATTTAAACGGACTTGAATTTTCTTAGCATAATGTTCCATGGAATGTCCAAAAGTATGCTGTACACAACTGAAGACTTCCAGACATCACTCTGTATTTTTCTTTCAGGATCATAATGCATCTCAAGGAAATGTTTATTATATAATGACGTTTGTTACATAAAACTCTCTCCGCTCCATAGCAAATGACAGCTTATAAGTTTGTTCATATTTAGGTTTAGGATTTTATGATTAGCGTTTAAGGTTTAAAAATTCATACATGCAGCATGTTACACGAATACACCACAATAATGGTGTCTTGCTACCACTGTGGTCTCACACTGCTAGGGATGGGCATATAGGTGCCATCCCTCAGTGTTTCCCACACTGGTCCTCGGGGACCCCCAGACAGTCTACCTTTTGTTCCCTCCCAGCTCCCAGAAGCCCACAAAAATGTGGAGTGTCTGGCAGGGAGCTGAGAGGAAGCAAAAACATGGACCGCCTCGGGGTCTCCGAGGACCGGGTTGGGGAATAATACCTTACTCTGTGTCCAAAAGTGTACAGTTAAGTGTACTAGTGCTCATAGTATATAATTGTGTGCGTGCCCTGAGATGGTCGGCCATCATATCCTGGGTGTCTCTTGCATTCTGTCTTTAGGCATGAGGTGTCCAAAATTTTGCACTGCATTCACTTCTGTCTCAATTACCCAACATTGCTACTAATGAAATCGGGGGGAATTTTTGAGAGATTTTTTTTTTCAGCAGTCATCTTATTATTCCAAGATGTAAAGATATGGGTAGCGACAAGAGAGACTGTATACTTCCAGTGTAGTGAATTTCTCGCTATTTATGTCAAGCAACAGTTCAGTATCATCCATGGTCACTTTATGTTTTATTGGACTGTAACGTGAAGTAATGAAAAGTTTGCTGAAAAGATGCTGCCATTAATCTTCTATATCCTCATCAAAACTAAATTAATAAGGGAACTAACAGCATATCAGTCATTCTTAAAAAATGTCACTGCATCAACTTGTCAGTCATTATTATACAGCTCATTTTTCTGTAACCTTGGTATTTTTTTTCATGCGAGCCTGTATAATATAAGCAGAGTCTGTCAATGAATGACGGAGAACACAATTTTCTTTATGTATCATGTTTGATATTACTTAAAATTAAATCTGCAATTGCATAATCTAAAATCGGTGTCTTACATTGGAGTTCCCTGCCCAATGCTCTGAGATTCTCTGTATAAATAATATGCTGTTGAAAAATTACAAGTATAATAAATAATACCCAGTATCCTCCACGATATGGCGTTCCTTTGGTAGTTCTTGTCAGTATTCAGAAAATGTTTTCAAAAGATGCAGTTTTTCTCTGTATGAAATTGTGCTATTGTCACACATTACATGGCAGTATATTGATTTCCCATTATGGGTCATTTAATGATATATCTGATATATTTACATTTATGCCTATTAAGATTCTTGTAACACGTGAACCATATGATCATTGTTATGAGTCACTTTGGCCACTAGAGGCTAACCTGATCCACTTGTGCACTATGTGACTAGAGGGAGACCACAAGAAAGACAAAATCCAATTTCCTTATAAAATCAGGCCTTATTCTCTAATTAAACCACTACAGGACCATATTGAAACAGCATGCAGCATTCTGATTGGTGTATTGACTCAAAGTATTAATTCTGTGGTCTAGTTGTATAAGTTTTATCATCCAAAAATGAGCAGTGACAGTATAGTCCATAATGCAACATTGACTTTTTTTCAAGAAAACCAAGGAAACTGGTGCTATTGGAAGTTGAAGGCAATCATTGAATATTATGTTCAAATAAAACCTGACAATTAAATGCAATGTAACTTTGAAAATCTATATTTTGTGTCGAGATGCTTTTAGCCCTACCTAGGTCAAAATACAAGTGAGATCATTTCTGGGCAATCCTTGCTTTTTGGACAATAACCACAGAACTTAATATGAGAAAGGTGCCACTGATACAAAATCATTTACCAAATGACACAGAATAAGACGTAACAAAAATGAATTCATGTAGGTTAAAACAGATACCATAATTGAAAGCATGATGAGTCAATGAGAATGTATGTCAGTGTCTTTATGTATGTATGTGCTGGGTGCCCATTCAGTTCTGATGGGAAGGGGGATTCATAGGCTCGCAGATAATAAATAATTTTGAAGGTCCCGTTTGATTATGTATCTGTGTGGCAGAAGCTGGCAGATTTACATACCCTGTATGCGTACATGTAAATACACTCACATTTAATGCATCCAGTGACTCATTTCCATTTTTGTTTTTCATATCACAGGATCATCAAAGCACGACTCGGCTTTTTGTTTTCGGGGATATTTGCTTATTCCAATGCTAACAAAAAGCAAACATGTAATTAGTTTCAGCTGAAACTCATCTACTATTGAAAAATGCACAGGTTGCTAAGTAATGTCAAACAAGCAAGCAAATATTCTATGTCATTCATTAAGAGCTTATCTAATCATTCATAGTCAGCTTTTCATTTCTTGGGTTTGTGCAGAATGTGGATCAGGAAAAAAAAACAGATTTACCTTTTATTATTATTTTTTTCAATGCACAGCATGACACTGATCTTATTGTGTTTCTGAGGAATAGTAACCTGGCAGCCATGTTTGTTATAAAAGCATTGTTTGGTATTTCTATTGGTTATACTCAACAAATTCAATTTCATTTTGACAAAGTACCGCAATAGATTTTTTTTTCCCAGTTTAGCTTTAGCTTGGTGCTTTTACTGTCAAGACCAGAAAATTATGGCTATTTTGACCCCATAGATCATACAATTTCTTTGTCTCTGACAGGTGCTTTCTTGGATTAGGTCAGACCATTACTACTTTGTTCAGGGAAATTGACTGTTACATTTAGAAATTGGAAGTGTCAGTTTTTCATCTGCAGAATATAACAGCGGCTAGAAAATGTAAAAATGATGCAGGAAAGATGGTCTATGCATCCATTACCTCAAACTAGCTTATTGAAATACTACACTCAATGGCAGCAAAAACGTCTTAAAATTGTTCAAGATGCAGTTTCACTAAATTAACGTTCATTACCACCTTACACACACTGTTGGGATTAAAGTTCCAATTGGTACCTTTGATGATACAATTACTTGTCCCTGGGGCTGTACCCTCAAGGGTCTGCCAGTTGTATCCTAGCTGTATGTAAATTAACCTTTTAATGTACAGAAATGGACTCTGAGGATCATTTTTGTATCATCGGAGGTACATTAATGTTGTTTGTACCTTGGGGTACAAAACCATACCAGAGCTGTACCCTTTGCCTGTACCTGTACCTGTACCCATGCAGTGTGTCAAATTATGAGTAGAAAAGTACAAAATAAAACGTACTTGTGACGCTAGGTGACAGAAAGCTGGACCCAGATATGCAAGGCAAACCGGTTTTATTGGCAAGCCCCGACAGGGGGAAGGTATCCAAATCGCTAGGCAGTACTCGTAGTCGTTGGACGGGCAGGAAGGTCGGAGT
>JAODKF010000038.1:13675154-13696270 GCA_026779585.1 Mormyrus proboscirostris | reverse complement strand
TTGAACATCTTGTTAAAATAATTCAAGATTTACCACAAAAACAAATACAAAGTGCATAAAAAATATGACATCACTGCAACGCTGAATCAGTGAGAGCCAAACGATCAAGAGACATTTGCTTTTTATACTGTACATCTTACTAGCTTGTGGGACTATTTTTAGCGGTAAATATTACGTGACCGAAGTTTTTTATTTTTTCTGTGCAGCCCGCGGACTGGTATCGGTCCGCAGCCCGGGGGTTGGTGGCCACTGGCCTACGGTACTCTTATGGTTAGTTTTAGAGAAACCTCGTAATATTTAGAGAACATTTGCTCCAGGTTATTATGCAATCAGGGTCAGCCCCTGTTTTCCCATTCTGTGTCCCTTCCCTGTTTGGCCAGCAGGCGTTGCTGGTCATCCTGTTCTTCGTGTTAGTCTTTGTTCGCCCTAGCTACTTGTTTGGCCACATGGCTCAACACGTTGAGTATGTGGTTGTCTGTGATCCTTGGTCTGTATTTGAATCCTTCCTCCTCGGTTTTTGTATTTTGCTCCCTAGCATTTTATTTTTATTTTATTTTTTTTTACTCCCTCTAGTTCTTGTGTCTGATTTTGTATTTGGTTTTGGTTTTGTTCCTTGTGTCCCTGCTTGTGTTTTTACCTGTCTGTAATTCCCCAGTGTTAGTTTCTTTTTCTCTGTTTCCTTGATTAGTTCTTAGTTTCCCTGTTTTAGATCCTTTGAGTTCATCAGTTTCATCTGTGCCCGTTTTCCTGGTCGTTGTTAATTAGCCTCACCTGTCCTATTATTATATTTTATATATTATTATAACATTATATTTATGTTTCCAGGCAAGTCACAGTGTCACACCCTGCATCCCTTCCTCCTCTTTCTCTGGTTTGTGTGGCTATAACAAGCCACACCTATTACTTGTTTAATCCTTCCTCTCGTTACAACCCTTGTGTGGATCACCCCAGGTGCCTCTTGTCTGCTCCCTCTTTAGTGATATATATAGTGCCTCCCTGGCTTGAGCTCCCCAGTCCAGTCATTGATGTTGCTGCCTGTTTGTGTGCCCACACACTCCCCAGTGTGTCCTGTGCCCGATTCTCCCTACCCTATTTTGACCCCTCGTGGTCCATTTCCTTTTGCCCTGTCTGCAGACATTCATTTAATAAATCCCCTCTTGGTTTTCCCCAGCCTGCCTTCACCTCTGTCCTTGCATGTGACATGACACATAGGACAACCAAACAAATTGCCATAGAACGCTCGGTATCCAAAAATACTGTTCCCAGTATGTTCTTGGAAACAAAAATCTTGAGCTGGGAACCTTTTACTGCATTTTACTAATAGTCCAACACTGTTACTAATATATAGCGTTAACCATTACAATAAATGCCGTTGAGCATATTTGTCATGCTGCTCGTCCGATCCTCGTGTGTGCCACGCCCCCTCATCAGTCCCATGTGGAATCCCCGTGTTCATCAGCTGTTTTGAGTTGTCCTGATTAGTTTCATGTATTTAAGTCCGCGTTTCAGTTTGTTTCCCCAGTCCGGTCATTAATGTTGCGTTTGTCTTGGAGTCTGTCCGCCCTGAATAAATCCCTTTCTGTTCATATTCACAGCTTCCTTTGCCTGTTTCTCTGTGGATCGTGACAATGTTTCTGTCACTTTTCACATATATTTTGCCCTACATGGCAACATTAAAATGTACAACATAGAATGTAGGGAAAATGTTCTGTACTCAGGGTCGGCTCATAGGTCAAAAAGTCAGTTGCCTAGGGGCCCTGAATTACTTGTGAAGGAAAGGAAATTATCAGTTTCTTTGGTAGGGGAGCTTCCCAATTAAAGCTTTGTCTAAGATTTTACCCTAAAAGTACTATTAGTGCAGATTCATTCAGAAGTAGGCAACTTTCTAAGTGATGTAATTAATATACATTCAAACAAGTAAGCCAGGCTGAGTAATTTTGTGTTGTTAGTAATAATTCTTGCATGACTTGGGTGATCTTGACAAGCAACAGGAATTTCAAAGGGACCCTCCTGGTGACTGACTCATTTGTTCAGTTCTTGCTGTTTTTCACTGATTGTTTAGCACAGAAAGCACTCTGACAGAAGCGTGGCTGCGATAAAGCCGGTCATGGAGAATGGATCTACCAAAAAGCGTGTTGCTTTGATGATGGCTCTCTATGATTCCAGAGTATTTCAACAGGTAAGGCCTAAGGGAGCAGACTTCTGAGTCTACATGTGGAATGGGGTGGAGCTTCAGCCTTGTACCTTCAGCTACACCATCTGGAGAGGAGCAGTTTGCATCCAGTGTTATCTTCTCAGTCTTTCATTTGCCCCAAAAGCCATAAAAAATGCATTGTATAATTTATGACCTTACCTGAAGCTTCCGTGGGATTTTTCCATAAGAAAGTAGGTGTTGCAGTATTGGGGTATGTCTTAGATGAAGTTACCTAGTCATTGAGTTTTTATTATGTTTTATTAAGTTTACCAGAACTAGAGACAATGTTGTTCCTGAGGAACTGAAATTTTACCATAATGAAAAGGAAATAATATTTTGTTAAATAACTCTGCTGCTACCTTATATAGGATATTTTAAAGATAAGGGGAACGTGTTTGTGATGAGAGAAACATTTCAATAGAGATGCCATTGTAAAGACAAACATTATAAAGACCTCCAGGATTCTATTACAGAGTATAAAATGAACAAGAAATGAATGAACAGGATATTTACTCAAACAACATCCCGCAGAATATGATATTTACTGTATATACTGAAATCACAGTTTATCCTTCAAAAACCTAAGTTCTCAAAAACCCAGATGGCTGCATATTACGTAGAGCATATTCAAGGCTATGATCTACTTTAATATCTACCCCACATATTACAGCACTTGTTTACTCTTTAGTTGTATAGACAGCAAAGAAAAGATGTGATACCCCCTCAGACTAAATGGGTTTAATGCTAACAATCATTTCATTAAAACATGCACAATAAATAATATGTACAGTAGGCCTCAGGCCCATAATATCGCTACGTCTCATGACAACAGGAGTCCAGAATTCTTAGCAAGAATATATCTAGGACCTGATATAGTACCCTGGGCCATAATAAATAATAAACAAGTTTCTAATCCTGTGTCAATTCTCTGTAGCACTTGAACACTACGAAGGCTCATATGAGTCTATAGCTATATTTAATATCAGGTAGTCGCTTTTAATAAAATGCTATTGTTCCATAGTCTGACCTCATTGCATGCAACACTGGCTCTTAAGTATTGAATTAATGACATGGATTTTTTTTAAAAAGCAAAAACTGAATGCAAGCATGCAGTATGGCTCATTTGTAAATGAGAGGAAAACTAAACGGAAATGACACACGATTTCTACAACAGAATTGCTAAGCTCATCTGAAAATGATTAATGAAACTGAAGTCACCTGAAGTAGCTATGCTATGAACTTACTATTAGCTATGAATGTGTCCCCCTGTTACTGAGGGTAAATTAGAGCCAGCCCTGGAAATAACGCCATCGCCATAACAATCCCTCATGTGAAGCACAAAAAGTGCATATTTGAAACAGCAGTGAACAGCTCATGTGAACAGCAGTTTTAACATCCAATCAGAGGTTTAATAGAAAGAGTAGCATTTACCACACTATGAAAACAGATTTAGTCCGTAGGTGTTTTTTTGTTGTATTAAACAACAAAATTTTCACACGTGTAATGAGAATGTCCCAACATATTTAAATTGGCTCTTGTCGGTTTCTGACCAACAAGTTTAATGTCAATGGGCGCATTTAATGCATAATAATAAATGGGTCACAGTCCATCCATCCATCTAATACGTGCATATCGTGGACAGGGTTTTATGTGGGCAGCACTGGGCTTAATGAAGGGGTACACCCGGGGTAGGATGCTGTAGTCACAAGGCACACACACACACTACAGAAAATGTGGGGTCCGCAGTCCACCGACCTGCATGTCTTTGGACTACAGGAATAAACCACAGAATCTGGAGGAGGCCTGGATGAGACGTGCAGAACTCGAACACACAGCCCTGGAGGTGCGAGATGACAGTACTGAGCCGTCATGATGGGTCACAGTCTTTGATGATAATCACATCTCCATTAATTGCACAAAACCAACTGGAAGCTTATGGCTTCTGATGTGCTCTCGCCCATCCACATATTCCTCATAATCGTAACAGTTATTTACTGGAGCTACATCAAAGGATGATGCTTCATATTTATTATAAAATCGAATCCTTTAATCAAAACTTACACAATGTGCTTAACACTATTCCCCAAAGACGCATACTTTGCAGCGAGTAAACAAATAATAATAATAATAATAATAATAATAATAAAATTATAATGCAAAAAAGAGCCCAACAATCATCAGAAGAAATGCTAATAAGGAAGGATGAAATATTTAATAAATCGTATAATGAAAGTACTGTTACTATAATAAGAAACTTAGCAATAATAAGATACAAAGTAAACTTTTTGAATAAACTTGAGATAATGTCACTTATGACCTAGTATGTTCTGATTCTTAGGAAATTAAGTGTCAATTCCTGCAGGCTGACTGCGACTAGAGTGTACAATTCCATGACACGATCCCACAAATCATAAAAGCCTTATTTTTTTCAAGCTATACCCAAAAATAGGTGGATTTCAGCCTGTTTTGCTCTGCCTATATTGATTTAGTCATCATGGTGTATTCCAAGTTCCTTCTTCTTGAATCTGGCAGGAATGCCCTGGTTGTAATCCATGCTCTCTGCATAAAACTCTCTGCTTTGCTTGAAATTTAAATTGACTGGAGAGGTTTTAAAATGTTTTTTTAGACCGAGAAGAACTGATTCACAGACAATATTATTTCTTCACAATGACTTGTGTTATTATGACATTTAATAAATTGCAAGAACACATGCAAGTATTATAATATATTAATGATGACAGTCATTGGGATAATGACCAATAACTAGATACTCTCAAAGACATTACTACATGTGTATGTGTGTGTTACTATATATATATATATATATATGTGTATTACTATATGCGTATAAATGTATATATATATGATGAGCCAACGGCAGCTCATAATATAATAATGAAGCGAAATAAATATTCTGCATTGCAAGGCATTGCGGCCGACTCCTGTAAAATATATTTCGGTATCTCCTGCTTACAATGGTGGATAACAGTGATTTATTATTTAGTCAAACTCACAAGCGCCATCCTACCTGCAACATAAGGCGTAAAATGAAAACCCTACATAACCACCGTCACCTCCTCTGCCCGAAAAATCAATACCGTGTATCTGGTGCTCCTCTAGAGAGTTCACCGGCATTCGCCCTAAACAATGGCACATGCATTATGAGAGAATGTCTAGTGGCAACAGGCTCGCACCAGTTACATCAAGCCACGGAAAATGGCAGAAGATCAGGGAATCGTCTTTCTCATTCTTACTAGCAAGTGTACGCAACTTCTACATGTCAACTCGCAACTTTTTATGGGTTCAGCTGACAGAATTTTTCCTTTTATCTTTTGCATATTTAGAGTCCATTTTCCCTGCCATCTATTGCATAATATATATTTAAAAATGCATAGTGTAAATATAAGGAAAATGTCCCATGTACTTCAACAAAGACAAATACATTTACCTCTTTTATTTACCTTCATTTACCTTTTTTACTTTTATCGTAACTACTCAGGAAGGTGATGTTCTCTCGAGATGTCGTATTTGATTTTGATTTTCTTGTTAATCAAACAATCAGTCAAATTTATCAGTTTTCCATCCATCCATCCATCCATCCATCCATCCGTCCATCCACTTCATACCAAGCATCTGTCTGTCAAAAAACATTTATCTAGAAGAGCCCATTGTATATGTGCAATAATATGCACTTGAAATGTCCTACAGTAACTGTGTGTAGCGGAAACCGGGAAAACTTGCTGAGAAAATGAGGGGTGGAAGCTGGGGGAGGCAGGACATATACTGCACGTTTTTGATTGGCCCATTTCAAAAAGTATAAAATACAAATCGCCATAGTTTTCTGATTGGGAAAATCCATTGAGTGGTAAACAGATTGCATTTTGTATTCTTGATAAAGACTTACAGAAGTGCCACTGAAAGCTATTGCCACCATATATTGTCCCTCAACTACGCAAAATAATTTGCCTAGCTGAATTTTATAATAGGGAATGCATCTCTGATATGTATTGGCTAAATTGGCAAATTTAGGAAAGCAGTCATGTGAACTAAAAGTGATTTGTGACCTGTATCGAAAGCAGCACACTTAAATGTTGTCATCAAATGTTCTCTTCATATAATTCTATTGTTTTAAACAGCTCTCGGTAAGCCGTTGATAATTATAAAGGTACAGCAAGGTAATCAAGAGTCAGTAATAAATCATCTGTGAAGTGAGCGTGTTTGCTTGTACCAAGATCATTCATCTTGTGAAAGAAAAGAAAACAATTACCATTAGTCTCAGCCCGTTAGCAACTCGTGACACTTGTACTGAGCTGCGCTTTGTTTCACAGAATTCAGCCAAGCTCTAAAAAGACCCAGTTCACCTGGCGAATCCTGACGGGACTTTTGCATTGGCTTTTATCTTTGGAAATGCACTACACAAACGGTATTTCTAAAACAGCAGGAATTTCACCTGTCACTCCTAACCTTCTAGCTAGAGAACTTGTGTTTTGTTTGCAACTAGCCTTCAACCAAACAGCTAAGGACAGATGCTAATTTTGGTCATTGAAATTCTTCACTGGAAGCAGATATGAACGTAACTTCTGTGTGAGTTTGTAGGTGATTTGAAAAAGTTAAATCAGCATGCTGTGCAGCTCAGCACCCATTTTACTGCTAAATATTTTTTTCACTATACAGGCTGATTAATATGAAAGCTGGAATATTTCTGCATGATGGATTTGTTTTGGACAAGTAGGCTTAAGTATTGTTAAATCAATCAGAAACTGGACTTACTTCTGTGGTGAGATCTTTTTATGAAAAAGCAAGAGGTCATTAGTATGAGAAAGTTGTCTGCTACACTTTGCCTTTTTATGAGTTTTATGTTTTACTTTTCAGCAAATTTTGACATGGTAGTCGGATGGTCACATTCTGGGGCACCTGCAGGATTTTACCTCAGGGTACATCTGTTAATGAACTGCAACCCTTACGTCAAACCGGGGCGGGTGCAGAGGTCACCTTCGGTTACATTTATCAGCTGGATTCCTCTAGGTACATTTTCCTTACTGGGGGCTTCCCCTTCTGTTACAAATGGCTGATCGTCCAATGCAATCATCTGCATAAAGTTTAAGTATCGGCTGGTGATATCGGTAGGCTGTGCTGAACGTTATATTGTGCATCTCTATATATCGTTGATTCCATCTCAAGAATTTTGAAAGGAAATTGCAACATTGATTCTAGGTGAAAAAAATCTGGTTTTATATTTTTCCCATAATCATCCAGCCACATGCCTCTTTTTGTGTTTCTGCTGCAGACATAAATGAAGCAAAGAAAATGTAGCATAAAATAATAAAATTTAACATCAAATTATAACCATATAATACATCCACATGCGAAGGTGCCCATTGTTACATTTAGAACTAGTGCATTGTTGAATAGTTACAGCAGTGAAGGGATTGGATTTGTACATTAAATAAATTTATTGTTAAGCACTGTAAATATTGGCTTCAAATATCTCAAGATAACAAATAACTCAAGAACATATTGACACCAAATTGGCTTCAAACATATATACACATATATATCAAAGATAATAGTACAAAAGGTACTCATACCTTTGTTAATTTGATGTTATAATCTTATGTCTATTACAAGCAGGATGTTGCAAAGAATTTATAAGAATTTTATAGATGGAATTAACTAGCTTGCAACATACTTTGTAGAGACAATTTAAATGTCGCACTCTCAGAACAGGCACTTCCATGATCACCAGCATTATCTTTAACTTGTGTACACGTATAGCAGGCCAACGGCTCTTCATTGCGATTGATGAAGCTTGGAGACCACTGGTGGCTGGGCGATCCATCCGCTGCAAGCAAAGCAATAGGAGGAGGCTTTATTTTTGCAGATCACTGGATGAGTAGATCACATCAGGCTTCCCTTTCACGGTGCTGAAAGCCAGATGACTGGGTGCCATTAGCCGTCTGTAAGCTTGGGACCAGATGGCCTTGAGCAGGAGGTAAAAGAGCAGAACAGGCAGGAGGCCAAGACTGTCTGTACTAATAGTCTGATTTAAATGTAGATATGGCTGCCTGAAATACAAAGCAATAGACTGATGTAATGTTGCAAGTTTATGTTTATCATATTGACATATATAGTATCTTATAATAAACCTGTATGGAGCAATGCCTTGTTGCTGTACACAAAAAAGCTCCCGTAATGACACTTTTTGCAATTTCAAATAGCTATCAAAATGCTGCTGCAGAGAACCACAATCATAAACACTCACAAAGTCATTTTCCACCATAGTGTGAAGCCCTCAGTGAATCGTCATCATTGTTACCTGCCTTCGATTAAGTGTTATCTTTTTACAATAAGCCAGTGTTCACCACCCAGTTCAAAAGGCCACCTAAATTTTTGCACACTTCCTGTTATGCAGGACAAATTGCATTAAGGTGCAAACCTGAATGAGAACCAGCAATTTGTTTTTTAATGCTAAGCGATATTCTGGTGCCGCGTTGGGCTTAAAGTGCATGATCGGATATCGTGTGGAATACGGTTCCTTAACACCTGATGCTTTGAGATGCCAATTATTTGATAGCTTATAGAATATAATAGGCCATAAACAGAAGCTGCAAAGATGAGACAGAATAATGGAAGTATTTATCCTCTCTATCACAGGAGGCTGTTGTTTATCCTTCCCATTTGATTACTTTTCTTGCTAGGAGGAAAGGAATGAATTCATGTTTCTACTCCTTGTATACCACCATAAGAAGACGATGCATCGACGTGGTGACTTAACCATAACTGCACCCACACTGACACACACTGCCAATCAAGTACTGATGAACCTCCTGGAGCAGATACTTCTTACCTGACAAAATAATGATGAAGTTCTTTCTCGCAAATATAGAAGCTGTTTTATTTTACAGTAATAGTTGCAATGGCTATTTCAGGCTTGCTGGCCAGGAGACACCAGTAAAGCTATGATAAGACTCAATCGGACTGCAGTCGAATAGTCTTTTTGCTTATGAAGGTTCCTAACTGAGTGAAATAACCAGGAAGTGTCTAAGTGGCAGCCATAAAAAGAGCTGTTCAGTTCTGTAAAATGAAGAAAGGTGCTTCGGTGATTCTTTTCTCATCTCCTTTAGCATAAGGAACACCGGAGATAATGCCATCCCACAATTCCCTGTGGCAGAAACATTTAAAGTGACGCACCATCAGCGCAGATTGTAAAAGATTATAATCAGCATATTAGCCATAAAACAGAAGTCTGTCTTTCCTGAAAAAGAGATAATTATTTGTCAGATGATGATTTTATTTCGGCATGTTTGAAACTGAAGAATGATTGATATGTAGTGTGTTTATAAGCCTAACATATATGGCCATCTTGCACACTTTAATAATTATTTATAGAATAATTGGGACGCATGTCGATAAATGTATGTAGTATGTAAGATGAGGGTGAGCAGCCATTCTTAATGTGCCTATATTCCAATTAAAATTTCAATTCCAACACTAGAAATGAAGTAATGTTATCCAGATTTATGTAGCCCACATGAAACAACACGGTAAGAATGCACAGAGCAAAGATGCAGTTTTTGTAGTTTAGTTTATTTTCGAAACATAGTTTCATATAGCGGAGCCCCCATCAACGTCTGCCACGGCATAATTGTATAGTTCTGTGTAAGTGCAGACGGATCACTTTAGCATCACGGTTCTCTCCACACATTAGTCTTACCCTTAGCAAAAAGTAGTTTATTCAAGTGTACTATGAGTATATTTATTTTATACTAAAACTGAGGCAGTATACTTGAAGTTTACTTTTTATATACTATATTTTATATACTTAAGAATAGTACAGTGAAGTATACTTGATTTATACAGATTCTGCTGATTATACCTTTCTGCCACAAAGTACTAATAATCATTTTGACAAAGAAGTGCTTGATATTGGAGAGACTATTATGTTTACATTTTTACATACAAATGTGTACTTTTTCTTTAATTTTTTCAGTAAAGAAGGACTTGATTTCATAGAGGCTCTTTGTTTTTGAAATGCACATCTGGTATGTTTTAAAATGTTATATAAATATATCAAACATGTTCCCAACATTCTGTCTGGTGATTTTGTAAATACATTGCAGTCTAGTGTACATACAGTATGAGTTAAATTTAACTTTAAAAAGTATATTTCAAGTATATGAATAGTATGCTACAAATAATATGCTAAGCAAACTTACAAGTATACTTAAAGTAAAACAAGTACTAAACTAGTAAAATAGCAAAACAAAAATATTTTTTAGTTTTAGTAATTCTAAGTTCATAAAAGTATACTTCAAGTGTACTTCAATAAACTAAAATGTGGACTAGAAGTATATAACTATAGTACACTAGTAGTATATAGATGAGTGTACTTGTATATTTGAAAGTATACTTTTTTTTAAATTAAAATGACCTTATAAAGTATACTTAAAAATATAAGTATAACTTAAAACTTAAAAATAATAATTTAAAAATGTTCCAGTTTAGTCAGAAGAAGTATTAAATTGGTATACTTTCTAGTACATTACAAATACATGGTCCATAGTATACCTGCTATGCTTATACTCAAGCATACTTAATGAACTTCAAGTATACTACTTTTTGTTAAGGGTATAGGCATGTGATAGTTATAGACAATTTCTTGATAATTTTTGCACAGATAGTTACTGTAGGAACTATGCATAATAAGATCTTTTATATTTTATGATTTGTATGTCAGATTTCCTTCATTTCACAGTCTGACGAAATAATTCCTCTCCAAGGAATTCTGTGTTTGAAGACGCATCAGTCAAAGCTACATTTATTAAAGCGATAATAGGAATCAGTTATACTCTGCAGCACTAGAGTTTATCTTCATTAGAAGAATGTTGCTAAACACTGTCATGCTTCATTAATAGATTTTTTTTTCTTCTCAGGTATAACAGGGATCCCTCTGACAGACTATTTCAAGTCTTGCTATCTTAGCTATGGTGTGTGATTCAGCCGGTTAAGCCTGTGATTGGAAGGTCACTAGTTTGAGCCCAGCTTCGGCAGGATAGTTAGGTCTGTGGACCCTTGAGCAAGGCCCTTAACCCCCAGCTCCATGGTTGCTGCTACAGGCGGCTGCCCTTGGCTGCCAAGCTTGGTCTCACCTACATATGTGCCTCTGTGTCATGAAGAGCAATATGGGATAGGCAAGAAGAGAATTTCTTCAAGGGGATCAATAAAGTTTCATTACTATTGTAACGTTTTTTGGACAGGGTTGTGGGGGGAATTCTATCCTAGGCAGCACAGGTGAAGGGTACACTGTGAAAAGATGCCAGTCCATTACAGGTCACACACACTACTGGCAATTTAGAGGCACCAATTAATGTAAGTGCACATCTTTGGACTTCAGGGGAGACCTCATGGCCAAGGGAAAACATACAAACTCCACACCTATACAGTATACACATTTAGAGAGAAGGCCTGATTCAAACCCCGACCCTCATGTTTTCCCCAGTAATATCAAAACAAGAAACACCGCAGAGCTTTTCCAAAATCTGTAGACCAATTTGTTGGCAGGGGTCTTGATGATGCACAGAGATGGTCTTGCCACATCCATTGGAGTGGTACTTGCTGGTTGCTGATTAATGAACCTTTTCAGAGGCACTCTGGAAGTAATCGCTGTTTCGTATTCAGTGATTACTTTGGCCTATTGTTATGTATGCACATTCCCCAATGAAAGAAAAAAATCTCATAATTAGTCTCATAGACTGGAATCTGCGGCTTTCTTAATCAAGACAATTAGGGTTGGGTGGCCAACCTGCCAAAAGGAGTATGAGAATATTTGGCCTGCCTTATTCTTAATCAGCTGTGCTTGCCTGTCTAATTTAGAGGGCCATGTTGTGCTCAATTCAGGGACTTAATTTCTTCTCAAAAATATCTGTAGGTCAGTGTTTCGCAACCTGCTTGGCCCTCAGGGACCCCCAGACAGTCCAAGTTTTTGCTCCTTCCAAGCTCCCTACCAGACAGTCCACATTCGAAAAACTTGGGGTGTCTGGTGGTCCCCGAGGACCAGGTTCGGAAACACTGCTCTAGGTGCTTAAACAAAAATGGCTTGTTTAGCAAGACGACTTGTTACGAGACATTCAGGAAATCCCACCCTTCAACCCCTTAGGAAGGGACTACGCTACTTTTCCATCCCCAATAAGTTCTCAGACCACAGAATTCGTTGACAGTTTCTACCCAAGGCATCTCAACAGATGCTAACTGTGCATCAAAATTGCATTACAATAGACACTCTCAATAGTAAATTTTCTTCCCCAGACTCTGCCTGCAGATGTATCTATAGTAATATATCTATGGTAATATACCTGCTAAGTGTTTGTTATGTCTATTGTTATGTTATGTTATTTATTTATTTGTTTGTTTGTTTTTCATTCATTCATTCGTTTGTTTGTTTATTTATTTACCCCTAGGTGCTGTAGTTATTGTTCCATGTTTCATTTTGTCTGTCATTTATCAGGCGGTGAAGTCTACAGGAAGCAGGTAAGAAGGAATGTCATTGTACTCTACATATTCATCCATCTTTCAGCCACTTATCTAGTACAGGGTCACTGAACTATGTTGGCCTGACAAGAAAAACAAGGTGAACCCTTTTCTCCCCTTCACAAGCCCATTGATGTGGGCAGTTAAGGAGCATGAAAGTCTGCACTCCCACAATTCACTGTTCTTAATGACTTTGAGGGCCACAAGCTGAGGCAGTTTTTCTTCTGAAAATCTCCACTTTTTAAAATGAAGGCAATTAACAACCCAATTTAAGCTGTTTCTCTTTAGAAACGTTCAGTGTAGTCCACTTGAACACTCATATTTTCACAAGTGAAATAACCGCCCCTTCCCCATAATTTCCGGTGCTCTACTACTGCTTACCTCTTCATTATATTACAGTCCTTACAAATGATGTTGCCTTGACGACCCAAAGCAGTGAATGTAGCGCACGGCAACTGATGTGCGCTGCCTCATACACTGCATTTTCCAGGCAGTTTTTAATATTCATATTTTTTATGATATATTGAACTGCACTGTTCACAATGTCTTACTTAATTTTAACATACAATATGTTGTTTTTTCACTACTAGTTATTTGGTGTAGTAATTCAAATTTTCCTGTGCTATATCAAAAACGTACTTCTGGGAGTTTACTATTGAGAGTTTACTATGAGTGCTGTTTCTTCTATTCTATATTATTTTTCATGCCTGTGAAATGTGTCTTCCTTTCTTTTAGTATTGAATTCAGGTTTGCTTTTCATCCATATCTAGTTGAATATCAGTAAAGCTTCTATGTACTGTATATGTAAGGCCAGTATTACATGCATTTCTGAGGTCTCTGTTACCTACATTCCTGCCCATTCGCCCATGTCTTCAACATACCAGGCCTTTTAGTGGTCTTTTTTTAATATTTTACCTGGGTGGAGCTTTCTATCCACTCTATTTTAATTAATTCTAATTAATTTCAGCCACTTTTTTTTTAGAAACTGAGTAGTTAATTGCCTGGGTCATTAGGCAGCGTGGCAGTAAGGGATATGGACTTTTTTTTCCTGACGGTTACCAGTGTCTGTCCCCAGGAAGTACCCTGCCGACGCAACCTTGAGAAAGTTAACAAAGGCCTTCTAGCTGTGGAAATTGGCAACTTTGTGAATCACTTTTCGATGAACGTGTCTCCTATGCAAGGGCATCATTGTGCTTTCAATATTTGGGGGACAAGGACAGATCCATGAAGTGAGTCAAACCCACTCGTTCACAGCATCCTGTATGTGTGTATTTTTGTCTGTTGTATGTATGTATGTATAGGCTACCCAGTCATGTCAAAATTAACTGCATACAGTCATTTAAGCGTATACAACTGAAATTAGCAAAAAATGTTTTTCCCCTTCATCAGCAGGTTAGATGACAACCAAATTCTCCTGACAAATTTATTCATATCTTTAAAAGCAAAATCCTAGAAAACATTGGCTGGGGCGGTCACCACCGTTTTGAATATTGGGTGGGATGTGTCCAATCCGCCCCCATAAGTAACGCCTATGATACCCTGCAACTAAATGTTAATTTCAGAATTTTCAAGTACTTCTTCATAAATAGGTCAAAAGTAATTAACCTTTAATCTTCCAATTAGCTTATATGTGTCATATTATGTACCAGTGTCTGTCTGTCTTTCTCTCTGTCTCACATTATAGCTACATTGTGTCTGAATGCTTGTTCCTTGCAAGAAAAGTCATCAGGGGCTCACTGAAGTCTGATAACATCCCCATTCACTCACCTGTGCATTATCACCCATTATACGCTACGATTATGATTACTCATCTTATGTGAGCAAGGTCCTTGTGAGAGCTTGGAATACAGTGAGGAACGAACCACCCCAAAGATGAACTTAAACAGGTCCTCCTAACTTACGTTAGCCTCTTTCCAATACACTGCGGTTCACAGGACTCCCCCTCAGTAAGCAGTGAACCAGAGTGATTTTAATTAAATGAAAGGCCACAGAGATGTGACTCCAGTAAGAACGGGCATAATTTAGGGCCTCAATATAAGATGGTGCCCGTGTGTAGCATCTTGAGCAAGACAGATAAGGATTAGAGTTATGGTCATTAAGCCATGTGCTAGTAGAGGGGGCAGGACCAACCAATCAGATGTCTTGGTCGCCCCTCCACTAGTTGATTGGACCCAACTCCTCCACAATCTGATTGGTTATCTGTCTGAACCAGTCATTTTTTTCTTCTGCCCTCAGAACATTTTTGCGCAAGTAAAACTCCCATGAGTGAGTTTGAAGCGTGTTAAAGGTAATGGCAGCTCAGTAACAGGCGGTGCTCAGGAAGAGTGTTTGCTGAAAGAGGCTGCAAGAAAGAAAGGAAAAAACTGCCATCTTTAATTATTTCTGTCAAAGGGAACCTTTATTGCTCATAACTGGAAAATGCTTCTCAGCCACGCGTTGCGGTTGCCGCCGGCAAGAGGGGCTCAAGAGACGCGAATAGAGCAGAGCTGTGACACCGAACGATGTATGGCATCTTGAGCAAGATAGATAAGGGAAGACCACAGTGACAATCATTATGTGATATAGAGCAAACTGAGGATTCATACATGTATGCAAGATACATTAGCTTTACCTTTATAACATATGTATGGATGGTCCGAAGGTCACTGGTTCAAATCCCGTGGCTGGCAGATTGATGCCAATGTGGGCGCTGCACGCTGGCTGACCCTGTGCTGTGACCCCCAAGCTTGCTCTCACCTGTATATGTGTCTGTGGAGAGCAAGATGGGGTAGGCGGAAAGACAATTTCCCCACGGGCATGAATAAAGCATGACTATTCTACTACACATATATCCCCATATTCCAAATGCTTATATAGTTCAGGGTCATGAGGATATGTGTGGATTCCATGTAGACGATGGCAATATGGTTGGCTCCTATTTGTGGCACATTTAATTAATACCTCATAGAAAAACTATGTATGCATGTCTTAGAAATCCAATCTTAGGTGTAATATATTGTCAAATAAATACTTGGATGAGGAACTATGGTTCACTTTGGTAAGCCCAGCTGAATCTTTCCGAGTTAAAGGCTTCTTCCCTGTTTGATATGCTTGTCACTTCCTGGAAGGCCTGTCAAGATAATTATGTTATCAATTGTGTTTCTGACCTCAATATTGGCAAATTGTCAGATTATATACCTGCAACATTTTGGGCAGTTGTGCTGCCTTTACCCTCTCATCTCCTCTCTGTGTTGCAAGCGCAGCTCAGGGCTGATTCATACATACTGCACATGAAAGTATGCATGCACACACATAATGCAGTACTGGACCATCCAAGGTCCTTAACGTTCAACACGGCAGTTTAAAGCTGCCTTTAAAAGTCATATATAGGAAGTGTGGTATGGTTTTTGTAAAAATAAATTAAAAATTTTAATTTATACTAACTTACAGTATGCATGGTAGGGTTAAAATGTTAGCAAAAACATTTCCGTAAACTGAAATACAATAAGATACAAAAATAAAATAAAAACTATAACTAAACTATAACTACAATTTACTTCTATCCTTAGAAATAAAATTACAGTACTAAAACATAAAGTAAAATATATAACTAAGTAGATCATTAAAATAGCAACTAATGAAACTATGGTATACACATACTGTATATTTTCATGTAATTTCATAATCTGTACAAATGTAAAGAATTTAGATGTAGAGGACACATACATATACTCTCATGCAATCTATATAAACTTAGAGAATATAGTCTTAGAAAACATATATTATTGCACTGTGTGTATGTACTACTGTACTATCCGATATCCAACACATTGCTGCAGTGTGTGTTAACTGCATAAATGCAACTATGCGCTTGAAGAAAGTGTGCGGTATTCAGTATGTTACTGCACTGAGTGTTCACCATGTAAGTAAAACTTTGAACTTGAGAAAGTAGACGGACAATGTAAAACTAAGTGCCTAGTATGGCAGAAAGATGTGTAACCGTTAAGTATATAAAAAATAGAACAGGGATGCTTGGGGCACTAATATGTTTAAAAGAGGCAATAGCAGTTAGGAAGCTGGGAAGAGCCTCTGTTGAAGCGGGGAAACCTGGGAAGCTGAAGAGGATGGAAGACACCTAGAGACCGCCCTGTGATCAGCCCATGACGAACTAGAAGTTAGTAGATAAGAACATGTATAAAAATTATGTAACTAAGTGCTGTGGTCACATTTTCAGGGTGCCCAGCCTTGTTTGCACCTCTGTGGTACTATGCAAGCGATTCCTGACCCCTGATTGACCTGGAAGGGAAAACCATGGCAAAACCACACACTTTTTCAAAGGAAAAAAAATAAAATTAATACTCTGATAACACTGATGCAATGTCATACATGGGTTTATTATGTTGCAGTACAGATGTCTTTTATTGTAGTTTGCAGCCATCTGGGAGTCTTTGTAACCACTTAGCGAAGAATCATATAAATCGCACTATTTCTGGACTTTCTCTGTCAACCATTCTTCAAATCTGCTATCCATTTTTGTTATTATTCTGATCACAGAAGGTAGAGAAGGTGTTTTTATACAGTCTTTGGTCTGACTTCTTTCTGTCATCCTATCACTTTTCCCCTTGGCCGATGAACGATCAAGGTGCGTTTGTGTCACTGAGTAGAGTCTCCACAAAGCTGGGTTGGCAGTATATTGCCTGCAAAGGAATGAAAGAATCTCTGTACACCTGCGCCAAATGTTTAATATGTAATTTTTATTTTGTTAAGAAAGCTTGAAATTACATTTTATCTATTTTTTGGTCGTGTGGTTTTATTTATGTTTTATTTAGGATATTTGCATTTTTTGACATTTCAATTCTAATGTCTACTGTAAATATTAAGAATTAAAAGTTTATTGCTCTTTAAAAGGGTGTACTTGCTTTATTATGCTATTATATCATCATTACATCAGTGGCATAAAATAATAAATCTTAACATGACAATGATATCGTTTATCGTAACTCTTTCTGGAACAATATATCGTCCAACTGAAGTAGTTACAGTATCGTGACAGGCCTACTTCCTGGATGTCGACTGATAACATCGGTTCCTTTACCTTAACTGGACTGACCGTGCTCCCGCATCTCCTTACATTTCCTGTCCAGTAAAGATATTGACAAGGAACTGAGTGTGCTTGTTCAGTTTGAAATTTTTGCCCAGTTAAAAAACCACTCATTACCAATACATGCTCTACATGTCTATTTAACTACAAACCTCGTTAGATATGTCAGATATTTGATACTGTAAACATGTCCCTTCGGATAGCAATTTTGAGTTCACCGTTATTTTCCATTGGGATGAAAACAGGGTAAAAATAAGCCTACTCATATTTTCACTTAGTCTTTTTTGGTTCGTTCTCTCATTCCTGCTGAACTGTACAGTACTAAGCCTTGACTTTATTAGTAATCAGGGATTGTGTCTGTTTTAAATACGACAATTACAAAGTTTTGTCCTGAAAAGGAAAACATCACAAAATAACAGAAATGAGGAGCAAAGAGTTTACAGAGACACACATTTGTTTATTTATACAAATGTCCAATATGTATGGTAAATACCAGGTCAACAGCAGGCTTTTAAGCACCAAACAACCAACTGCAAGGCTGCAAAATGGTCAAAGCCATATGCTTGTGTATTTGTGAAACTTCTGTTTTGTATTATAGCTACAGCTAAGTGTAGTATTTTGCCCTTAAGCCACAGTTAGCAGCTATGAAAGTGCCAGGGCTGCATTCGCTTTTAGAGCCTGTTCATTTGCCTGTGCCTTTTTACTGCTAATATAAAATTACTTTCTCTTTTGTCTCTTGGCCTGTAACACACACTCAGACCTTGTGTCCCAGACCCACAGCTGCTAGTCCTTTCCAAGACGAACACATTTCTGTTCTCCTTTGTGTTTTCCTTGTGCTGAAGCCAAAAGAGAGGTGTCTTTTGTTTCTGTTTCTCTCCAGCATTCCATTAAACTTGGCCCACAATTTCTTTTATTTAAAATTGTGTTTTTCAGTGGATATTGGTGGCTCAGTGGGTAGCACTCTTGCCTCACACCAGTTGTAGGACTAATTGGCATCTCTGTAAGTGAGTGCATATGTTTATATGTTCCGGATTGGCATCCCATCCAGAGCAGTATTGGAAGGTGGCTGGATTGATTCAGCTAACACTTTTGGCCAAAGTGACATACAAGTGAGGCTGAAAGTGTATCACAAGCATAAAGCTGTCAAGGAGTGACAGGTGACAAGTGAAAGTTAGAATTGGTATAGCAAGAGCTATATTAAACATTCTAAGTGTGTGTGTGTATGTGTGTGTATATATCATTTTTAATGATGTTGTGTTAAACAAAAATGGAAAATGAGTACAGCAGAGTTCACCAATTCGTTTCAATTGATTCACAAACCAGCTTTTTCATCACTGCTCAGTAAGAGGCCAATATAGTTTTACAGATGCATGGAAATGCATATATTTTTTTTAAATAAGTTTGGTTTATATATTAATTAAAGAACCATTTAATTTTAAAATAAGTAATATTAATGAATATTTGTCAGCATCAGTTTTTGTGAGATACCATCTGGCTAAAACTAAAAAGGGAAACAGTCGTGTATTTTTCTGGACAGGCCAGTTTGGGGCCACTGGCCGCCATTTGCTGACCTATGGAGTACAGTGTTCCAGCAAAGCATAATTTTATTACCTCAGTCTCAGATGACCATCCATTTTCTAGCTGTTTAGCCTGGAGAGGGGCATCTGGAGCCTTTCCCATGTCAGGAGCGAGAGCCACAGCCTGGCCGGGGTCCTCGTGTGTCGCAGGGAACATACACAAGCCAATCAGAGTGGGGGAGAAACTCAAACCCGCATATCAGGAGATGTAAAGCAACTCCCCACTGGGTCACTGTGCCACCAGACTTCTGAACAACAATTACAGTACGGGAATCTGCCTAATTCCATGAACATTGAAAAGTACATTAGTAACATATACCTTATCAATCTAGTTAAACCAATTACTTCAAGACAATTATGAATACATTCCTGTTTTTAACTTGACAGGCATTCATTTAATCAACACCACTGCCGATACAGTTCACTGTGATTAGTGCATTGCAAATCTTGACAGTTTATTTGGTGTCTTTTCTTTAGGGTGTAGATCTTTTGTTTTTTTCCATAACAAAGGTTATGAACGTGTATAATTTATGTAATACATCTGCTGAAAATTCTTGCTATATGCATATACTGCCCTTATTAAAGAAATATCGAAGTACATCCCTAGATACACAAATGACCCAAAACATTATGACCATGCCCACATGAAATGTTGTGGTTAATCCCACTAAAGTCAAATCAGGAGTCAGGAACCGCTTCTGTAGAATTCCAGTGTCAGTCTTTTATTGTATCCATGTAGGTTACATCTAAGATCGGACACCCTGCAGGACTGTGTCCTATGCTGAATTACGCTCATTTATTTTACACTTCTCTTATCAGGATATTCGCCATAGGGGGTGTCCCAAGCATCATCTTTCTGGACCAATTGCTATCATTGTGCCTCCCCATCCAGGTCAGACATACGCAGCATACATCCATGATGGGGTGGTCATAATGTTTTGGCTCATTTGTGTATAGGTATGAGTCCATGCTATAAATTGAGTGCCTTACAATAGAATTGGCCTTACAGTGTAAACCTCAGTGGGGTGGGTAACTGCCAGTTTGGCTTGTAATGTGTTTCAAAGTGAGCTGAGTGCTTCAGATGTCTGCTGAAGGCTTTGAAGAGACTAAATATGAAAGTCATCTCAGATCTCCAAAGACACATTTCAAGGTCACTCAATGTACGAGTAACCAGATAAGGCAGCATTTCAGAAGATGCTAAGGAACTTGCAGGTAGTGACTAAATGTTTGGCAATTGCTAGCGGTTTGAAGAGTCTTCAGGGGAAATGTATTAATGACTGGGGGGACATGAGCAATGATCATTTATTCTGAAGTCATACAACAACCCACAGATCCTGGGATATGTAAGACTAAAAAGGGTACATGTAAAAACCAATCAGATGAGCAAGTGCCAGTTGTGCTACAGAAGTCATATGACTCAGTAAAACAAACAAACAAACAAACAAAAACATGTAAGCTACGGACATCCTCTATGTGGGTAGAAATGTGAAACTGAATACTGTAGATACAGAAACGACAATGGCTGAAAGAGACTGAATACTCCATTAAAGAATGCAGACAACTGAGAAAGCAATTAGGAACAGAAACACAATAGAGCAGCGGTATTCTAACTGTGTGATATGGCCCTAGTGGGGTGTGCAGAGGAATTACATGATTGAGGGCAGGGCTGGACTGGGACAAAAAATCGGCCCGGGCATTTTGACTAGAGACCGGCCCACTAGGTATTATTGGCAAAGCC
>JAODKF010000038.1:13659401-13673119 GCA_026779585.1 Mormyrus proboscirostris | reverse complement strand
AGATAAGATTTTAACAACTCTGAGCTATTAGTTAAGTTCTCCCCAAACGAGCTTGATAGGCCGAATGGCCTCCTCTCGTTTGTATAGTTCTTATGTTCTTATATATGACAACTAGGAAATCGATTCAGGCTATGATGATTTCTAAACGTATTTTAAATTAAATGGGGCTCACATGTCGTTGCATTATACTGTAATTGCACTGGAGGCCCTGGCACGCAACATTTTTTGCTAATAGAGACTTGGTGAAATGAAAAATGAAAAGAAGATAATTAAGAAATTCATTTTATACATAATGCATAAAGACAATTGTGAACAGAGAACTTCCTCTTATTTTGTGGGACTGCAAGGGTCACTAGAGGAGTGTGGGTGTATGCAAAGGGGTACGACCTGCTTCTGCACTTCAATGGCTGCGCTGCAGTAACGGTTTCCTACAAGGATGAAAGAAGTGTCACAATGGGAATTTACATTAAAGTTAATCAGACAATTGATTGTAATCTAATTTAATTTCCTTGACTTATGTTACTTTTAGAGACAGCACAGTAATATAATGATTTGTCCCTTTATTCCTGTATATCGGCGTGTTATCACTTATCAGTATGCTCAGTTTGGGTTACAGTATTTTTTTAGATGTCTTACACTTTCTCCATATCCGTCCAGGGGTGGTGCAGTAGACAGCAGTGTCACCTAATAACTCCATGACTGTGCAATTTGCATGCTCTTTCTTTGTCATATGGGCTTTCCTCCTGGTTCCCTGATGTTCTCATGCAGTCCAAGACAGAAGTAATGTCAATGGGTGTCTAAGAGGTATGTGTGATTATGTGTCACTGTGTATGTATAAATGTCTTTTGATTTGCTTGATGTAGGTTAGAGTTGGCATGAGGATTTGGGCCTGGTTTTGGGATACACTAAGGGTTTCGAGTGAGGGTTAGGGTCAGGGTTGCATTAGGGTTTTGGTTAGGGATTCGAGTTGGCTAATCTAGTAAAGTTAGATTTTGTGTTATAGATTGGGTTTGCTTTAGGATTGCGGCTAGAGTTAGGGTTGGCTTAAGCACTGGAGTTAGGGTTAGGTGTACCATAGTACTTCAAGCTAGGTTTGCACTAATGGATGCTCTCTGGTGTATATCTCTGGTTACATTTAGTGTTGCAAGAAGCATTTATGCTAAAATTAGCATTTCATTTGTGGGATACAAATTGGATTAAGTTTAGCATTAGGGTTCTTGCTAGGGTTACTGTTAGGTTTATTGTTAGGGTTAGGGTTAGGGGTTAGGGTTAGGGCTAAGGTCAGGGTTTGGGTTGTCATTAAGGTCCATTATAGTTATTGTATGAATGAGGGTTATTTAGGTCATTATGGTTAGACCTCATTCTGGAGCTGCAATCAGCTTTCCAGCTAGGGTTTGCGATTTTGGTTTGAATAGGTTTAAGACTTGAGTTAGGCTTTAGCATTTGGCCGTGGATTGATTTGGCACTAGGTTTGACCACAGGGCTACAGCTAGGGTCAGTCTAAATTTGATATTGGGAACCTTCACACATTTTTGGTGGTCACCACTCCAGACTCGTACTGGCCCACTAAATGTTCAAACCCCACTTTTTCCTCTTGTTTAGATATTATTTTGTATTTTATATTTATATGTGGTATTATTGATCTAGACAGCACAGTTACTAGAGCAGTTTACATCAATCTCTGTATCACTCCTGGTGACTCCTGCAGCAGTGGTGGCTGGACTGTGTACAATCTGATCTGGCCGATCAAGCTCATCTTTTGTGATACAAAACAATGGTCTTGTAGCGCACAAAGCTAGTGTCGGACTGCTAAGTAGAATGCTACGTGATCTTGGCAGGAGGCGATCTGCGTGTGCTCAGTCAGTCTGTTAGCAGCACTCATGCTATACCAAGGAAACATATTTATAACTGAACTAATTGCAAAGTTAGAACTAATTACAAACTTATATGTGAACTTTGTCTATGTTGCTGACAAACGTGTTGGTTGGTAAATGATAAATGAATAAATGAATAAAAAACTTATATGCATACAAAAAAGAGACTTAAATATAGTCAGTAAGACAGAATAATAGGCAGCCTTTAACCTATTATTAATAGAAGATGTTTACCCAGATTGCGATTCCATCTGAAGTACTGTAACTATCAGTACCTTTTACATGAAAAGATCCACCCACATCACGCACAATGTACATCCCTTTGCAATTAATTTATCAAAAATGCATGTTTTTATTGTGTAAAAACAGTTTATTTAGCCAATATGTTTTCCAATATGAGACCTAACTCGGGTTATCCAAATAGTGAACCCAACATGTTACATGATTAATGGTGCAGAACCATTTAGATGTCATTCTGAAAGTATGTTGTGTTCCTTTGTTAAATCTAACCATCACTTAAACATTAATAAAACAAAGGATCGCTCCTGCGAAAGTGATGCAAAATAACTAATTATTTCAGCTATAATAAACACTACGTTAAGTGTAACATTTGTATTGTCCCACAACTCCTATGCCAAAAAATAACTGTGCAGTTGATTACATGGGATGGTTTTGTCAGTTTCATTTTAATTTTACTAGCATTTCATATGTAAAATGCTTCAGTTCATTTCCTCTGGGCTTCCCACTTTCTCTCCGCAATCCAAAAAAACATATATGGGCAACTTGGGGTCTCTGAATTGCCCATAGTATGCTTGTGTGTATGTGTATGTGTCTACTGTATGTGTGGATTAGGTTTATATTACCAAATGTCCCCCACAATGTGACAAAAAATCTGTTGTTTTGACATTGTGGGAACCATTTTTCATCAGGTCCCCACAAAGTTCTGTGAATGCAATCAAAAAACTAAAAACAGCAAAAGTCTCATATTTTGTTTGGTTACTTATGGTTAAGGTTAGGGCTGGGTAGGGGTTAAGGTCATCATGTTGGGCTTAGAGTTGATGAATAGAGAGTCCCCATAAATCTAGAATTACAAATGTGTGTGTGTGTGTGTGTTTGTGTGTGTGTGTGTTTGCACCCTGCATTGTTCTAATATCCTTTGTGTTCCCAAAGCTTCTTCGCATGGGCTCCAGGCTTGTCATAAATTGCTTTCTATATGCTTTAACAATATTATTAAAATATATTATTTTTCAAGGTATCTAGCCCCCTTTTTAGATCAATAGGACTATAATTCAATACAGTACAGTACCACCTGGTGTTTGTAAATGACCAATTGTGCGACTGATTAAGTTGTCCCTGTGTTTGCCCTTAGAAAACTGACACTTAAACTTTTCATCTGCATACTCTTAGCACATTTTCTGGATAGCAGCACATTTATCATTTACAGATTTACAGTAGAAATTGGTAAACTACTGATCTCTATTGTTCCTTTAAATCAATCAATAAACTCTTCTATTACCTACCAGAACTGAGGCATAAGTTTTTGGAAGGACAGCAGTGGAGGTATTTTTTCTTCTGTCCATTTTTATAATCAATTCAAATTCTGTTTCAGTCCTTTTTTGTATATATGTTTTTTCTCCTTTATTGTATCATGGCTAGAGACTGACAGATGACAAATGCATTTTGAGACTCCTTCAGCAATCGCAGTTAAATGAAGTGATGTGGTAAGTGCGATGCTCACATCACAGCATCGCACCTTGTTTAATACCTGTCTGTCACACCCTGTCCAGGGTCACTCCTGGGTGATATGAACTGTAATAATAATTTTCAGCTCTTCAACAGGATGACAGGTATTGACCTCTAGCCATGTTTACGATGTATAGTTACCCCTGCTGATTGGCAGAAGCTGTGCAGGGTTTTATTTCCTTATTTGTTTGTTTACTTATCACAAGGAATGTGCACTTCTCCGCTGCCCGCCTCCACAACGATCCACATCCACCTTAACCTGTCCAGAGAGAAATACGAAGTCATTGGCTGGTGATGAAGATTGTAAGCTCTGAAATGCATTTAATATATTATGTAATCACAAAATACATACAATATACGGTGTTGACCCGAATATAAGACAGGAGTGGTGTCATCTTATATCCGGGGTCTAGACAAAAAGGGGTATAGATAGCACCAAATATTTGCAACAAGTATTTTGACTTGCTGTAATATAGATCAGCCGTAAGATTTCTTGTGCGAGGCTGAGAGTCAAAACGCGTGAGTGACGTGCCAGACGCGTGAGAGCTGGCAGCCCTGGTAATGTATGTGTTTAGCGTGTATCCCTGAGTGTCCTGTGAATTGTTGGTTTCCCCGGCTGTGCCGCTGCTAGTGTTAAACTGATAGTGGTTGTCAATAAAGATAGGAAAGTTATTTTCAAAGAGCATATCGTTTATTAATATGGGTCAAACCTTTCTCCGCAAAATGCTTTTTTACCCTGTTCATGTGGGTATGGCGCATGAAAAACATTCTACGCCCACAAGGGTTGTGGACTTTGTAATATTCATTATCTATCCCTGCCAACCCCCCCGCCCCCCCCCCCAAATAATAGGTTTGTTTTTTGAAATGTTCACTGTAGTTGCTTTTTAAGCTGTGGTTGCTATTTAACTTACTATATGCTCTTGTTAAATAAAATAATTTTCTTTATAAAGACTTGGTATTCCAAAAGCATTTTTTTCTAGATGCCAGAAAGTGCAGGGTCATCTTATAATCAAGGTTGCCTTATATTTGGGCCAATACAGTAATTAATCCCTGTACAGATCTATGAATCTATGAAATGCTTCAAGTGTAGAGGCAGCTGAATGGAAAGCAACTCACAAAATTCCGAACTAAAAACTTGGAGATATGATGACATGATAAAAACGGCTAAACTGGTTGAGCGCGCACACGTGGGATTAAAAACGACACAACTTCCATCTTTTCTTTCAGCTGTAAACGGGGGTGGTAAAACAACTGTGACTGGAGAGCAAGCTCATATTCATCTGCTGGGGGAGCACTTGGAGTTCATAATTCACATGAGCTGCTTTTTGGGTGCTTCTGCCGTTCAATTGCCTCCATATCAAAGTACCGTTCCCCAAGTCCTATTACAGAAGGCCTCTGACCATAAGGAAGTCTGTACACTGTTGATGGCAGTGAACTCCTTGCACGCTCCACAGCTCAGTGACCTTCCAGAACAATGTGAGAAGATCAGACACCAAGGAAAAAGTAGGTGGCAGGGGAAAATTAAGATTAGTCTCGTGGGATTTTTTGTTAAATTCACAGTGGCAACAAAGCCACATCTGCTCAGCTTCCAGTACCCAAAAACATTAGAGAAGCCCAGATTCAGGCCAACATTTGATTAAAAAATGAAGAAGATTAATCTCCTATTCCAATAACTGAATAGCAGTCAGCAGTCATTTCTGATAGAGATTTAATAGACTTTCTTTTCCATTATGTTCCATAAATTTTTGGAAAGAATAGACTTTTTATTTAACCCTCAATGTCTTGTGGTATTTATACTCTTCATGGTTTCTGTCATTAGAGACTTTTTCTGATGTAACTGAATGGTATATGATAAAACCGAAGATTTGAAACAATACAGGATCTTTACATCTGAGTCACCCACCTCGATTTAATGGCTGTAATGACTATGCTAGGTACAATCAGTCTGTAAAAGCTGCGACATACATTCATTTCAGCTCAATAAGTGTGGTGATTATTAGGCTACGGTTAGAAATCACTCACCATTTTTGTGGATTTGAAGTATGGATGTTAATCAGTTTCTAAACTGATTATATTACTGCATTGCTATTTTATACAGAATGTCTAATATCTGTAATTACTTTAATTAAAAGACCAGAAGTGATTAGGGGTATTTTTCTATTTTAAAATTCTTCTGAAACAAAACACTCGTTCATTTCATCACGTCTCATTAAAACACTCAGCAAAGTGCAGCTTTCATTAGCTAGCAATGCCAAATATCTGAAATATTGTGCAACAAACACACCAGTATGAAATACAGATTCTTTCGTGGATGGACTGTGAATATTATACCATATGTTTTTTTTTTCCCTGAAATTATGCTATCTTTGTTGAGTATAAAATATATTCCTAAGAAAAAAGACATTTAGATGAACGACAATATTTCTGACACATTTCTTCACATCATTGCTCACAATACTCAAAAGAACTATTTAGTTATGGGTTAAGAACTTTTAGTAAGCAGAACAACAGCAATTGTATTACAGGAGTATATCTTTTTGTTTCATTCCTTGGCGGTCCATGACTTTTTCTTCACATCTAATGATGTAGATGGCGATAAAATGCATTTCCTCATTGTTGTTTTAATGCAACCGGTGCATAGAGTCACCCACATGAGTCTTTGGTCCTAACGTTGCTATGCACCTTTCTACAGTTGACTCTAGCTTATTCTAAATTGTATTTAAGGCGTGATGCGCTCCAGGTTTTTACTATTGCATGGTGGCTTCTCAATCCCCACGTAGTTTCCAAAAACAACTGAGACTAGGATTACCATATTTGGTGAGATAAAAAACAGGATATGTCCAGGGAATCATATGCTAGGCCTAACAACGACTGATCAGAATCAGCTGTCCTGCACACACACATACCTGAGACTATCAGAATAAATAATGCATACCTTCCCATAACATGGACTCAACGAAATTATAGATACAGCAGATTCTTAATGCAAATATGAAAGTGAACAGAGGTCTGCCCGAAGGTAATTACACCGCGGTAAAATACTCCTGACAGACACCTACACTGAGCAACTACATCTGTTTCTAACCCTCTCTCTTGACTAAAAGGGTTTCCCTTGAAATGAAGAGATTACTGTGAATATGGAATCAGTTGATTAACTACTCCTTACAATTAGTCATCAATGTAGATGCCCTAAATAAAAAATGGCTGTTCATGAATAAAAATAAGTGCATAACATGAATAATAGCTTTTCTGTGTTTTTTTAGCCTGCAGATATTTCCAGTATTACTAATTATAATACTTGATTATAACCAGTTGCATGTTTTAACAATGGGGCAAAATTTTGACAATTTAAAATATTCAAGGCACTGCTTTCATATAGCATAATGCAAATTTTAGTCCCATTTGTGCCATTCTTCTAATTAACTTTACTTAATTAGTTTCACAAAATTATTCATTTTGTCTCACAGACACGCCTGCAATAAACTTGTACATCAGGGATTTCATGTTTTGCACAGCACGGTGATGCTGGGTTAGTGCAATAGTGTCACTCTCAGAGATCAGGGTCTCCGGCCTGGCTCTACATCTGCATGTTCTCCCCATGTCGTTATGGAGTTTCCTCTGGTTTCCTTTCACAGATCAAAATCATGCTATGGTGAATTGGAGTTTCCAAATTGTTCATAGGTGAAAATGGACTGTGTGCCTAATGATCGGTTGGCACCCTGTCCCGAGTTATTCCTTGTGCTCATTACCCTGCATATGGAACATGGATTTCATCCATCTTCTGAAATTGCTTATCCTTTTCAGGGTCACAGGGGGGCCAGAGCCTATGGGTGCAAGACAGGGAACAACTCAGAATGGGGCATCAACTCATCACAGGGCACATTTACACACCTATGGGAAATTTGGTAACTACAATGAGCCTCAGCAAGATTTTTGGATTGCAGGGGGAAACCAGCGTACTTAGAAGAAGCCCCACAACAGCCCAGGGAGAGCACATATGGAATTCTGGCAGAGTCTCAAACCCAGGTCCCAAGGCTGTGAGGTGACAGCGCTAACCACTGCACCACCATACCACCCCGAATGAATCTCATATTCAGTATAACTTTTGGCAAAAGCATTGAGCCCTGACTGCGTGTTAACCTACGGTGCTTATTCACCCGCTGCCCAAATGGAACAATCAAATGGTCTATGGGAAAAGGAATTAATGTGAAAGTCCCAGTGGATCGCACGAGTGCATTTCATGATCATGTGACTCCACTGAAGAAATATACTAATAACGTATCCTGGAAAAATTGGCCTGTAAGGCAAAAGCAGATGGAAATCAGTCAGGTTGGAAGTGAGGGGATGTTTGCTTAGGGCAATCCTGCTTGAACGTGATAACAATGGTACCTTTCCTGGAGTCCAACAGCTTCACTAATTTGAGAAGAGGAACGAGAGGAAGACTCATCACAAAACCCAGCAAGAGGCAGTATTTTTTACTCTTTCGAGACAGAATACTGCACAGCTAAACCTTATCATGCTGCAAAGTTGCCAGAAAATTAAATGCTTCATGGAAGAGATTTCCCATTAGTGAAATGACTCACTGCAAACTGTGAGCATAACAAGGTTACACCTGCAAGTCACACATATTACAAGTGGTAAAATCTGTTTTGGTAAGTCAAACAAGTCAGACATCATTAAAAGTCTTGTGTGTGTGTTCATCAGTAGTGGTGGTTGTATATTCAATCACCTTTTCACTAACTTAAGGCACTAACTTAACAATACACTAACTTAACAATAAATTACCATATCAGATTTATATAGTCACATTTATGTACTTAATTGTCGTCCTTCAAAAACTCTGAACATATTGAACCTTTTTTTGTACGGACGATAATGCTTTACATTAACTGTACCTTCATAATGCTTTTATATTGCATTCATAAAATGTTCGTTTAGTATTCATAAAACATTCATGAACATCATGTATGTATACCTTAACATCCTAACATCCCTTAACAGCTATAATATACATTAATAACAAACATTGTATAATAATAACAAGCATTATAATTGTATAATCATGCAATGTTTGTATTTGCATGCTACTGATAAATGTTCCATGAATGTATTATGAAGGTGCACTGAATGTAAAGTGTTACCACGCAGACTAACTGCAATATGTTTCTATTTTTACCTAGGATATATATAAATTAACAATTGATCTCACAGAAGTAGTTTCAGTGCATCAAAAGAGTGGCTAGATGGATGAGCTACAGGATATGTCACATTCTCTGGGTTAATATTGGGCTTCTGCTTTTAGGCACGGTGAGCAGCTCCGTGGGTTCAGTCTCTGCACCTCGGATAGGAAGAACCCCAGTTCAAGTCTAGGTCTTGGCAAAACAGTGAAATGCCCACGGGCCCTGAGCCCCCAGGTCCGGGGGGTGCCATGCATGACCTAACCCTGCGCTCTGACCTCCAAGCTATGGAGAGCAAGATGGAGCAGGTGTAGAGAAGAATTCTGATGTAGTTGTGCAAATGCCAAATAAAGGATTGATCTTTTTTTAAAAAAAAAAAATAAAAAAGCAATGTAGGGCAGTGTGGTCGCTCAGTGGGGAGCACAGTTGCCTCGCAGCTCGAAAGATTGGCATCCTGCCTCAAATGTGTGTGTAGCATTGCTTGCTGTTCGGGTTTCCTCCTGCAGCCCAAAGACATGGCAATAGGGTAATTGGTGCTTTGAAATTGCCTGCATATTGTATGTTTATGGACCAACATACTGTCTAGGGCAGGGGTGGCCAATCGTATCGGCAAAGGGCCGGTGTGTAGGCAGGTTTTCGCTACAACTCCCTAATTAAATTACTAATTAGAGGACTCATTGGCTCAAGAGTCCTCAGACCTGGGTTTGACCAGCTGATATACAGGTTATCCCAAAAACCTGCACACAAACCTGCCCTTAATGGATAAGATTGGCCACCGCTGGTCTAGGGTAAACCTAGTGGCCTGGGATAAGCTCCAGGCTCCCTGTGACCAAGAAAAGTGGTTAGAAGATGAGTGGTAGGATGTATTTTCTTTCTTCATACTGAATCAGTAAAGTTAGTAAAAAAGTACCTCTTATTTGAATCTGGTTTATAATTCAGTTTTATCTTGACAGCCTTGACTTAATTAATAACACTGTAGCTGTCATTTTTATTCTTTGTTTGGGGTGGATGTGAAAGGCTGACCTCGGTAGTCTTACTTTACCTTCAGTGCTGCTGTAGGTGGTAAATTTAATTATTAGAAATGTTTTCTTTGTTAATATAGATATTTTGTATTATGTTATGTGTATGCAAGAACTGGACTACATTAGACTACTACTGTATGGACTACATTGTTCAGTCTCCTCTGTTTGTGTTAAAAGCCTAAGACACCAAGCCAACAGTAAAAGGCAAGTGCCAACTAAGACCCACTAATGGTCGGCTTCCATTGTTTGTGAAAATTTGAACACAACTAGAGGTGATGGTGGACATACAGCCAAATCAGAGAACTCAGTTTCACCAACTAGCTTCTATGGCAAGATTCTATCCTTTTTGTCTCCATTTCTGGAATAGCCAATTATGACCTCATAGGTCTCCGCCCTTATTTCCTGTGACTCAGGAATGGAAGAAGAGGAATGACGTGTGTACTGTGACATGGGCGCATCTTTTTAGTGTGAAGCTGGCAGGCTTCATTGCATGAATAGTGGAATGTATATGAACTTGGGGGGGGGGTATAATTTCTAGACAATTTCATACAGAATCAGCGTACAGTATATAAACCTACAAAACGTTCCTAACAACACCCAACATCATGCCATCTATTCCAGATCACAACCAAATCTACTGATTAAAGCACATCTACACACACACACACGCAGTAATCTAATGCGCTTGAAAAGGAGCCGTGCTTGTTTGGTACATCTCACAGCCCTGGAGGCTCCTAGTTGACAACAGACATTGTCGTATGCCAGGGAAGAGGTAAGGAAGGTAGCTGTTTGTTGCGCTCGCTGTAAAGCAGACCTCTCTCGCATTATCTGAGTTTCCTCACAACTAAAAGGTCATGTGACAGAACCAGGAATAAACCTGGATCTCAAATATAGGTTGCACCCTGTTTTGACTGGCATATTTCCAGAGAGACATAGAGTCACTTGGATTTTTCCTCGCAAGAGATGGTCTAAAATAAATGTTCTTCACTTCAGGTACTTTCTTGTGAAGAAATGAACCTTCTGCTTAAAACATTTTGTTCGGGGAAAGCTGCTCAGGTTGTTCGCAACACATTCCAAATTTGGAATCCACATCAAATGATGGTTATTTTGTAAGTGCTAATGTAAAATTTCTTTTGTTGGCATGGGGGCTCCGAACCCGTGGCTGACAGTGGGTCCCGCTGGGATTGCATGAAACCGCTGATGGTTGGCAGTTTCATACAGTGCTGATGAACATTTTCCCACCATCCCGGCTACTCTATGAAAAGAGAGATGGAGAGTTTTTTGAAACCATAAAGCAGTATGGAAGATAATGTCTTTTAATACAAATATCACAGACAATACACTTAAAAACCCAGGTTCTTCCATCAACTACCCAATTATTCAGTGCAAGGTTGTGGTGGCCTGGAAGAACAGCAGGGCCACAAAGCGGGGACACAGGCAATTACAGGCACACAAGCACACTATGGGCAATTTAGAGATCCCAATTAGCCTGACTGCATGTCTTTTGACTACAGGAGGAAGCTAATGTACTCTGAGGGAACCTTTGGGACCCAGAGAGAATATGCAAACTCTGCACACACGCATGGAGCAGGGGCTCGATCCAAGCCACACGCTGGAGGTGTGATGCAATAGTACTCCCCAAGCGACCCTGCCACCCATATGAACTTTTTAATGAGCATCATTTCATAAAGAAATTTTGAGAAATGACCAGGACTTGAAAAGCCAATAAATTCTACTTTGCATAGTTTCCTTGAGACAGATCAGTACATCTTGAGGATATTGGGGCTTATTGCTAACTCTGTATTCACAGTGGAGGTCATACAGCTTCCTTTGATATGTAAGGAATCGTCTTGCGATTCATAATATTAGCACAATGGTTGGGGTATTATTCATTTTTATTCAAGATTAAAACAAACATTTATTTAGTCTTGTATTAATCTACAGTGTGCATGTCACAGGACTGCTTTTTTCTGACTGGGGGTAACGGGTGCTGACTGCTTATTGAAGAGGCGCACTTAGAACCTCAAAAGGGGGCAGTTTTGGATCATTCAGGCAAAAGGGACAGGTGCTCAACCCCTCCCCCCCCAGGCCTGCTTTCATTATACATGATTCTTTCATGCTTTGCTGCTTTTGCCAGTTCGTTTCAGTTTCATGGATAACAACTTGTTCATTTAGGCCTCCATGCTGTATGTTTTCATCCTTTTTCTTGTTTGCGGACTTTGATTACAGAAATAAATATGTTTTTCCTGTGCTTGGTTCCTCTTACAGTCTAGTCATTACTGAGCATACACTAAATACATGAAATATATTAATAATAATAAATCCTTGCTACAGTTTTGACTTAAAATGCCAGTAACACTTTACTTGATGCTCTCATCTGCAATGCATTATCGATACCTTCATAATGGTAAGGGTCGGTAAAAGAATTAAATATGCTTTGAACTGCATTGTGAAGGTATTTATAAAAAAGGCATAACGCATTATAGCCGTGTTTGCATTAATGATGAGAGCTTCATAAAGCATGCATAATGCATAATAAACACAGCTATAAAGGCTATAATGCGTTATGCTTTTTTATAAACATATATAGCAGTTTATAATGCTTTATGAATGCATTATAATGTGTTATAAACACGTTAATAGATTCTTATACAGATGCCATTCATTGAAAGTGTTACCAAGATGATTATATGATACAAACCTTGTGCATCTATAGTGTAGCATAGCCCTTAAATGTTGGGATTAAAAGATTATATATCTCTCCAGTGAGTCAGTTAATGAGGCCTGAGGCTGTACCAAAAGTATCAGATACAGCAACTTTACAGGCATATATAAACATCCATTTAACCCGTGTTTAATCAGTTGCAACCCTAAATGTCGGGCAGGGCAAGTGCAAGAGGGGAGCAAGTTTGTTTTAACACTGGGTAATTTGTTATTTGCTCTTTTTGCTTAACAATGTGATCCTGCTTTACTCGTTTATCATTTGTTAAATGACACATTAAGTACTGACAGCTCGTATTTTTTTTTTTTGGGGGGGGGGGGCATTCATCTTCACTTAGCTCCCCCCATTACCTGTCAAGCTTTGCCAGAGTCGACTTTGTAGACACTGTGACAAATTGGGCAGACAATAGCTTTTAACAAGCTGGAGGGAAAGTAGGCCGCAAACACCAATCCTTCACCTCTCCCATTCATCCGTCCAATCACACTGTTTTTTAAAAAATCATTCCGAATGTCCTTCTCATGCAATGAGAAGCAGGGAATTTGTGAATTTGCCTCTTGTGCATGTAAATGCCATTCGTCTTGCATGATGCAAGTGTTCCTGTGGGAAAATGTATTGGGTGAATTTATGCCTGAGCCCTTTGTTACATTTCTGATTTCTTCTGCTTCAATTGTTCTTTCAACTTTCATTGAAATTGTGACCTTTTTTCACTCTTTTGTACTTCCTATCCAATTGCCACTATGAAAATCAAACAAGCTGTTATTAAAAAATTTGAGAAAGCGTAACATTCATGATATATGTGTGTGTGGGGGGCAGTGTATTCACCATTTTGTGAGTATATTTGGTCCCCACAATGTGGTGAAACCTGTTACTTTTTATCTATATATAAGTGAAATCAATTTTAGCCAGTTGTACTCAAATAAATGGCAAGTTGCCAAATCTCAGTGACAATAAACTTCATAGTTCATAGTTATAGTATGAAATTGAGAGTAAAAAATAAACAGGATGTTGATTTGAAAGAAAAGAAAATCAATCAGACTATGTGTTGCGATTCGTGAGGCAGGCAAACAGGTAAGGAGGCACGAGTTCCAGGGTAGATGGAAAATGGGGTTTAATTGGGCATACGGAGACAGACGGCAAGCACAACACTCAATGACCGACGCAAGACTCAGGAAGACGTGGA
>JAODKF010000038.1:13637800-13659301 GCA_026779585.1 Mormyrus proboscirostris | reverse complement strand
GTCCAGCTCCTCCTCAGAGGAGGAGTAAGGAGCCATGACCTCCTCGGGGGCCGAAGTCTGAGTCTCTGGCCCGGCTGGTCAGGCGGCACGGGCTGGACGGGCTGGTCCAGAGAGCAGGACAGGTTTGGGCTGGACCGGAGAGCAGGGAAGGACGGGCTGGACCGGCGAGCAGGGAAGGACGGGCTGGACCAGCGTGCGGCCAGCAGGGGGCACCTCGGAGGTTGCGGCGGCGTCATTGGCGGCTGGCGGGACAGCCACGGGCAGAGCGGCGACGGGAGGTGCAGCCATTAGGACCGGCACATGAGGGTCCGGAACCTCGGGCAGGTCCGGAGCCTCGGGCAGGATTGCCTGAGCGCGTGTCCTCACCGAGGACGGTGCCCCTTTAAAAGCCGCCGGGATTCGCGGAATTGCGTCCCGCATGGCGTCTATCCCCCCTTGGCCCAGGCGCGCTGGCCGATAATGATACGCCTCCAGTGGAGGCGGCAGCTCTTCGGCAGGGCTGATCGAGTCGGCGGCAGCAGTGTCCTCCCAGGCAGGGAGTAGGGAGCAGGCTCCCAAGAAGAGGGTCGGGGTGTCTCCCGGCTTCCCTCGGTGCCTCTTATTCTTTCGCCACCCGGACCCCGTAGCGGGAGGCGGGGTTGCCTCTGCGTAGGCGAGCGGCTGGGGCTGTCTCTCCCTCACCCGGCGGAAGAGCTTCTGCAGCAGGGAATGCACCTCCGCCATGTTGCGCTCCTCCGTCCGTGGGTTCATTCCCTGCAGGAGGTCCCAGCAACGATCTGCCAGTGCGAGTGAGCTGGGATCCTCACGGGTCTCCGGCAGCTCGCGCCAATACAGCACCTCATGCAGCAGGACGAGCCAGAGATCCTCGCCCTGCTGCGGTGCGTCTTCTTGGAGGTCGGTCATTCTGTTGCGATTCGTGAGGCAGGCAAACAGGTAAGGAGGCACGAGTCCCAGGGTAGACGGAAAACGGGGTTTAATTGGGCATACGGAGACAGACGGCAAGCACAACACTCAATTACTGACGCAAGACTCAGGAATTGACAGGACACAGGTGATCACGATCAGGGCATCACACGAGGAAATGAGGTGGGCGTGGCACACGGGAGGATCGTACGGAGCGGATCATGACACTATGTTTTTAACAGGATTTATGAGTACTTTTTGAAACCTTGCATTCTTCATTATATTATATGTTGTAATTTTTCTTCCTGTGGTTTAACTGTCAGTTAAAACTTAACCTCTCTGTACAGCATTTAGCACTGGATCAATGTGCATAATTATGCATAATTAATAGACGAGCCAAACCTACTACTATTTGTACTTGCTAGTAATAGCATGTTTAGGATTTGATTTGTATTTCTGTATGCGATTTATCAAAATGTTACTGATGTAGAATACTGATGCTGTTACAAATGAGCGAAATCAGTATATTAACTATGTGATCTTTTTGGTGTTTTTATTGTGTTTTAAAAAAAAATCTGCATTCAAAGTGCTTTGCTCCATTTAAGGGATGAATGCACTTTCTTGGCGGTGGGTTTTCAAAAAGTAGGCAACTGCTATAAATAAAGCAAAATAATGAAATATTAAAATCTAATTTTACTATTTGTGGTGCCTGTCTTCTGTGCATATAATTTATGGGCATGGAGCTGAGAGGAAATGGCTGTTTCAATGCTTGGTTGGCCTAGCAATGAATGCGTGAAATAAGAGAGATATGATGATGGTTCTGAAGAAGTGTTCAATAAATCATCAGTGTGACCACTCTGTACAGTGCCTGTCAGACTTTTACACATCCATGAATTAATTAAAAGCTAATACAACATTCGATGCGTGCCTCCTAATCGTCCAAAACCGTGGTTTTTACCATTTCCACTTATGATCATGTTAGTGACCAATTTACCGACTGCTCAGAAGCCATTAACCAGTTGCATGTGCAGGTGATATGACTGGGTGCAGCTATGTTGATTTTTATGCCTAGCCTGTGTCGGACACTGTGTAGATTTAACCACTAAGAGTGAAGTAAAGTACCTTTGTTTCTATTTAAAAATGACCTTACTGAGACACACCCCCTAGTGTCATTAGTGGCAGAACCAATGGAAAAAAAGCCACAGAATGGAAATGCTCTTACTGTGCCATTATGTGCTTTGAAGTGCAGAGAGCATTTTACACAGAGGCATGCAAGGCATTCTGAAATTGAAAAATGTGCATAAGGAACACTGAAGAACTAGTTCATGCCTATTCAAAAAATTTTTAAAAAAATAACAGAAGTAAATTATTTAAAAACTTTTGGTTTTAGGATTTTGTCGTCATTGCTATAGCACCAATTGTACAGTGGTTTGTTTTTGGATTCGTCAACATAAAATCTGTTTATGGGTATTGCAGATTCACAGCAAGGCAGCCTGTAATGTTAGTTGGAGTTTCCTAGCTTGGCAAATTAAAAGCACTGTGAGTTAATTTGTACCGGAGAATGAGACTCCTCGATCGTGAATGTATGGCTGCGAATGACTGCAGGGCAGGCAATTCATGTTGGAGGGAATGTGATGCAAGAAGGAGGAGGGGGGGGGCACATATGTGATGGGTTTAACTCTGCTTCTGGAATTGAATTCCGCATCAATCATGCATTTCCCATGATAGAGCTATAAGCCGTACTCAGCTTAAGGACATGTGGCACAACTTTCAAAAATTTAATACATAAATAAATAAGTAATTGTGTGTTTGAGCACACAATATGTGAAACATCTATTTTACTGTATGGGTTGGATGTGTAAAATTCTGAAATAGCTATTTAATCCATGTTTTGTGTTTTCAGTACATGTATTTTTTTTGTCTTAAACGACTTGGGTTTTTAAGATACTCTGCAATAAATTTGTGATATGATGCGTATGAGATGCATGTGTTATGCTAAGGTAAAATGAGCTGTGGTGTTATAGATCGTCGTATAATTTTAGACATTACTGCTTTGTGTTAATCTGTTGGCAACGAAACTGGTGAGTGGCCCCGACGACAGAAACCGTAATGTCTTGCCTGCTAGCTTTGCCGTTGCTAAGGCATCGGAGTGCTGCAATCACAGACACATAAAGCATTTTTTTTTCTTCTTTGCATGGTTGGCTGGTCCAGCGACACCTAATCTTCCTTCTTGCCACCCTGCTATGACACCCCAGTAGCACATTCATGGAAGATAACTGATGTCAGCATGCAGTATCTGCCCTGGGTCATTTGCAGTAGATTTAAACTAATTAGTTTTCCGGGGTGTACTGAATATCTATAATGAGGCATCTCACTAATCAGTTACATTCTCCGTCGCTTTGTTTTTCAGAAACTCAAATGCACACACATACTCAGATATGCCAGCCTGACTATGTATGTAAACAGACACACGGAAATGCTTTAGGACAGGCTGTTCCAGGGTATGTTCACCACCTCACTGTACTTTGCAGTACTGCTCTTGTTTGTACTATTGTTCTTTACTCAAGTCGGTAAAGGTTATTAATTTGCTTATTAGTCAATGGAGACACCTACCAATTAAATCCCATTATTGCTATTAAATTAACTCATTTGTATTACTGGCACCTATGCCTTATCTTGAAAAGAAAACTGAGAAAATACATTCCACGTCTTGTAAGACAAAGATATTGTGAATCATTCAGCTTGACCTTCCTATACTATAGATGTCATTGGATAAAATTATTGGTGGGATTCTGCAAGATGTGTGAAATGAGATGCATGTTGAAGAAGTCTGTTGACTTTCCAGTATTAGCCAAATATCACATCTCTTCACTGAATTCACTTGAATTCACAACCCTTTCTTTCACAAATGTTTGTAAACATGACTGCATGGTCAGGTGCTTAATTTTATACACCTATGGCAATGTGTCTGAATAAAAAGCCTGAATTCAGTCACTATGAGGTGTATCCCAATACATCTGTCCATATGCTGCATATACTTACATGTAGCAGTGAGCTAAAGGGTTATTCTTTGCAAAAGATGTGAAGAATGGACAGGGATGGGACCCAGAAGATACCAGTGTTGTACGACACCAAATGTATTTGCTACTGTAGAATTATTGGGGGCCAAAATAAAAGAGTACACTAAATTAACATCACAGGGAAGGAGGATCATGTGACTTGAATTAAATGCAACACCGCTGGTCAGCTGACTTACGCTTTACTCTTAGGTTTTCAAAGGTGTGAATGAAGAGGGTTCTATATACTGTAATTGTGTTTTTACATGATAATCGGAGAAAATAATGTCAGATAATATACAGTAGGTATCATATTATACAGTGCTGAACCAGCACTGATTAGACAGAGTCCCAGCATGAACATGCTTAAGTCATAGCTAACTGTTAGCTTATGGTCAGTATAAATTAGCGGAAGCACTGGCTTCTGCTCTAATCCAGGACACTGGCTTGATCACATGACCTCTCCATCTGGTTTCACCTTCAAGCTCTTGACGTTATGCTAAAAAAACAGACACACATTGCCAGATTTGATTCTGTGTGTCTGTTATGCACTGATGAAATTTGACAAACAAGGTATGTGAACCTTACCAGTCCAGGTTGATTATTCTTGTGAAACTGCCCAAATGATGAATTAACCAGGAAACTATGACAGTTTTTTTCTCCCTATTTTGTCACCAAAAGTAAGTAAAATAACCAATTTCACAGTACAAGGCTGTGTGATGAATGATAGGATGGCAACCTTAATTTACTGTGGATCACATCATGTTATCTCAGTGGGAGTTAACCCATTAGGGGACAGAGGTGGCTGCCAAGGGCCCAATCTTCTGCGGGGGGCACCAAATTAGGTGATAGAATGAACTGGGTACGATCACATTTCCAGGCAGGTATGTAGATTCAGGCCCAGTGGCAATAATCCATGCTTTCTTTGTGCGCTCACAATGCTAGCACTGCGTTTATGTGTAAACCGTATATAAGGTTTTCACTTTCAACGTTGTGCTTATCGCTGACTTCCATGCACAAGAATGTAACCATGAAGCAGTCTGTTCTATGAATGTCGCATGGACTCTGATTGATCGGCACAGTGTAGGCCATCCTGTGTGTTTTCATCCCAGTTATTATGGCAGTTCTGATCATACTGTTGCTTTTAATGTGCTCTAGTCCACATTGTATGGCAACGCGGGCCAACACTGTCACGCCCCCCGACGGCATCAACTAGCAGCACATCCAATGACAAATCAGTTCGAACCTACACTTGCACATACTAGAATGGGCGCATATGAGGTTGAGCGATCAATATCATTATTAGTATTACTTTTTAGAGTAACATAGATATAGGAATTGAAATATATGTGTATATGTGTATAATCACATGTGTGTATGCTACATATTCAGTATCTATATATATATATATGATATCTGAACTTCTCACCCTACCTCTAAGGGAGAGCCCAGACACCTCATTTTGGCCACCTGTATTCGCGATCGCATTCTTTCGGTCATGACCATAGGTGAGAATAGGGACACAGATGGACCAAGAGATCAAGAGCTTTGCCTCCTGGCTCAGTTCCTTCTTAGCCACGACGAACCGGTTAAGCGCCTGCAAAACTGTACTGTAGACACCACTCCGATTCGTCTGTCCAGCTCCCGATCCCGGTAGTGCTTTTTGTTCCAGGATGCCATCTTCTGCCTGACTGCTTAACCTATCCTGTGTGGACCAGCCCAGAGGTCCTCTTGTAGTGTGGATAGCTTTTTATTGCGATTTATTAATAAACGATTTGTAAGTGGAGTCACGTCTTCGGATGCCCTGTATAACAGATCTGAGTGCCTTGTTGGTGTTTCATTTAGTTTAGGAATATTTCCCTGGGCGCAATTCCCAGGGTGGTGTAGTCGGTATCTCAAGGGGTAGTCCCCTAAAACTCTTAGCCCAGTGCCGCGACACTAAGACATTTGAACTCCTCCACTTGAGGCAGTACCTCTTCCCTGACCTGAAGGGGGCAATCCAGCCATTTCCGGCTGAGAACCATGGTCTCTGACTTGGAGGTGCTAATCCACATCCCCGCCACTTCGCACTCTGCTGCGAACCGCCCCAGAGTACATTGGAGATCCCCAGCAGATGAAGACAACAGGATGACATCGTCCGCAAAAAGCAGCGAGACAATCCTGAGGCCTCCAAACTGGACACCTTCAACACCCTGACTGCACCTAGAAATCCTGTCCATAAATATTATAAACAGGACCGATGACAAAGGGCAGCCCTGGCGGAGCCCAACCCGCACTGGGAACACGTCCGACTTATTACCGGCAATGCAGACCAAGCTTCTGCTCCGTTCATACAGGGACCGAATCGCCCACAACAGTGGACCCCATACTCCCGAAGCACCTCAGGGAACGTGGTCATAAGCCTTTTCCAAATCCACACAACACATGTAGACTGGATAGGCAAACTCCCAGGGCCCCCTCCAGTATCCTTGCAAGGGTATAAAGCTGGTCCAGTATTCCACGGCCAGGACGAAAACTGTGTTCCTCATAAGGGGCCGACCATCCTGGTCTGCCAATCCAGCGGCACCTTCCCTGACCTCCACGCACTATTGAGAAGGCGTGTCAGCCACGACAACCCCAATATGAACAGAGCCTTCAGGTACTCCGGGCAGATTTCGTCCACCCCCAGGGCCCGGCCACCATGTAGCTCTTTAACCACCCAGGCCACCTCAGCCCCAGTGATGGGCAAGCCCCCCCCCCAGTACTCTCGGGCTCTGTGCCCTCAGATGTCTCAAAGACAGTGTGCGTAGATGTATCTGAGGCAAGGTTGAGGAGGTCCTCAAAGTATTCCTTCCACCTTCGAGTGATGTCCCCAGGTGAGGTCAACAACACCCCCTCCCCACTATAACTCGTTGAACCAGGAGCTGTTTGCCCCTCCTGATATTCCGGATGGTTTTCCAGAACCTTTTTAGGCTGATCGAAAATCACTTTCCATAGCCTCACCAAACTCCACACCCGGGTTTTTGCTTCTGCGACCGCCCACACCACGTTCCACCAGGCCTGCCGGTACCCGTCAGCTGCCTCCGGAGACCCCCAGGCTAATAATTCCCGGTAGGCCTCCTTCTTCAGCTTGACAGCCCCCCTCACCTCTGGTGTCCACCATCGGTTATGGGGGTTACCGCCACGACTGGCACCGACCACCCCGTAGCCAGAACTCTGTGCGGCCGCTTCCACAATGGAGGTCCGGAAAAGTGTCCATTCAGACTGTCCCCAACCTCCCCCAGTATGTGAGTTAAAGCTCTGGCAAACAGGAGCCTCTGCCAGACGTTCCCAGCAGATCCTCACTATACAGTACACTTGGACCTACCAGGTCTGACCGGCTTCCTCCCCTGCCACCTGAGCCAACTCACCACCAGGTGGTGATCAGTTGACAGCTCTGCCCCTCTCTTTACCCGAGTGCCCAAGACAGAAGGCCGCAGATCAGATGATATGATTATAAAATCAATCATCGACCTGTAGCCCCAGGCATCATCATCATCATCATTATTATTATTATTATTATTATTATTATTATTATTATTATTATTATTGGGGGCGACATGGTCTCTGCCTGGGTTCCATGTGTGTGGAGTTTGGAGTTTGCATGTTCTCCCTGTGTCATCATGGGGTTTCCTCTGGGTACTCTGGTTTTCCCCCCACTGTCCAAAGACATGCTGAGGCTAATTGGAGCCTCGTGCCCATTGCTTCCGGGATAGGCTCCGGACCCCCCGCGACCCAATAGGATAAAGTGGGTTGGAAAATAAATTAATTGTTTTTGTTTGTATTATTTTTTATTGTTGTCAATTTTATCCTGCTATTACTGTTTTGTTGTTTGATGTTATGTATCTTATGGTTGTTTGTATTCTGCAGTCCCCTACACTTTGTTTTCTCTATCCCACTATTATTATTATTATTTTTTCTCTCTCTCTTCCCATGATGATTAAGGCGGGTGAATTCACAAATAAAAAATAGTGCACCTTTGCACAGCTTCAAGCCCTTTCACCGACCTATTTGTTTTCTCACGGTCATCACCATCTCCTGCTATTGAATACACCAACCATGTTTGAGAATCCTGATGTATACTTACTACAGTGGCTGATAAATGTCAACATGCTGCAAATTCTGAAAACACGTGCGGAGCAGAAAGCACTGCAAATTCACTCATAAGACGATGGAAGTGAGGGAAAGCACTACAGAAGTGTCCGGGATACAATGAAACGAGACGTACCATTAGGGCTGGGAGGTATATCGAATGATTATGGTACATATGGTGCACTACATATGGTGTAGATTCTATGCAGAGGTAAATCAGCCTAAATGTGGCTTCATTTTGTGGCTCATGTCAGATTAACGTAGGTGGGCTACATTTGAAGTTTCCTCTGGGTTCTCCATTCTCCCCCCACAGCCCAAACACATGCTGAGGTTAACTGGAGTTGCCAAATTGCCCATAGGTGTGCCTGTGTGGGTGAATGGTGTGTGTGTCCTGTGAGGGGTTGGTGCCCCACCCTGGGTTGTTCCCTGCCTTGCACCCGTAGCCTCTGGGATAGACTCTGGATCCCCCCACGACCCTGACTTGGACAAGCGGGTTCAGAAAATTAATGCATGGATGGATGGATATAGGATAACACAATACCGTTCATATACTTTTATTGTGGGTTAAAAACTAGGGCTCTATTAAGGATTTTGAATACAGATCAATAATATTTGTTCCTGCTTGTATGCAACGCGAGAGTTTCAAACGTGATGTTGCACAGAATCCCAGAATTCACAGCTTAAATCAAACCACTCTGTGTCCCGATTCCATTGTCACCCTATGGCCTAAGCCCTGAACCCTCATAGACTTATTTGAGTATGAGGGGCTGTAAGGACTTGAAACAGTATAAATAGGGATAGGACATGTACAGCATTTGAATTTGTAGATACCTTCTGAATTGGAGTTTTTTGAATTGCAGTGCATTGACACTTATCAGCTACCATATGCAACATAAGGCCTACCTTAAAGCATTCCTTAGATGGCATCATAAACATACATATAATATGAACAAGAACAGCAAATATTAGCAAGATAGATATATGTGGCCGGTGCTTGAATCTGACTAACTTTTCATTCTCAAGGAAATGCTTCTTAGTCACTATGATGCAGAAATACCCACTGTTTTATTTCTGGAGCAAACTCTTCTTTGTTAATGATACTTTCTTTGAACTGACACATCTTATTACATACTGTTGGCTGATCTGTCTCTCATCCAAAGAGGTAAAATTTTACCGTAAGTAATGGTGACTTCATTAACCCTCTTTTACCCTTTTCTCAGAACATAGCAGCAGCTACTAGCAAAAATTACTTTCTTGGTTGGTTTAGCTAACCATGGTAAAACACTTAATTATCCATGAGAATGAAAGCACATTTATCTTTAATCATATAACTAAATTAACTGTGAGAATACAAATGTGCTGTAAACCTCAGTTTCAGATCCTGCCAGCATAAAAATAGAATTGAATAGCAGCACATTATTCATCCACATGCGGAACTCTGGTATTTTTCCATCCTGCTTTTTTATGGAAAACACAATGTGTATGTAAATGAGAATAAGTTTCAGGGTGAGAGCGCAGGGTCAGCGAGTGTTTAGCATCCTGGAGCAGCTGGGGTTAAAGGTCATACCCAATGTCCCAGCAGTGATAGGATTACTCTGGCAGATACATGATTCTGGACATGGTTACAATTCTGTAACATACTGAGGAGGAAAGGAGCATGCACTGATTACAGCGCATTACCACACCCACCACACGACAAACCACCTCAGGGATGAGAACCTGAGTGCAGCCGTGCGGTGGGTGATACCTCAGCACCTCACTAGTCCGAGTTTTTCCCGATGGCTGGAGTGCCAATCCTGCCACCGACCCCCAAGTTATTCCCTGTAAGTTGGAGAACCTCCTTATAGGGCTGGATGTAGATTTAATGTCATACCCAGGACCAAGCAAATGCAGGTTAAGGGCCTTGCTCAAGGGCCCAACAGAGTAGAATCACTCTGGGCATTCACTGGATTTGAACCAGCAACCTTACAATTACTACCACAAATCCCTAGCTTCAGGCGCACATACTAAACTGCATGATATTTTAAGGGCTGTATTGGTAAGAATAAAATATTGAATAGCACAGGAGAACAAACAGACCATCAAGTGTAATATAGAATATATTCAAACTTGTCCCTGCTTAAAGCAAATCAACAAACCATTATAGGGTGTGAGATACGGAATATATGCTTTAGGTAGGTCAGTAAGTGTTTTAGAAAACAAAAAGTGTACACTTAGTAAATGCGCAAATAACTGAAACAGTTTTGAATGTTAAATGTAGGTTGTGTGGATGTTTTATATGCCTGCTAAGATATAAAGAATTAAGGAGGATGTCTGTGATTTGAAACATATTTCAGAGAGATTGTTAGTGCAGGTTGATGTCAGCGATAAGCCTTTGCACAAGCAAAAGCCAGTGTACCATACAAGACAAGTTGAAGATGCTCTTACCCTGGGGCAAAAGGGACATGACATTCTGCAGCTTCAATAATCCACATGTCAAGCAGACATTCAGCAGACAGCATCTGTAGTGATCAATGTGAGTTTGTCATCATTGTTCGTTATTGTCCATTCATCGTTGATGAAGGAATTTGACGCACATATGCTGGTGACTTACAATGTATGATCTGTTCACCAAGTAACTCTTGATTGGGAATCGTAATTATATTTGATTTAACTCAAGCATTGCAAAATTCGCCATCTGTGAGAGGTATAGTAATTACGTCATACTTTTAGCTGTTAGGTAGGTTGCCAATGTCCAATTAGCTAATGACATCATAGTTACTGCACATGCCACAACTTTGTGTGAACTTTGCATTAGTATTATTTTAGTATTTAGTATTTAAAAAAAAAAAATCACTCACCAGTTTCCTCACCCACCATGCAGTTCTTGTGGATTTGGTACCGGGGAAGTAAGTAGGGATTAAGGGTTTGATTTGAGTCCCATCCCAGCACCGCATGTGTGAGGTTTGCATGTTCTCCCAATGTCATGGGGTTTCATGTCAAGCCAAGTGAAGCCTTATTGTTATCCCAGCCATGTACAGTGCACAGTGAAATCAAATAACCCACAGTGCAGCAGGACATACATTACAGTGCTGCAGGTGGATTTATGGAATTATTTACATTGTACAAAACAGAGTTAAGGAATAATTTATATAGTGCAAAAAAATTCCAGTATGATTATCAATTGTTTAAGGGCAGGGCAGAGGCAAGAATACTATCTATACAGTATTTACTACCTAACATAATGTAACAAACATTCCGCATTAGACAAATAATGGACAGGCAGATTGTCAGATTATATAGCACTGGGAAATTAATGATTGGAAGCAGGACTGTCAGAAATAGGGGGGACATGCCCCCCCCCCCAATATTGACAGGACCCCATCCCCCCCAAAAAATGATTAATTAATCATTTAAATTGTGTTGCTTATCTTTGATCATAATCCTGCTCATCACTGAGGCCAATTTGCTGTGCATGCAGAGTGGAAGGAGGAAATATATTGGCCTCCGTAACAAAGATTGTAGCCCTGCATCAGGCCAAAATCAGTATATCATAGGAATTATTTATTTTTTAGTCCTGTTTAGTTGTGAAACTGCACCCTAAAGATTTACTATTTTAAATAATGAAATCTTTATTGTTTAAAAATAATTTTAAAATCTTTGGCTATTTCCTATATATACACATCACACACAATCCCCCCCCCGCCCACAATGCTACTGATTGGAATAACCATCTATGTGCAAAGTAGCTTCGAAGAAGATGTAAATGGACCTTCCTTTAGTTCAGCAGATGTGGGCAGCATGGGGTCGCGTGGTGTTTCCAAGTCTAACAGCCTGTGGGAAGGAACTGTTGCCAGATGCTACAGATACCTCCTCCTGTCCGATAATGCTGATGAAGTCACTTCACTCTCTCTTAATTGCTTATAGTTCTTTTCGGTCCTGCGCTGCCTGGCTCAGAAATTAGCCACTGCATACCTTTGTGCTAGATAAGTGGCTGGTGGATGGATGGGTGGAGTGTAAATAAGTACAGTCCTTCCACATCAGAAAGACTATCTGACGAAGGATGCCGTGCCCGGCCCATTGAACGGAGCTGCACACTGATTCCATGAGAAAACCAAGCAGCAGGTTCTACTTTTCAAAAATCTGCTAATACACTAAAGCAGAATAGAGGCTTTGCAAACTTTTGTAACAGCCGAACGCTCGCACAAATTATACGGCAGACTCAGTGCTTCTGCCTCAAGGTGAAAGACTAATAAAACTATTTGGCTGCCCTTTTAAGAGAAGCCAATTGATCCCCGTAGCCCATATGGGATTTCAAACTAACTTGGTTTGCATGGTCGCCTTCCCTGATAGGTTCACGTTAAAAAGGTAATGAAGCTCCACCGGGTATTACGGAAGAGTAGCCAGTACAGACAGGAGTGCCGCGAGTCGCACATCTCCGCAAAGCGACATTAAGGCTGTTTGTCTCTGTTTCCTCCATCTGGCACATTTAATGAAGTACTGCTATTTCAGCAGCGAGTCGGCAATAATCTGGCAGCCATTTTCCACCACAAAAGGAATTATGCTTTTTGCAATGGATTGAAAATGGCCGTTATTTATGTTGTTACAATCTCTATTGCAAAAAAAAATAAGATGAAATATTTTTTTCCCAGGCAGTTTTAAAATGTAGTAACTTTAGATAATTAACATAATTTCTGTAATTTAAAAAATATAGTCTGGTCTTTAGACTGGTTTTATATATAGAATACACATTGTACATTAATGGAAATACTGTATTTTGACTATGCATAGTTGTGCCCTAAGAGAAATAATCATCAAAAAGCAGGGTGATTTATTAATGAAAGGATTCAACATAATGCATGGGAATACATTGTTTTGTTAAAAAATGAACTCATTATTAAAACTCCAAAAATCTAAGGACATGAGCAGTAATTTGAAGTCCACATAAAAAGAGGATTTCACAGCAAACCGGGGGCCTTTTCCCCAGAATTTCATTCCAAATACTAAAAAAAAAAATCTAGGCAATATCATCTGAAGAAAAACAAATCAGGACCCACCAATTTATGCCAAAACCCCAGGAAACTGCCCTCTCTGTATCATACTTACACTGAACTGCATTTTATTAGGGCTAAAGTGAAAACTTCACATCGTACTGCTGTGAAATTGGCTCTTAAATTTTTCATTGCATGTTTTAGCAACCCCGCATGCTGTCGGGGTTGCGGGTTAAAATCCGCTCCTGGTGTGAATGCGGGGAGTGCATTCTCTCACATTTATGCGTTTCTCCAGTGCCCCCCGCTTAGTGTGTGCCAGTGTTTAAATAACATGTATGAGTGCCTTACAGCAAACTGCCTCAGGCCATAGACCTGAAAATTGATATATAATTTGTTGCATTCTAATGAAATTTTTATGCTCTTTTTGGCAAACAGATTCTGTACATAGCATCCAAGAAACAGTGCAAAAATACCTTAGTGCACATCCATACATTTTTTACTTTTTATCCAGTACAGGGTCCTGGGGACCTCATAACACATGTTAGTGTAATTGAGCATCATATTTCATATGCTGATTTGGCAAATTAATTCGAACACCTATGGGCTAATGGTGACCACATCAGCATCATCATCTGTCTGCTGTGGTCCATATCTGTGCCATCTCCTCTCACTCCTCTCATCTAGGAATCCTGCCCAGGGGCTTTTTGCTGCCTTCACCTACAACTGAGACCTGGTACATTTCCTTTGTTACCTGGAAATCTTGTGAAAACTCCATACTGCAGCTGGAGTTTATCAGAAAGGAGACACCTTCAGGGTCAACCCTTTGCTGCCATGCCAAAGAACTTCAATTTGCCTCCAAAAAGCTGTGGATCGCATTACAAAAATATACTGTTTCAATCAACTTATGGTAATAAGTACATACAGCAATTACAGAAAATGTTTTATATGCTTTACATGCAGGTTACATACTTATTGTGACAGACATGCAAAGGAAGCACAAGTTTAGAATCTCGACCCAGGAGGAAGATGGTTTAAGTTTTGAAGTTTTATTTGTCACATACACAGTTACACTGCATAAAATATGTCATGAAATGCATAGTTGCCAAGTTTCATATACAAGACAAAGATGTAACATATTACAAACATTAATAACGTTAATAACGTTAAATCATAATGAAAATATAATGTACAAAACTGGCATTGGGTGGAGGCAGTGCAAGAATCCAAAAATAATTTGTTGTTGTACATTTATTTTACATACAGTTTGCATTTTTTTAATGTACTGCACCACTGATAGGAACTCATGACCCAAGACTTTAACTCTCTAGTTCACTTGTTCTCGTGATGTGACAATAAAAATGATTTAATTTTTGATTTGATAAATATGTTTTTATATACACATGCGTGAGTTAAATGGACTGTTGACAAATTTGATGTGCAGGTACCAAACACTGCCCTCATTTAGAATAGAAATTGCTTGTGGATTTATTAGAAAGTGTGAGTACTAGTGTGGATGGAGATAGGGAGAGTGGCGAGTGGTCACGTGGCCAAGCAGGTGCTGGCCGGAATTTAGCTCCAATCGACTTGTGGCATCGTCCACAGACGGGCAGACATGGCAGGGGCTCCGGCCAGGCTGGAGGAAATGGCCAAGCGTTTGGCAACCCGCCTTTGAAGGAGCGGTTCCAAACATCAGCCAGCTGGAGGTGCTAGCAGGAGCCAGGCGTGGAGGATTAAGGGTGGAACGGCTTTTGACAGTCGGACAAAAACAGGTGCCGAGTTTCTGACAGGTGGCTGCTGTCCGTGGTGCTGATGGAGGCCGGTGGCCACCTGTCTTCTGGCCAGAACAGTGGTAGATTCCAGGCTTCTGAAGGCAGAATTGTGACATTACATCATCATTACATGGTTACACATGCGTATAAATGTCTATTTTATGGTCAGTAATGGAAGAAGATGCAAAACTTACCATGTACACTGTTAGTCAGATTTGTGGAAACACTTCCAGTTTTTAGAGATTGCAGAACTTTATTCCAGTTACTTATTTAATCATCCAGTGTATGACATTTATAAACATTCTTTGACTGTATACTGTATAAGCATTACCGTCAACATTCGTGTAGCAATTTTTAAAGCGTAATATCAAAAATTCTAGGTGTTTCCCCAATTTAGGCCACTAGTGTACATATCAGGTAAATGCTTAGAGTATTCACCCATTAATTTTCCATTGCTGCTTATCCAGGGTGATACTTGGGTCAATCACAGGAAATCCGAAATACAAGAGAGAGAACACATAGTGTTCCATGCCATAGTGTTTATCGAACGTGCTGGAAAAACAATTATTTTCTTCTAGTAGAATTTTATACCAATTTATTTGTAATGCAAGCAATTAAACAGTACAATATATGCAATACTGTGACCCAGTACAGTTATGCACCACATAATGATGTATTGGTCAAAAGATGTGCCAGGTATATGAAAATGATCCCATAAGAATATAGTGGAGCTTAAAAAAACGTTGTAGCTATCGTAATGTTGTAGTGCAATGCATTAATCACGTGTTCGTGGTGATGCTGGTATGAACAAAACCATTGTGCTTCCAGTCATATACAATTACAGCACATACAATTATAGACAGTATATAATATTTTATAATGATAATAACTATGTTACTGGATTATATATTTTATATACCGTACTTTTTATAATTATTTAAAGTGTATTTTTTCTACTTATACTTATAAAAAAGTTTACTGTCAAACAGTAGGCTATACATCTAGGTTTTCGCAAGAATGCTCTAACGATGCATTTCTCAGACCATATTGAATAAGTGGTATAGAAGATGAAATATGTGCAACCATATACACAGAATATCGTGTGGAAACACTGGATAGGCAACAATTGTTCTGAATGTGAAAGCACTGACTTATAGGAACTATTAAGGATTAGACAACAGAATGGTCTCTGAATGATGCAGCTGCTGAAGCATTTGAGATTTCATCCTTTGTCTTTGAAACTGCAAGAAACAGGCTGGGCTCTCATGAAGTTCAGAAGAAAGCACAGATGCCTCCAGATGGTGAAAATATACAACCAGCAAAGCTGTCATAGGTGATTAATTGCGAAAACAAAGAGCTTCATAAACCGCAATCACAGCACATTTGGCATCCTTTTTGCAATTATCAATGATATTAAATTAATATGCAGTGATAGTATCACACATTTTTTTTTCTAATACATTCTTTGCCAGAAATGTGCTTACCAGCATGTTGAAGGTCCCTTTAATCAGACAATATTATGGCTATCCTAAAAGCTTTTCTAAACAGACTTTGTATTGTTGTGGCTGGGGTTGTTGAGATGCTGTTTTGGTGTCAGAATTATATGTGAGAACCCTACAGGTGTAAAAGAAGTCCAGTGCATTTCATGATATGTAGCCTTTTGTTCTGGCAGTTATTGAGCCTGTCATGCCATACCAAAATAAAGGCATTGTACAGGATAATCACAGAACCTGCAGTAACAAACCTTGGTTTTTTGGAGGTGCAATAAGGTTTCTATGAATGCCATGTCTATAAGAATCTATGAACATAATACATAATACATTATAATGCATTCATAAAGCATTATAAACAGAGGTGGAGACCAACCAGTTAAGCATAAAGAGTCACAGTCACAGAGAACTCAATTGGTTGGATGAAACAAAATCCTCGTCTGGATTTGTACTCTCTGGACCTGAAATCTCCACCTCTGATTATAAACATGATCATAAATATCTATAAAAAGGCATAACACATTATAGACATTAAAGCCATTTTTATTATGCATTATCAATACCTTCATAATGCAGTACAAAGCATCCATAATTCCTATAGCGACCATTGTAACTGTAAATAATGAAGGTATCTATTGTGCATTATAGGTGGAGCTTCAGTGGAGCTTATGAAGTGTTATGATTAACACTATAATGCCTTATAACTATCAATAGAAAATGCTTTAAGGCTTTATTAATTCTTTTACTGACCTTTATAATGCACAATCATGGTATCTATAATGCATTATAGATGAGAGCGTCAAGTAAAAGTGTCACCAGGTTACCAGGTCACGCTTTACCAGGATTTCTAACTGTAGTTTTGGGATCTGGGGTTCAAAGCTCTCTACAAGCAGCCAATAGTGGAACTGTTGCAATACATCCATCAGAAGTAGGTCAGCATGTTTCATTTTAAGCTAAAATAAGCATGTGATAGTTCAATTTTCAAGCGGTGATTACACTGAGCAATATCCCAATGAAGTAACCCAAAGTGGAAGAACATGGCAATATCAGAGATTACTCATTTAATATATTAAAACATTTAAATTATTCAACAACAAAAATAATAGAGTGAATGCAGGCAATTTTTTGAAAATTCTTCAGTCTTCAGTTACAGAAGGATTCTCAGCCATATGGTGAGGTAACACATGCTCTCATGTAATAGTCTCTGTGTCCGTGTTAAAGCAGCTGTTTCGGAATCTGCTTGGATGGGAAATTTATAACTGCAAATGGTGTGGAGCAGAATTATTAAATGTTTGCATAATTTTAAAATCTGCCAAAACTGTCATTTATGGATGTTATTTAAGGATTAATATGGAAATATATATTTTTTTGTTCTTGAATTTAGATGTAGAGATATGCAGCAGTAAAATTATTGGGATTAATGAGAATAGTATCAATACTATGTAATACAAACTGTTTGCCTTGGAGGGACATTTGATGTGTATGTATGACAATTTTAAAAGTTTATGTGACGTTTGGTGGCCAGGCGAGCGGGCAAGAAGGCAGAGCAAGCCCAACGGACGGGGAAACGGGGTTTATTCTTGGAATACGGCAGACAGGCACGAACATCCAGTGACATTAAACATCACTACATCAATGACCGACGTAAGACTCGGGAAGACGTGGACTCATATACCCTGACAAGCAGGGGTTAACAAGACACAGGTGAACACAATCGGGCAGGAACACAAGGTAATGAGGTGGGCGTGGCACACGGGAGGATCGGACGGAGCGGATCGTGACAGTTTAGACTAATGTTTCAAATTTTCTAAGTATAGTTTCAATTTATAGATATTCAAAAAACCAAATATAATTTAAAATATTCATTAAACTATTCACATTCAGAAATACTCATTGATTATAATACTGTTTTAAGTGTGACATCAATATATTTTAATATCAAACTGGCTTAGATAAGCTACAGTATTTATAAAAATCTCAAATCACTGCATTCATCAACGTTTAACAAAAGGCATGAAAGAACAGCATAGTGTCAAAAGAAAATCTGTATATTTGATGCAATTTCTGAATAACCTGTAATGGTGAGGGGCTAGTTAGCATACTTATTATACAAATCACAGTGTGATTTGTATCCTTTGTGTGTTTCACTACGGAAGGATGCTTTGGTACATCTTCGGCTGAACTCCACTTTTTCATCAAAACGTTGCAGACATTAAAACAGGAATTATGAAGTGCTTCTGTTATTTGCAGGAATAGTTTTAGGCTCCCTCCAAAATTTCTTTTGTGAATGTATTTTAAGTACAATCATTTGAGTTCAATGCCATACACACAAACTGATATAGAAGCACTAACATAACCTTCTTCTTCTTCGACCTTCTGCACAGAGAAACATTATATTCAGAGGAGCAGGCCCATAGATGTAAGGTTCTTATTTTCATTCACCATCTGTGAAACACAAAATCAGGAGCGTTGTTGGCACACTTTAATTAAACTTCCACCCAAATAAGATTGTATGCATCTGCTGAGGTAAATGTTTTCTTTTTCCTCTTTGTGATATTAGGCTGCTACTAGACTCTTCACCAATCTGGACCTCAGGGTCCCGCAGACAGTCCATATTTTTGCTCCCTCCGAGCGAAAAATGTGGGGAGCTGGGAGGAAGCAAAAACATGGACTGTCTGGTGGGGAGCTGGGAGGGAGCAAAGATGTGGACTGTCTGGTGATCCCTGAGGATGGGCTTTGGAAGCACCGTAATAGATTAACATTCTCTTTGAATTAAATTATGCTAAATTAACCAAAAACCTCCAGCTAAATGAGTTAACCTTTTGATTCTTAAGAACACAATGGTGTTCAAAGTATTGTGCAAGTATTGTGTATTACAGAGATGTGGTCTTTCGCATTTTGCTTAGATCCAGCATTTTTCTCTGGTTTTTAAGTGGTGGCTGCACTCAAGACGGTTCAGCTGGTCTGCTACATTAAACTTGCAGAGGTCCTTGGTCAGCATCGCAGATGATAAACTTTTTTTTTATTACTTCTATTATTCAACCAGCTGTTCACTGTTGAACTTCCAGGCTGTACTAGTGTGGAAGATATGTGACCAACAAACTCCTAAAAATCCAAATAATAAACTTGGTTTCGCTTAGCACATAACAATTGTCTTTTTAGTAGTTAGACTCTATGTCTTGAGTGTTCTTTTTACTTGTTTTTGGGTGGTTTGTGGTCTCCACCAGAGGCAGTCATGTTTCTAAGCACATGCTCTATTATGTTATTCTGTATTAGACACTTTATGGTACAGACAGCACGTATGAATGTGCCTCTGCAATCTGTGGATGTTTTGCTAGTTCCATCTAAACATTTTCAAAACATGCTTGTCCTATGCAGGGTCACGGGGGTCTGGAGTCTATGTGCACAAGGCAGGGAATAACCCAGGATGGAGTGCCAACCCATCACAGGGCACAAACACACACACACACATACACACACCATTCACACCTCCAGACATTCTGGCCACTCCAGTTAACCTTAGCATGTTTTTGGAGTATGAGGTGAAGGCAGGGAAAACCCCATGATAACACGAAGAGAACATGCAAACCATTCACGTATAGTCAGAGTGGAAACTCAAACCCAGGTTCCAGAGGTGTGTGGCAATCCAGCGTGGCCATTACCACTGTGCCACCCCATTTTGGTAATTATATTGTGGAAATCTATGCAACAGACTGAAAATGATCTGTATAAGCGATAATCTCAGCACAAAAATGTTCACTACAAAACATCAGGTTTCTGTGTCAACAAAACCATACGATTCAGATTTTCATAGCATCCAGAGCATCTTATTCCCTTATACCTTAATATCTACATCCAGTTTAAGTGCAAAGAATCTCATTAATGAGATGGCAGTCAATAAGATCAAGCTTCTGTGGCTGGAGAGATGAGTTTCCACTATTCTGTTACCCTAAAACGCAGACAGATACCATTAATCGTGTAGTAAATTTGTTGGATAAATTCCAATACATCAGCAAATTCGGCACATTCTGCCACCATAGACTTCATGTAACACAGTGTGTCTCTCTGAAGACCCACTATCTGACTTCTCGGCAGACTTCTGCCTATTTACCTCTGCTATTTATGTCCCTATCTGCATTTGTCATAACTCCCCCTAGATTCTGTTTGCCTTCCTCTCAGTGCCCTCCCTACATACTGAGCATTATCTGACCTTGTAGAGAAAAAGCAGAGACTCACCTCACTACCCCAAATTTTGCTCACAATCGACCTCTCTCTTTCTGAATTAGATGCGTAATATTGTGAGAAACAATTATTTTTTGTATGTTTGCTTCAAATTACCCGTGGTTACTATGACAAGTATTCTGGAAAGAGTGCGGCATAAAAATGTATTTAATTGAATAAATACATTTAGGGACCTCTAAATCTGGCCCTAAGCCTTTATAATGAACATTAGATTGCCCGTTTAGTACAAAAGCACAGCAGTTTGAGCAAAGGACATTATCTTGAAAACAGATACGATCTTCTACTGAACTCATAACTATTGTGCAGAATAAGCATTAGCCTTAACAGATGAAACCTAGCAAATTTGTAATAAATCAAGATTAATGACCTTAAGCTATAGATACATTCTCCCAGCAAAGTAATGATTAAAGAATTCTCCAGTATTTCCATAGTGCATCTTTATTTGAAATGAGTAAAGGTTTTTCTGTCTTTAGTGTACCATTGAAATACTACCTATTGGACCCTGAAAAGAATATAATTAGTGTAAGACTAGGATCTATTTACTGCACTTTATACTGTTGGAAAATAATCCTACATGAACCACTAAGTAGTAAAATTTGTCATTCTAGCTAACGGAAACGCAAACTGAGCAAAACCTTTTAGTTTACAATTTGACAACTTAAATATCTATAAAAAATAATAATCAAATATATTATGCTTTTTTTGTATGCAAATTGTGTACTTTTCATTAGCTAATGAACATAAGAACATAAGAAATTAACAAACGAGAGGAGGCCATTCGGTCCATCAAGCTCGTTTGGGGGGAACATAACTACAGTAATAGCTCAGAGTTGTTAAAATCTTATCTAGCTCTGATTTAAAGGAACCCAGGGGTTTAGTTTCCACTACACTAGCAGGAAGACTATTCCATACTCTAACTACACGCTGTGTAAAGAAGTGCTTCCTCAAATTCGTTTTAAAA
>JAODKF010000038.1:13619873-13631755 GCA_026779585.1 Mormyrus proboscirostris | reverse complement strand
AAGGTACCACAGTTTAAATGGACTTCATATTCGTTCACTTACATTTTGCCCAGACTACCTTAAATCCGACAAGTTACTCCGATAAACCAGTAACCCCGCTTCGTAGTACAGGCCACAGGCCACTGATTTCTTGTGGCAAAATATTTTGCTTTAAACAAGAGGAGGTATTTCATATTCTCAGAACTCTCGAACTTGCGCAGATGGTGTTTCTATGAAGTTCTTTGTCGAGGAAGCGTCCAGAACCACAACAGAAGCAAATGGAGAAGATTGCATGATTAATTAAACATCTGTGTCGGCATTGTGGGAAATATACTGGGAATTTGAACATGATCTGCATTTACAGTCTCTGCAGAGTGTGTGTGCATAAATACAATTAGCAGTATTGTACATATTTACATTTTAAAACAAACAATTATATAAAATGAAATGCATTGTAAGAGTATTCTTGTTTCTCTTTCATGGATAATATGGGTACATTATGGTAGTTTAGCTAGTAGCATAATGGTTCACAACTGACTGATATTAAGCACAAAACACACAGGCAGCACAAAATATAGTGCCCGGCTTCGACTGTCATATTCAACAACGATGACTTTTTAAATGACACCAGTAAGTGCAGCACTACACAAATTACACTGAGGGCCAAAAGCAGTTAAATTTGCACACTATTGACAGCTGTGTTTTTAAATATCATGTTTTCTCTGCGAGTATAGACTTTTCCCAAAATATGGTAAATATAACATTTTAAATGTGATTAAAAACGCAGCAATATGACCCTTAGCTGCACATGTCGTGCATGACATGTGATATACGATGCGCCTTATAATTATATAACGGTAACTAGGACTGTCCTGCCCTCCACAGGCATCGGGTGCGACTCCCGATGAATTCCACGGGGAACGTTGTGGTGTTTTGTGGGTTCTACCAAATTCGGGAAAGGGGGGTAATATCTGGAGGACCAAGGGGGACGCTGTCACAGATAACTTCAGCACCCGGACCCCGACCCCTGAAAGACTTGCGGTGTTTTCATCATGTCAAAATAACGTGATTAGACCCCGCCCGTCCGATACGCGGCGGTACCATATGACTTGTAAATGCCCGCTGAAACCCTGACTATAATGGTGGGCAAAGCTGAGTGCTTCGGGCTAATATATGAGAAGCAGTTGTACTGAGCGTTACTGTATAGAAACGCTGGTTATCAGGCGGCGGGAGAAGAAACATTGCTCTTTATTTACTCAAATTATATCCTACGGAGCGGGACTCAATTCTGCCTTGGACTGCCCGTGTGCAGGGACAGCTTGATTAACACTGACGCCCTGAAAGGTCCCCTTTTAATATCCCGGCTGCTCTTTTTTTGCCCCTTTGTATATTTTTTACACCTGTGCGAAAGTGAAGATGCCGTGGTTTTGTGCAGCCCGGATAACGTTATTGCTGTGGATTTTCAGCCGCATCAGCAGCACCAATGCAGCGCCCTCGCCATCCCGTAAGTAACACGGAGAGACCGTGCCTCGGCTCTCCTGCCTTCAATACTCCTTCGCAGGGACGGGGCATTGCCAAGCACCAGTGTTTGCATCCGATCTTTGGGGTGTTGGGTTTCTGTTTGCTACCAGGATGGCACAGTTACAATACATTTATTTTTTCTTAATAAACGGATGCAGTTAAGAAATTTATAAAGTATTGCCGTGCACTTGCTAGTTTGTCATTGCATCGCGCTGATCTTAAATGTTTGTTACTATTTCTAAGCCATTTGTTTTTTTTTATTTAGTGCAAGTATATTATTTAAAAGTAACATTTTAAGAGACACTACAGAATCGTATAATAGTAGTAATTACGGGAAGCCTGTGACATTAGTATTGAGTTTATCTTTGACATCAAGCAATAAAACTGAATACTGAAGTTATCAGTAGGCGCGCGGGACTTTTCACGCGCGGATCCACTTCTGATCTCCGTTCTAACATATTACAGAAAAGCCGAAGTTACCTTTGGATAAAGATAAATTATAAATCTTTAATTATTTTTAGTGCGTACAGAGTGCCCAGACCTCCGATTGTTCTTTTGCAAAAGGGGTATTAAGATTGAACTCTGCATCTACCGCGCTTTTATTAAGGGAGTTCAAGCGGAGACGCTCAAACACTACAGCGATCCCACAACCGCTGTGCGGCGTGCTTCGTGTTTAATGAGATTTAATTAATTTCCATTTAATTGGCAGCGCCGTGAGGTAAGCGGTGTGGTCTGAAATGATGCCAAATGGTAAGATGCGCGGTGATGCGCTGAATTGCAATGGCAAAACGCTTCGCTGGGTCCTCCTTGTAGACTCTCCATGTCTGCATCTGCGCAAGTGACATAACTTTACTTTCAGTCTGATGTAAGATCGATAAATATGAGTAGCAATATTGAACACGAATGTCTGAAATTGATCACTTGAAATTTTACACGCGTGCAATGTACCTTTAAATGCCACGTTATTTCAGTTACCCACGGCAGGCTATCAGCATTTCAGTCACAAATACATAAGCATGCAAACGTTTATTAAGAACGACATTTTTTAATCCATACCAATTTGAATGTGAGTAAGTCCCATGAAAAATAGAGCAAGATTGTGATTTATATATAGAAAGCATTTCAGTTGTTTTATTAGTTAAATCAGCCGTTATTCCTTAGCGATACCCCCAGTAATAGGGTAATTTAAGCAGATGGATTTGTATTTAGTCGTCGGATCAAAGTGCATGTCATTACATCGATATTCGCTTGAACTGATTATCGATCCCTTAAAGTATTATCTCCATAAATCATCAAGCAATGGTTTATCGAATAACATAACAAATTGCTTATTTAATTCAATTGGATATTACTGACGTACTGTAAATTCGCGGGCTTGTATAATTTTGAAAATCATGAATTGTGGGCATATGCATGCTAAAACGGCTCTTTGGAAATTATGTCATCCAACAGATATAGCTCCTGAAAGTATTTCTGAATCTTTTTTTTTTTTTTGTACAGCACCTTGTAGTGCTATTACTGTAATGGTACTCTTAAACTTTCATTAAGGCGGAAGTATTAATTAATTTATGATATAGTTAGCCCTCACTCGAAATTGGGTGTCCCTCACAAAGTGAATTCAAAGTTTAAATTTGAACTGATTTGACTGAAGCCCCTTTTTGTGTACCCTCTGAAATACTTAAACAATTAGTTGGTGATTGTAGCCGGTAGCAGAATCATGCTGGAATCCTTAAAATGATATAATTAAGTATCAAAACTAAAGTTCTGGTTTTGCAGAACAGAATTAGCACTGGAATTCAATTTCTGGAAATAAACATAAGGATGCCTTTATCATTGTTTTGGAAATCAATAGACCATTTGCATTGCATTTTTTGCTTTATTTGGAAAATATTTTTCCAGTCTTGTTCAATCTAATACCGGTCAAGCTTTCACTGTTTGAAATCACTCTGATATTGGAGTGTAACTTTTCAAAGTGAAATTTATTGAGGCAAATATCATTTTGTCTAGTCACTTGGCATGACGGTTTGTGAGGCCAGGATTGCTGAAGAAGAAGGACTGGATTGCAGTTCTGCTGTTTTCTGAAGACCCCATGCTTTTGGTATTTATTCTACTAATAAGGAGTACTTATCTAGGGCGGCTTTAGAAGGACGATCTTCCCAGCTCATGGAGTATCACAGCTTTTCTGTTGGCCACCACAGATCGAGGTCTGGGACTCCCTACTGAGATGATGAATGGGGACCGTCTCACTATTATTTTAGCCCAATGAAAATTTCAACGCTGATACTGGAGCTGGGTGCTGGTGAAGTGACTGTAAAAACACAAGGAAAGGGCTTGCAGCAGTACAGGTTTTAATTTTGTTCCGCTACCATGGGCACTGCTTTCCGTGCGTGAATTTCATCTGTGTGTTCAGATGTGAACGCTAATAAATAGTACGCAGTTAAATGGGTTGTCTCGTGTAACGGCATGAAACGATATGCTGAAAAGGATGCTTTGTGCTACATCAGGATGAAATGACAACGTTCCGTGTGTGGGCTCGTATCTGGCGATTCAGCTTCCTTGACTATTTAATAGCAAAAACACGTTGTCCCAACTCAGCCACCCAGCGTCAAGCAAAGTTATTTTAATGTAATGTGTCCTCACAAGGTAAACGTGCTGCCACCAATCCCATTCATTTGGGATGTCTCCGGCAGACAGAATTTGCCCTTGTCGTGGATAAAAACCGGCAGGTCTCTAAATCTTTAGAGCTGGGTCTCTTCTTGTGGTGACATATAAATGCAGCACAACCGATTGACAGAAATATTTATCCAATTCTTATCAAAATGTTTTTTCTTTTTTTTATGATGTAATCGCTGACAGACTATATGTGACTATGCTGCATATATAACTAGGTACAATCTTCTGTAATCCAGGCCCCTCCTGCAATACACTGCAAGTTAAAGTGTAATTCTCATTGAAATGTTTACAGCCAAAAATGCCTGCTCACAACTTGCTACCTCTGCTATTATCATAATTATTGTTGCGATATAATTTGCGGTGAACATTGCCAAAGGATTGTTGTTACCTTTATTTGCAATATCATGCCTACGGTTTTTTCAAACAATTTTTTTTTCTCACCCAGTGGACTAGCTAAAAGATTAATTCATTTAATCTTCCTGCATAGACTGGGTATTCCGTGTTGCAAAAAACAAATAGAATCAATTGGAACACTGTAATACCAGCATTTGTCTTTGTATATATTATCAGTGAACAGAACAGGCACGAGTAAGTAAGACCAGACCTTTAACTTTTTAGATATATCAGTGTTTTATCGTTTCATATGATGGGTCTCTCTTCTATTGTAACATTTGAACCTTTTTAACCTTTTTAAAGTTACTTAGTGAAGTTTAATTTGGATAACACACAGTTGGGCTGCATGATATTGGAGAAGTTTCAAATATTGCGATGTGATTTTGTTTTGTGATAAATATTGCAATATCTGTGAAGCAAAAAACGAGTAAAGAAATTACCCAGCATAAACTATAGCCAAAAATAAGTTATTATCTGCCAATAGAGTCTGTCAGATAAGTTGGTGGTGTTTCTATGACTTGCTTCTGCTTAATATTGTCTCTATGGAATCCAGAATGTTTCTATATAGCGGAAGGCTGGTGTCTTTTACTGACCAGTTCTCTCTTCTCTCTGGGCTCATTTTAGTTAAATATCTCACAAAAGCAACACACTGTCTAGCAGCAACAATATGCCCCCCCTAAAATTTTATAATAGTGGAGCAGTCTAGCAAAATAATGTTACCGTATACCTCAGTATAATGTCCGAATGGTATAACAGCATGAAAAATTAAATACCGCCCGAGCCTAATTTCAACACAGTAAATATTGCGATCCTTTCAACAAGACGGTTGCATGTGCTTAACTTACAATGTCAATATTAACATGACACATTGCTCAGCCCATTGTTTGCCCTCTTTGTGGTCTATTAGAACATACTGTAGTGCCGATGAGATGGCTCTGCATAGTGGAGCCCAGTAACTGTGCTGTGCATGCTGGGAATGTTGTAAATGGCCCCTCATTTGTGTAGTTCCATGTTTCCTGTGTCCTTTTCTCTGTCACATGTGAGCCTGACCGATCCTCACGTGTCTTTAGCTGTTGTATAAATTACCCGCTGTGTGTGTACCTTACAGTCAAGCATCAGACCTCACTGTGTTTCACTGTTATTTGAGGTTCAGTGGTTGTTTAATGCCCGTGTTGGTCCTTTTAGAAGCTAAATAATGGCATTGTTTTCTTCTATAAGTGAGCTTGCTTGTCTCTTTCCACTGCCACGATGCCTTGGTCTGCTGGATGCTACACTGGTGTCAGAAATAGGATGCTAGAAGCTGCCCTGCTAGTGTCAATGGAAAGGGTTCTTCTCAGTCTTCTTGAAGCCCATTTCAGCTTCATGGATCTGTAAGCAGTACTGAAGCAGTGGCACTGGAAAAGCAGTGGTGAGGATGGCTCAGGACAAGAAACTCATCTGCTTTTGCTGTGGGAAGAAGGGACACTGGTCTCACTACCGCACAGTGAGAGAGGGAGGTGCCACGCCGTCCTTCCTGAAAGCCCTGGACCTGTGCAGCAAGCACATGCTGGAAGGTCGACTGGCTCAGGAGCACTGCAAGCTCAATGAGCAGTGGCAGCAGAGCCAGCAGGACCAGGAGCGGCTGTGCGAAGAACCGGCCAGTTGGGAGCATAAGGGCGATCACCAGAAGCATCAGGGTAAGGCAGCAGAGGTGATGTTACTTGACTGCGAGGTGGCGTGTCATGCTTTGGATGCCTAGCTGGGCCCAGGAGTGCAGCAAGTTGACAGGACAATGGGAGCAAGACGAGCAGGACCAGCAGCAGCTACACGAGTCTCTGGAGCAGGGGTGCCACAGCCTGGAGAAGCTGCAAGTGCAGCTGGCAGAGTAGGGGCAGCTGCGCAAGGCCACCGGAGTTGCGGACCAGCAGAGAAAACAGCCTGGTGGTTAGCAACAGGTCCCCACTAAGCCGCAGAAGAAGAAGGGCCAGGTGGGTTGGAATGCTCATTGCCAGAGCCTGCTGGCTGCCACCTACCTGTTAGCAGTCCAGCTTCCCCAGTGGACTCTAGCTACTCAAGGCATAAGGTATCTCTGGAGAGGGAGCACCAGTGGCTGCCACCAGTCCACTTGATGGAGGACTGTCCCTGGGATGGTTAACCTCTGGGAAGAGGGAGTCCAGCAAGTGTGCTGAGCAAGCTGGGAATGTTTTAAATGGCCTCTTGTTTCTGTAGTTGTATATACTTGTTTTATTCCCCATTGTTGCATGTGTCCCTGTCTGTGTTATATGCAAACCTTGTCCGATCCCCCACTGTGCGTGAACCTTACAGTCCAGCATCAGACCTTCTTGTGTTTCATTATGTATTGTTCAGTGGTTGTTTGGTTCTTGTGTTAGTCCCTTTAAGGGCTTAATAAAAGAGAGTTGTTTTCTCCTATAAGCGAGCTTCTTCATCTCTTGCCGCCTCTGCGATGCTTCTGTTTGCCAGACTCTACAATCCTTATTTAATTTACTTAGCAGGCACTTTATCCCAAAGCTACTTACTGGTGAGAATCAGAGAGTAGGTGGGGTTAAGGGCCGTGCTAAGCCAATGGGATTTGAACTGGTTACAGGATCACAAAGTCCTAACCTGCTGAGCCACACAGTGTATTAATAATAATTTGTGCCTCCCCCAACTTGCTCTTTGTAAGCTGTCCGCGAAGGGCTGCCACCTGTTGTGGTGCCCAGGGAGCTGGGGGTCAAGGGCCTTGCTGAAGAACCTGCAGACATGCTGAAGCTGGGTTTGAACCCATGGCCCTCTGATCACAGGCACACAGGCATAGCCCACTGAGCCACATGCTGCCCCCTATTGTACTTATAATAAAGAAAAAAAACTGCTACCTGAACGTGAATGTTATGGAAATAACTCTTAGGTTAATATAATTTTTATAGAACGCTAAACTGTACTTTGTCCACTCAAATCGCTTGACACACTTTTTGAACACCCGGATTTGGTGTTCTGTTTTGAGAAACACTGCTTGGGGGAAGAAGTGGAGGGTCGTCTCCTGTGCATGTCTTGTGATGAAGATGATGAAAAGTAGCAAGTGGGTCGTCAGCAAAATCGTTTCTGCAATATATCTTCCTGATTGATAGCCAGCAGTGTGCCAGTACTGAAGCAGATACGACATGTTATAAATAATATATGGAAGCTTCCCTCTATATAATAGTTCTCCTGTATACAGCTGCAGATCCCCAACTTAATTATCTCCTAACGAGGAAATCTGCCTCTTATTTGTGCATTTGGTTTTGAGGGGGGAAAAATGTGACATAACTTCCCCCTCATACGTGCTGCGAAGGTTTTATTTATGGTCTTCTCACATGGGCATGGATGCCAGCACCATATGGGTGTCCCACTCGCTGTCAGCGTGGCCAGATTTTTTCATTGGCATGCGATGGAGAGTGCGGATCACTGTATTAGTTCTGCCTGGACTCTTTTGGCGCCTTATAGGTCAGCTATTGTAAGGACCAGTTATTTTTGGTTTCCATGGGTTAGGTTACCAAAGATGTATGTGAGACCCAATTCAATAATCTCCTGTCGAATTTGGACAAGGGTACTTCTCTTTATATTCATGCTGTATGGACTGAAAAAGAGGGGAGAGATGTATCACTACAGGGGATGGGTTAGGATGTTGTGCCTGTGATCGGAGGGTCATTGGTTCAAATCCTGCGGTCGGCTGAGTAATTTCACTGCTGGGCTCTCGAACAAAGCCCTTAACCTCAGTTGCTTTTGGGTTTGACTGAGGCGGCTTTCTCAATTGTCTCAGTGTCACTTTGGACAAAAGTGTCTGCTAAGTGAATGTAATATCTTTACAGATATTCCAGATTTGTTTAACACTGCTAGATCTGTTGCGTGCAAAACGTCTTGCAACTCAGATATCAGCTTTACCGAGTGAGTGAGCTGGTTCCCAGCACAGGGGTGTTCATAGCCTGCATGAGGATGGTGGTACCCTGCTTGATGGTGCTGGGAAGGCTGACAGGAGAGCCCCCACCTGGGCACAAGGGGAGAGACGGCAGTGCAGCGTGGCTGAGCTGGGCGTGGGAGAGTCACCGGGAAGCTGGGAGAAATTATTTATTTGTTGATGCTTTTTGGAGGAGTCTGTGTGCGGTGATAACGGGGAGCGAGATCTGAGCTGAGGAAAAGCTACCCGGATGTGCTTTAGGGAAGACTCTTTCTCCGGGATCTGCTGCTAAGCTGCTAAAGTAGCATCTGAACGTCTGTACAGTATCAAAACAATGTGTTGATGCAGCACAAATGGTAATGAGGTATACAGTATGTACAGTAGATGCATGTGCGTTGCTGCTTTTCAAACTAGGCCCTTGTGGCGACCTCTGTGTTGCCTGAAGAGCGTTACTGTTGTGAAGCTGCCTGTTTTTATGCTCTGCTTGATCCCACTGTTTTTAATGTATTTTATGTGTGCTTTATTGGAGAAGATGAATATTTTATTTATGCACTACGGGTCATCTAACTTGGTCTATAAGTAGAGACTAATGCTTTAAGTTGTGGGTGTTACAAACATGCCATTAACTAGTAAATACTGCATGTTAAGCATTAAAAAATCAGATAATTGAGTTTCTTTTAATATTCGGCTATACTTGTTTCTTTAATAGATTGATAAAGGTTGTACGCAGATTTCCTATGGGATTTAATTGAAAAGCTTTTACTGATACAAAAAATGCTGGGGGAAGAAATGTCAAAATGGAACTAATTTGAAAAATAAATTAGCACAAAATAGCTTAGAGACCCACATATTAAATGCCTGGGGAGGGAACAATACAAACTAGGTCTTCATTCTAATTTATTAAACACAAAAGTAATTGAGTTGTCAGCCATGTATTGTGGTTTTGTCTTGACGGGTCAGGAGTGTCGTGGTATGTACAGAATGTCCCAGAACAATCCAAATACCTCCTTACGGAAGCATTTTATTTGCACAGTCTCCTAAGAGTGTGGGGCGTAGGGGATGGTGTATGCAATGTCACCCGAGCCCCTGAGATATAGGATGTGGTGTTTGACCAACCTCCATCTTGTCTTTGGGTGATTCTGTACGGGAAACTCTAACCACATTTGATAATGACCATCTGCGTGGTCAATGTCAGATTACCGGAATTGGAATCAGCATTATTCAGTTTTTTTTTGTTTTTGGTTTGTTGCCTGCATATAATAAGCAGACCATGTACAGTAACAGTGCATATGGTAAAGCCATGATATTGCCAGCAGATGCTAAGAACGGAGATGTGTACTCAAGGGATAAGCACTGAGGTATACACATCAAGAACATGCACCAAAGGATGGGATTGTCCCCCAAGTCATCACCTAACAGGCGAAGATCAGAAGAGACCCGGATGAAATAAAACAAAGTCTCATTCGTGTGCTTCCTAGAATGTCTTTTTTTTTTTTTAACATGGTATAACATGGTTATTTAATGCTTGAATTATATATCTGGCCTTTTGTGGATATGCCAGTGGCAGCTCATATTAATTTAATACTCTTCCAGCCAAACATAAACCGTACTACATAAACACATTGAGGATGTATTTCACAGTTAATCCATGTCTGAGTAGATGTGACATAGAGAGGATTTAAAAGGGGAGCCGTGGGGATCTGCAAAATCAGATTAAATATATTTTTAAAAAGAAGACCTTCCCTCTGATTTGACAATGCCAGTTTTAACACTGAGAAAAAAAAATCCTGTGTAATAATTAAATAATTTATGGAATATTTCTAGAAAATAAAGGCTATATTAACCGGTCTGATGGAGGGTCAAGGCAACAAAAACAGCCTGAATGTGTAACGAATGCAGCATCAAGGGGGAACAACGGCCAGACAGCCTCCCTTATAATGAGGTCAGTCAGGTACTTGTCCGTACAGTTCACCCTTTTTCGGATTTACGCGCCACAACTGTGGTCTGCCAGCATTCTCTAATTGTTTTTTTTTTTCCCCCCTGGTGGTACTGTACTCATAACAAGCATATAAAATGATTTATTAACTGAAGTGCGTTCATTGTGGGAAAGTATGAGGAGGGTGCAACGTAATCAGCTTTCACGCAGTCGCGTTTCGTGGCAAATCTGAAAAGGCAAAATCACATTTAGCCTCTTGGATGAATATTGAGTAATTTACACCCTTTTTCTTATTGCGAATCACATGATGGTGACACAGTGACTAATAGCAGCTTGAAATTGGATTAATATTTGTTGAGTGAAATAGCGCTTTATTTGCCAATTGCACTAATTCAGGTACATTGCAATGCTGCTTTTTGCATATTCCATCTCATCACGGGAGACACAGACACATATATACAGCTTAGAGCAAAACTTGGCTTCTGACCACAGGGTCAGAGATTTATCTGGTGCCATTGGAGAGTTTTGGGGTGTTAAGGGGTTTGCCCAAAAGTCCAACGGTTGTTCTGCTGGGGCTTGAATCAGTAACCTTCTGATTACAGGCACAGAGGCCAAATCCACAGAGCCGTACACCTACACATAGCTGTTGTAGCCATATTTAATATTTCATATTATTTGTGGAGTTAGTAATATGTAAACTCACTTGCCCTGTGCCCTTTCTTTTCTGTGATCTGGGATGATGGATGGATGGATGGATGGATGGATTTTACAGTCCTTATCCATCTTTGCTGAGTGAACATTTTAACAGGAAAGGACGTGGTATAGGAGAATTTTGCATCTTTGATTTACACTGGAATTGCTGGAGCTAAACCAGGCATGGGAAGTCTCGGCCAGCGAATGAGGGCATTCCGGGTCAGAGAGAAAGAGAGCGATGCTGGCGGTCAGCGCTGCAGTCACCGGCCCTCTGCTCTCGTCGCCGTTTACCCTGACTCTGCACTTTGCCTCTTTTGTTTTTTTTACCCCCTTTCTCCTTCCCTGGGTGCCCGGTAGCGGCTGGGCTCCCGTGCTCCGAGTCAGCAGCGGTGAGAGAGGGTGAGGGATCACCTCCCGGCACTGCAGATGGCGTCTTTGTGGCGTGGCCGGGCCGTCCGCCTTCCGAACGCCGCTTCACAGGAGAATCTGGAGCGGTTTTGGTTGGGGGGTTGTCTTATATTTACATGATATTTAGCAGGTGCTTTAATCCAAATCGATACTTTTTTTTTGAGAGAGCAGGGTTAGGCTCGAGTAGCTGGGGGTTAAAGGCCTTGACTCTTGACCCTAGGATTTGAACTGGTGACCTTTGGTTCGCAGGCACAATTGTCCAAACCCACTGAGCCAATGCATAAACTTAATAGCTAATTGGTAACATATTTCTATATCAAGTATCCTGCATTTTTATTTAGTAGGCCTCAGGGGTGTCAGAAGCATTCT
>JAODKF010000038.1:13571556-13582194 GCA_026779585.1 Mormyrus proboscirostris | reverse complement strand
CATTAAACATATTTATATCATCATATCCTTGACTGGAAATAATTTTCAGCCAACGTAACTTTCAGCCCCTGTGTGGGGAAAAAAGTTACAGAACGGTTTGACAAGAACAAAATGTACCCATTGCAAGCAGTGTTTTATTTTGTGGAAAAACGCAGCCATATCTAGGTTGTTTTTTCTCTCAATTTCAAATACAGTTAGCAGTGTTGAATGACTGTTAATGTTTATACATTTTGAGAAATGTTTTTAGTGTTAACATTTTGGATGAAAATATGTTCATTTCGCATTAAATAATGTTTATATAAAGAAATGCGTTCTGACTGTAAATCAAAATGTAGGTTTTTTTGCTTTTATATTTAAATTTTGAATGCCTTAAATCTTTATTTGATGCAACTTAAAGTTAATTTGGTTAAACACTCAAAAGTGGTTTTTATTAAATTTATAATTTCAGGTTAGATTTAGTAGAATATTTACATTAAGTAATATAGCCAACTCATTTATTTAAACATTAGGTTTTATTTCACCTTCAGAAATTAGTTTACATGAATTTAAAAATGTAAAGGTTACAGTAAATGGTTTATTTACATTAAGCCATTGATAAAATATCAGGTGTGACAGATTACCTCATTTTTTTTAAGTTGAGCCAGTGTTATATTTCTTTCAGTGCATGGTAATGCCATCCCCAGCCTCCGGCCCAGCAAACCCTCTCAGAAAACAAAGCTTCTGCTAACATCACCTCAAGATAATGATCATCACGCTCTGCGCCACAAATCGTTTGGAGTCTTGGAGTCTATGGACACGCAGCTGCCCAGCATGACCCTCACATTTCAAAGGAATATTGTTTGAGTGCCTGTCTTTCTGCAGCCTTTTGCACGCTAACAAATCAATTTCTCTTGTCACTAACACTTAACTGTCATTTCTCCACTGCATGTTTTTCATGTGTGTGCTTTTTAGAACACATATATCCTAACATCCGTCATATATTCTTAAAAAAAACGGCTAACACACACAAAGACACACACTGATATTTCAAGTTCTATTCAAATGTTTAGTTCCATATTGAACGTTTATTTTTCAAATTTACTTTAAACCTAAACCTAATACCTGAAGGATAATGAAAGTGCTTTTTTATTTTTGTTGATCTACGATGACTTTGTGGGAACCCTTTTTTCAGTCCCCACAAGGTTAAACTAAATAAAAAATGTGCAATCAAAAAGCTAAAAATGCCTAAATTATAAATATTTTGTTTGGTTACTTATGGTTAAGGTTAGGGCTGGGTAGGGGAAGGTCATTATGTGGGGATTAGAGTTTTCCCCATAGAAATGAATGCAGAGTCTCCACAAAAATATAATTACAAACTTGTGTATGTGTGTGTACGTGTGAGTGGATATACCTTACCTTATGGGGACACAATGTGCCCACAATGCGATGAATGCCAGTTTTTTTCCCTTATGGAGACCAGTTTCCTGGTCCCCATAAGGGAAAACTCAATTTAATAAAAATGTGTGACTGCAATGAAAAATCTAAACATGCAAACTTATGGTTATGGTTAAGGCTGGGTGCGGGTTAAGGTTGTCATCATTAGCATTTTTCTCATAGAAATGAATGAGCGGTCCCCATTAAGATATGTTTACCCGACGTGTGTGTGTGTGTGTGTGTGTGTGTGTGCGTGTGCGTGTGTGAGAGTTCTGCACTCCCAGGTGTAAAGACAGCTAATATTTAATTATTCTTCAAATCTGCATAAATATGTAAATAACTACCTTGCATAAGTAAGAAACCATTCAACAAAATAAATTCACCAGTCTCCATAGCAATCAGGTGTGTTTATGACATCGATGACTCGCCTCAATAGATGCTTATTATGTGGATTTCCAAGGGTCCTGCTCGCAGTGAATGACGACTAATCACTAAATTCTAAATTATGATAGTGTTGATTTGTTCACGTAGTATTGTGGAGTACTAGAGAGGCTAATGTCATACTGTAGCTATGATTCTAGATGCCAAATAAGTTGTTCATTTACCGTAAAGGTTTTGAAATTCCTGATTCCTTGCATAATGAAACCTTGGCTGCTCACAGTTGAACATTGACCTCTACTGAAGATTCATATTTTTATATCAAAGGTTTTATTTTTTTCCTCATTTGCAGATGTTTTGGATGTTTTGAGCACCATTTAACTAGAAACTTAGGAATGACAATTGGAGAACTTTTGCAATGTCTCATCAGGTTTGCTAATTGACATAAGGAAGTAAAATATGAGATTCAGCTGAAGAACTGATTTTTTTCTCATTCTTTTATAATCTGTAAGTGGAAGGTGCCACTTATTTTCTTGTTTTCATCTTAAAAGTCTTCTGGAGCACTCGAGAAAATAGAATTATTATAGTTCGTCAAAGTTAATGTACATAAAAGTGTGAGTTTGGCACCACAGGGCAATTTTAAATGTCTTTTGAGGAAAAGATTTTGAAGTTCTGAAAATGTGCTGCAATTGTCTGCTACCATTACCCTTTCCAGTAAAATACAGGTTTAAAGGCTTTTACCTTGAAAATGCACCTTTTTCAATTTTTTTTTTCCTTTTTTTAAATCCATTTAGTACTGCGGTTTAATTATATGGCTCCAATTGAATTCACTCCATTACTTAGGAAGAATGGGGCTGCATTTAAGAATGGGACGCGATGTACACAGAGAAGTAGCACAGTGTTACAGCCCCAAAGTGTAATCTCTTCCCCTTTTGTTGACTTATACATATATACTTATACATACCTACCTCTTCACTTTGTGACTCACAGGTATAAAGTTTCTTAAATCTTGGGACTACAGACTTTGCTGCCTTCCCTTAACATGGTACCACTGAATTAGTTATTTATGCAAACCCTACACATACTTCAGCATTTATCTTTAGCCTCTGAAGGGTTTGCATAAGTAGCTAATGATGTGGCACCATTTTAATGTAAGGAAGCAAATTCTCTCCTTCCAATGTGATACCGGAGCTGTGGGCCGACGTGGCTCTAGTCACACATGGTGCTTCGTCAATAAATATCGAACATGCTGTCATTCGTGCCCACATGCTGCTGCCAGGGAGACGGTAGTTTGGGAACAGGAGAGTGGAGTCGCCGGCGTTTTTTTGTGATACACTGGTGGGCATCACTCTTGATGCTTCTCACTCTTGGTGTTTGGGACGAGCGGAGATGCTGCAGGAAATCGATTGTATCTGGCGCTTGTCTGGGCACAGAATGTACTGCTTAAAAATAAAGCAAAAGACAAATCTGTCTTTCCGAAGGCTCCAAGGTTTCCCAAATTTTCTGAGAAGAAAAAAACTGCAGATTTCATGGATTCTCTTGTAAAGTTTGGGTCATGGATTGGGCTTCTTAAGTAATTTTGGAGAAAATACTTTTTTGAGTGAATTTTTTTTAAGTGTATTTTTATTCTTGTTAGTGTTGTTTACAGCCATCTGGTGTTACTGTAGTTCCTCTTTCTACTTTTGTACAGACTTCTAAGTTAATAAGCTTATTTTTCCTTCCTTTCTCACTTCATTCCGTTCTCCTTTAATGTTTGCTTCTATGGGAACCAGTAACCTAGTAATATATAGTGTAATTTTGATTCAAGTGACAAACAATCCAATCTTTATCTATATCCTTGATTAAAACCATAATTCTGATGCTGTTTGGACTTAGATAGAGAAATAAGACAAAGGACATTCATTTGTGGTCCACCCTCTTCACCCTCGTCATGTGACCCGTCACCCGAAAGCCAGAAGTGTGGGTCTCCCTGGGGATGATGTTTCAAAGATGAACCCCTTCGCTTCTGGAAAGCCGTGATATGGCAGTCATGTGGTGATACACCGGAGGGGCGTGTCTGAAGCGGTGGAATGACTGATACTCATGGAGTCAGCAGGCGTGAACAATAGAGCCCTTCGCCAAGTGGGAAAGTGCTTCACCAGCTCAGAGACCAAATGTGGCTGCTGGCGGTGAGATAAATTTCAGACCCTGTCTCGCTTAAGAAATAGTGTTCTCTTGTAGTCCATCAAGTGAAGGAATTTATTTAAGCATAGTAGACATGCTAATAATGAGTAATGAGTTTTCACATATATATTGAAATAACATTTATTGTCACTATTGTACCCGGTTATAGCTAAGTGGTTATGGATTATACTTAATGGCATATTTATTTATTCAATATTTAATGTTTTGTCGATTATATTTAATGTCATTTGTTACTCTAGACAGAGGTGGAAAGTTCAGGTCCAGAACGTACAAATCCAGACCAAGGTTTTGTTTCAGTCAACCAGTATGAAGAGTCACAGTCACAGACTACTCGGCTGGTACTACCGTGTAATTGTTGGGGTAAGGTCCATGGGTGGAGTGTGAGGTGGTTGGATGGGTGGCGGTGGCCAGCAGGGGGCAGTGCCCCTCCTAGTCTGTGCCAGTTGGGAAAAGAGACAAATTGTGCATTAGGTAAATGGCCAGGTATTTATTTGTGGTATTATGCACGGATATAGCAGCTTCATTTGGTTGGTTGTTCGAATGCAGTTGCTTACTGTCAGAGCTCAGAAAATTGAACGTGTTGTGAGGTTATAACTGTGTTTTGTGCTGGCAGCCTGGTACCTTTTCATAAGAAGTTTGTTCTTACTCTACAGGTATACAAAATAACAGGTTATATGTGCATTAACATGTAAGGGTGAGCTCCGTGTATGTGTGTATTTTTTTGCCCTTTAAGGTGCAAACATCACAGTCCACCTATGGTAAGGTGTCAGAGCCATTATAATGCTTCTTAAAAATCACTCTTTTACAATCCCCCCCTTCCCCTCCATCAATTAAAACCACCAGTTGTGGGAGTTCGGCTGTTATCTTGATTGGTGTCTGAAGCACTTAAAGTTTTGTTTTCTAAAGCAATTAAATTACAACACAATTAACTGGAACGCCTGCAAAGCATTTATTGTATCTGGCAGTTTAGGTTCGACTTGTCCATTCTTATTGTCGGTAAATAACTTGCTAGCATGCGGGAGCTGAATGCCTGGTATATACTTCATTAAATCCTTTCCCCTTAGTATACAGATGTGGATGGAATTTCATTTGCCCAGGCCACGTCCACACGGGTGCTGTGGTTTGAGTGCTGCACTCAGATGTGAGTGTAGTGTGTACACTGAAGGAATTCTCTTTTGGGGCACGTTTCGGTAAAACACTGTGCTGTGCCGTACCACAGCAGGCACTGTGAAACGTACGTCTGCGAGGCTATAGAAAAAGACTCAAATGTGTCATTATGGATGTTTTCACATATTTTTTAGTTTAAGTGCAAATAGCAGACAGTCATGTTCATTGTGTATGGATTTGCTTCAGGATTCGGTCATTCCAGAAAAGATAAAAATGTGGGCATGCATGCTTTAACAAATGAGGTGGGCCCGAGCATATCTGAACGTCATTGTTCACACTGTCTATCTTCCAGGCGTTACACCGCTTTGTAAGGTATTTTGTATTCTCAAAAGCAAAGCTATTCTGGTGTTTTGAAATCTTGCCGTAAAATTTTGCCGAGCAGCAAATTTTATCATGGGGATCCACCGCTCAGCTTATTTAAATTGCCAATATTCCAAAATACCCAAAATACCGCAGTGTACCGTGTTACCTGAATACCACCCAAGTCGCCGTATATCTTACGATGGAGATGTGGGTTTGATCCCCCTTGTACAACTTCTGAACCCAGAGCCTACTGCTGTTGTGGCCAGAAGACATGTGGCTGTCAGCCCCAATCAGCACCACGGACAGCAGCCACATGCTGGAATTCTGTCAAAAGCCGCTCCGCTCGTAATCCTCCACGCCCAGCTCCCGCTAACGCCTCCAGCTGGCTGATGTTTTCCTCAGAGGCAGGTCACTGAGTGTGTAGCTACTGCCGCCTGACTGGCTGGAGCCCTTGCCAGGCCAAGGCCCGGGCCAAATATCGGCCTGGATGCTTTGGACCGCGCGGCCCCTTAGCACTTTTTTACCCTCTTTCAACGTCCCTAATACCCACATTTTCTGATAAATACCACCTTCCTGGGGAATTACTCTGTGAATCTGCGCTTGGGTGCCACAAGTGTTAGGAAGTCTTTGGTGAGGAGCCTGGCGGAATGCAGAATAGGCTTCTGTTTTATTGGTTATATAGCTGGATCGCTCATGCTTTTGCTTCTCACAGCGATATCAACTATGGCTGGGTGCCGTCATAATGGTTAGTATAAAAATTAATGACGCATCACAGCATCTTCTGTGTACAGTCATAGGGCATTATAGTGTTAATTGTAGTACTTCATACAGTAAACTACAATGAAGCGCTCGCCTGTAATGTACTGTAGATATCTTCATCATGCATTAAAATGGTCTGTATAAGATATAAGGTTGCTTTGTGTTTAAAGGTATTTATAATGCATAATAAACATGGCTATAATGGCTCTGATGTTATGCCTTTTTTTAAATATTTATATCCATGTTTATTATGCTTTATGAATGCATTATAATGTGTTATAAATGTGTTCATAGATTCTTATAGACATGGCATTCATAGGAAGTGATACCAAAAATTAGATCACATTTCTAGTGGGACCATTTCAGTGTGACCCCAGGGAACGATAAAGTATTTAAAGATTAAATGCCGTTTAAGGGCACTGGAATTTAACTGTAGGGTAACAGATTTAAGGCAGAGTTCTGAAACAACAGCATTACATTATTCATCTGTCAGGCTGGCCATCCAGCATGTTTTATGTTTTTTTTTTATGTGATTCCTTTTAAAAAATCCCAAACTACCGGATGTTTGATCTTCTTGGATGCATACACTACTCTCCACTCTTTATCTTTTGCTGTTCCTTCTTTTAGATACAGCCACAATAACATTCAAGACCTTATTTTCATGCTGACAAGGAACAAAATCCCCCCCCCCAATAAGTCCGGAACTCACATTAGTTTGTGAGCTTGCAGAGTCTTTCTTCTGCACCTTCATTCTGTAAACGAAATTCTATACACAGACATAATAGTCCAGCAGTTGTGCGGCTTGCTTATATCTCCTGTACGTCTGTTCTTTGTTTGGATACATGTCAGCGAAACAAATTAATGAATGAACTGTGTGTGCAAATAAACTTGTGTGGAAGCAATGTTCTATCGCAGAAGCAGACACGTTATTTGTTATGGCTCTTCTTCACAGGATAAATGGGAAGGAGTTGGCAACTCAAGGACAGCAAGATCTTCCCTCTACCTGACTCTTGATTTGCCCCCCACTCCCTCCTCCACCACCACACTGAAAGTGGATAGATGGATTAATTATCACTTGATGGTCATTCAGTTCACCTTATGTTTTAGCTGTAATCCGGACAATAGTTCTAAAGTCTACACCGAAATCCCTGTGGCTTTCGAGAGCTTGCCAGCCCTATCTGATATCAGGCACTCTCCATTACATAGACCGTTACTCTGAACTTCAAAACACAGCATTACCTACTTTTCAAAACAAAGGAATTGTTAGGATCGTAGTGATCGAAGTATAAGACATGCTGTGAATATGTACAGCTGTAAGTGTATTTGGTGGAAAATATTTAGCATAGCAAGTGCTGATTTTTACGGATGCCCCAATTTACTATACTGTACATGCACTACCACTTAAGTTTTTGGCACACCACAGGTTTTTACCAATTTTCCATGTATTTCATAAACTGCAGATTTTTGTTATTGTTAAGAACTGGTCGAGTAAACAACTATAACTGAAAATATAAGTCAAATTAAGCAAGTTTCCTTTATAACATGGAAAAAGTATGTAACGGTGCATGCCTGATATGATCCTAATTGGTTGTATGGTGATGGCATATAGTCAAATTCTAGGCTGTCCTTTAATTTTAATCTTTGAGTAAGCCTCGCGATTTCACAGTATTTGTCCTTGCGATGTTTCTGCAATTGCCTAATTAGATTTGTGGATTTCCCCTTGATAGGATGGTATTGGAAAGACTTCAGGTGACTGTTAGGTTGCTTAGAGTTTCCAGTTTAAAGAATGTTCACATGGGAGACATCGCCATACAGTAGTTTGTAGCATGCTATGGAAAGATACAATCTGCACGTCTGATACAAATTCGACAGATGTGGGAAATTAAATAACTCTCTGGATTTGGAAGGGGCTGTTGTAGTCGATGAATTAAAAAATGCCTGATTGTAATCTTTGATATTGGCTTGGGACATCACTGATGATTATCATATGACTGCAGAAAAGTCATACATTTATGCTGTAGTTAAACTTTTGTGTTGTGACATGTCTGTAGGATTGGTATAACAGAGCAGTTTCCATTTTTTTTATCATAGATCTTAACTGTAGAATAAATTAATTATCAACTATTTAATTGATTAATGCATTATCTAGAGTTTAATAATGAATGAGTGAATAGAGGAGTAATTGATTAAATCTTCTTTAAGCAGTCCTGCAGTTGCTTAGCGTTTATATGAAGATGCATGCAGAATACTGCATAATATTTCTTCCTGTAATTCTGAGGTAATTAGTGAGGATTAAATTTAGGCAGGCAAAGATTTTTTCCGAGCCAGTCAAATATGCATGAGGCAAAAGCTTCAGCCACAATTGTCGAGCGTTCCCGATCCTTACTTGTTAGTACCAGAGGTCGGTGTCATTACTTTTCAGAGTAATAAATGCATGTGACCTTGGCTCCAGAAGATCCTGAAAAAGCAGCGAATACAGGATGCCTCGCACAGCTCTAATTCATTTACAGGCCTTTCAGCGTTTTGCGACCTTCTGAATTTATGAATAGCGAAGCATCTTTGACGGAACTCTTGGACTTTGTACAGTAGCCCCGGTATGGAGCAGAAGGGTGAGGTTTACACGTCCCAGGTTTCATCGTGTGAAGAGTCTACACAAAGCTCGCCACCTACATTTGTGCTCACAGAGGATCTTTGTGACGCTTACAGGTATTTCTAAAGAAGGCAGCCCAGCTTCTTTATTATCGTCCGTCTTTTTTGAATGCATAGTGCATTTTTGGTTTATTATACAAGTATATGGTGCCGCCATTCAAGAATACAGTGTATGTATGAAGTTCTAAAGGTGCTTTGAAATGTGCCGTTACAGTCTGAAACCTCTTTTGCCAAGTAATGTCTGGTGTTTTATTAAGATACAAAGTTTGATCTGAGTTGGGGCTCACAGAGAAATGCAGTTGCCTGGAGCGGCGATACTGCATATAGGAAGTACATTTTATCACCTTTTTGTTAGGTGACCCTCTATTCTGTCTGACATTTATCTCTGCACTCTGGGTTGCGCCAATTACGGAAGCACTCCGCCTTGGCTCTCGTCTGATAGCCCGAGGTCCACGTAGCGGAAAAGAGATGTGCTGCCTCCCGTCAGAGAAAATTCAGGTTTTGTTAACTAGGAAGGAGTAGCTGTTCTGGTTTTCTGCTTACTGACCCGATGAGACTGATAAGATATCTTGGGTACCGGTACAGGAACGAAGATCAAGTGGCAATGAAGGGCTGGAGGAGCTGGTGAAGTTTGGATCTTAGGGAAGTACAGTAACAGGTGTTGTACCATCATTACTGAAACGCTTCATCTCGCCTGATAGTCAGTGTCATTAGCAGTGTCGGTCAACAGGTGACATGGGCGGCCTTGGGCGCCATCTTCTTAGGGGGTGCCAACTTGGCAAAGTGTTACAGGTGGAGCTTCCCTGGTCTTCCACATGGGCTTTGACTGGCACTGTTTGTCAGTGTCTGTTTACCGATCGGAAATGGTAAAGTGTGTTTGTGACCGGCAAGCAGAGCAACTCAAGTGAAGTGTATCTCTATAGCATATTTTCATACATAAAGGTAATTCAAAGTGCCGTACAGAAAATGAGATAAGAAATAAAATGCATAATATAAAAATTGACACAAGTACAATTAAACTAATTGTTTGTACTGGATGCCTAAATTTCCTTTCAGTTTCAGTTCTGATCAAGGCAAACAGAAGAATCTCAATTCTCTGTGTTCAATGGCCAGCACCACTTTTTCGAAAATGTCTCCACATGTTGGTGATTTTACTTACAAAGTATAATGAGCTCTAGTACAGCTGTGTGATGGTGACCTTTTTGTCGTCTATTATGTGGTTTATTAGTTGCCCTGTGTGTTTGATTACCGTAGAGCTATTTAGATGCGTCACGTGTCTGGTGCCTTGGTGTCGTCCAGAAATGGGCCTTCATTATAGTGCGTGCATCTTGCTCGCTTTTTTTTCAAGCTGCACTCATCAGATGTAGCAAATGTTTCCTACACTGGGCGCATTGAATAAAACATTTCTGAGAAACTTGGAGTTGATTCATTATCAGATGATTGCGGAGATGTCTTATTTTTTTCTCCCCTCCGAAGGCCTTGTGCTTTATCAAGTGATGTTGCCCTCACAGGACGAAGTGTCAACATCACACGTCATTAACCGAATCACAAGTGGTGCTCACAGATGAAATGGGTGACATTTTTCTGAATGTTTGCTGTTTTTTTTTTTTTCCCTGCATGGCACGGGGTTTGTTTACCTCCTGACCTGAGATCAGAGGCTGATCGGTATATTATCCATGTGCCGGGGGTGAATTCATCAAAATTTCTAGATTAGCAATGATGCAACAACTCATTAAAATTTTAATTGCATGTTTTCAAACATTTCAGTTTCCTAGGCAATTAGAT
>JAODKF010000038.1:13552796-13571456 GCA_026779585.1 Mormyrus proboscirostris | reverse complement strand
GATTAGCAATGATGCAACAACTCATTAAAATTTTAATTGCATGTTTTCAAACATTTCAGTTTCCTAGGCAATTAGATAGGTATGTTTTTTTTTGGCTAGGTGTATTACCACTAATTCTTTAATTTCATGAATTCATTTTGTGCGGCTCCTTCCACTTGCACTAAGTTGCTCCAGCTTAGCTCATGTAGTCTTTAACGGCACCTGCATCACAAGCACAAGTAACAAGAGTACAATTTGCACGATGTTAAACTCTGAGTGGAAAAATATTAGAAGACAACAGAAGAAACTATATAAAAACCTACATGGAATTATAGAGGAAAAAATACTATAAGGTTAAATTTAAACCTGTGAACTAGTCTGCACTGGTCTGCACTGGTAATACTGCGAGGAGACAAAACAGCAACAACAAAAAAACTGCAGCAGGCATCTTCCTGGTATTACAGCAGAAGAATGAGACAACTGGACAATAATAATAATAATAATAATAATAAACACTATGTCAAGTCTGTATCACAAGAAGTACATAGATCAAAGAATAATGTGAGAAACAGAAATGATATCAGCCTTCATTAATATCTAATGACAATGAAATAAGTACAGCTTGTTTGTTTGGAACTCATAGCAGACAGTATTGGTGCTGTCATAACAAAGTTACGAAACTTGACGTGTGTGACACGGGAAGGGGATGCACTCGTTACTAAGGCAGGAGAAGAGGTGCTCAGAGATCAAGGTGAGGGCTGAGGAGGCTGTGGAGGCAAAGGCATGAACTCCCTAGAGCAGGACGCTCCAGCATTTGCAAGGCTGCTCTCACAGATTCAGTGGAACGGGGCTTACCGGTACAGCCCAACAAGTCAGCACCGAGGCCGAGTGGAATCGATGCGAGCGCTGTAGCGTTTTCACCCTGGAGGACACGCCATGCTGCTCGGCCTCTGAATTCAGGCTGCCAACAGAGGTAATGACCTTCTTCATATGAAATTACTTTTATTTATACCCACCGGTCCTTTTCAGAAGGATGTTTTATTTTTGCACTTTTTTTGAGGCAGTGTTGATAATTCCTTGATTTAGTGGAACTATTCCTTTTCAGAGTGGCTGCCTTTGTACTGAACACAGGACACTGGATCTTTGAGCTTCTGATCCACCCATGATATTGCTTCAAGGCTGCTGGAAAACAAACAAACAAAAAATAAGTGATTTTCATCATATTACCAACTAAACATTTAGCTTGTCGCTATATACAAAAGTATTCCCGTTACACATCATTAATATTAAAAAAATAAAGTTGGTATCATTTATTAGCATCATATAATGCAGTGTTTCTCAAACCAGTCCTCAGAGCACACCACGATATGTTCAATATGTTGCAGACAATACGTAAACAAACTTTCCATTCTCAATGTAATAAAAGTCGTTAATGTAATGCTATCAATAACTTTTTGTGCATGTAGTAATACATTATTACATTATTGGCTGGATTATGTTTGAGTCACTTTTGTACAAGTACAATGGTGTAATGAATCCTGCACTAAACCCATATATGTAACGTATCAGACCTGCAGGGAAGCTCGATCTGTGACAGTCTGTGGTAGTTTATAGCAAAAAAGTAAATATAAAGAAGTAGACACATTTAGATAGAGTGTTGGCTACCAACAGTTTTGACATTCCCAGTTGGTTTTTTCCTGTTGGCATTCCTAAATTGGATCCCTGTAAGTAGCACAAAGATTTAACAGACATTTGAGTCAAATCGAGAACGGCCAACTGTGACCGATATCATGGGGGTTCATTTTATACAATATTAAACACAGTTTAAAAAAATCTTAAGGAGGAGAACAGCTTCCTTGGCCAACAGACTGTCCAGTCATCCTAGACATGCTAGCATTATATATGTCAGAAGCAAGGCTTGGGGGTTCGGAGATGAATTAAAGGTCAGGTCAGGCTGTGGTCAAGCAGCTTCTGCGATGGCACAGGATATTTCACTTCTGTTCATCAGTCACTGCTTATTCAGCACAATATTAAATTAGACAAACACATCAAAAACTGTTATAATCAAATTGAGTCTTACCATCTGTTTTTGTGGTCTTTTGAGTACTTGTATAAAGGATGTTCCCTGATATGACTTTTGATCACGACCCCTGCCTGTCTCCTTGGCACTGTAGAGCTCATCTGCCCAGCTGCCTAGCCCTCCAAACTTCATCACATTTCCAAAACTCCCTAAGTCCAATTTTTGTTTTTGAGACGAGACTGCCACTGACGTTGTCAAGCTTTCTCAAAATATGTTACAATATTGGGGAAAAAAACGTATTCACTCCTAAGTTTGCCAAAACTCAATAAATTCACTGAAATCGTACTTACAAACCGGATGGAGTGAGTTTTGCAAACTTGATCTTCATGCAGCATTTAACTTTGTTATTCTCTCGTCATCTCTGTAGTGTGTGTTTGTCAGAGTGAAGTCATTGATTCCTGTTGTGTATAAATATAAATTTCACAGATATGTTGTACAGATGGAAAATTTTACATAAATGTTTTATTTTGAGGGATCAAGAAATACAACTACCATTAAAAATGCTTTTAGTATATAAAACATAGGATGACTGTAATGCTGTGCTTGTGTTAGAAACCAGATGGACATCACAAATGAACTGAGCTGGCGTCGCTTCAAAGCTTGTGAGTTCTGTGGCAGGCTTTTGATCCCATAGCCCGTTCTCCTAGTAACCCCTCAGGTGTTCCCCGAAAGGCCGGAGATCTTTCCAGCACTTCAGAAGCGGTAAATCCGTCAGTGAGATATCGTTATATAGGCCGCCGTGGCAGCTCTGAGGTTTCCCGATTGGAAGTAGCACTGCCAGGGTGATCTGTCTTTAAATTTAATTTAGTTTTGTTTTATATATATATATATATATATATATATATATAGTTATTATATATATATTATTAATTAATTGAAATTAATCACATTTTAATCACATTTCAATATTTGACATAAGAAATAACAAATTTAAATTTGGTTGATGAATGAATCAATATACATAAGCTTAAACTTTAAAATCTTGTTTATTTTCCCATCAGTCTACTACACATACCAATACATGAGTGCAGAAAACACAGAGCAAACTGTTTTCAGAACACTGGAAATTCTGACCAAAAATGCCAAAGTACTCATTGACAACTGCTCCCATTTTTCAAACATTGTGTATGAAAAACCAGAAAAACCAAACAATCCCATTTCAGTTCATTAAAACTATGTATATTGCTTATAGTCAAATATCTGTTTTATTATTTATTATATTTTTATTAAGCTGTAAGATACATAATTGTGCAGCAACAACAACAATAATAATAATAGTTGTTCTTGGAGAGATTGATTAGTCCTATATTGATCTGGGAGAGTTTAAATCCAAAAAGATTCCAAGTCAAAACATAGTTAACCAATGGAGCTTAAGCAGAGGTGCTCCATAAAGCATGCTACATTATCTCATTTTTATACTGCACCAGTTTTTTGAACTAGAAAAATAACCAATGGCTGTCATAAGTTTAGAAAAAAGGTCAGAAATACAACAAAAACAAGTGAGTATTAGCATAATGAAAACAGGTACAAAAACAAACCACATTTCTGTGATGTGTTTAATGGAAAAAAATGATTGCATGTTGATTGTCCTAATTATGAAATTACATGTCTCCTTCATCAAAGCCTAAGCATCCATGAAATGTAGCTTTTAAAACTCATCTGTATTATTAAGGAACCATAATAATGTTAATTTTTAGGAAATTAAGCATTAAGTAGGTCTGAATGGAAATAATCCCTGAAAATCTGTGGCTGAATTTAAAGAAAAAGTCATAATTTACTTACTGCTTAATTGTTATGTGTTTTTGTCATGTATCGCTGAACTTGTGAGGTTTAAAAGTAATATATCCATTTTAGAAACACGCTGAAGTATTAATTACCAAATGTTATTATGCGATGTGTGTGGTCTGTCTGCTTGCCCAGCGTTGAGTCTTTGGATTATGCCTGAGTCAGCATATTCAGCTACTTTTCTTCCCACTGTTATTTAGATGACCTTCATTTTATAGCTTCTGTACTTCTGCCTTAGGCTACGTCGCGCCTTCATTCTTGCATTTTTTCTCTCCATTTCTCCCTCCCCCATTCAATTTGCTGGCTAACACATCATAGTAAATGTGCTGAAACGCCATTGTAAAACTGACCAAATCATCAAAATATAGCAGATTGGCTCAGTAGCCCTATCAGTCCAGCTTGCAAAAACTCTTTTGCTTTGATCTGTTTTCATTCTTTTTTTGAGGAATAAGGAATAATTAAGTATTTGGGGTAATTCAATATTTAGTGAGTCTAATGCAATAAAAATGTGTTTGGCATTCTTGACTGTGTGGAAGTAGGATTACCCACACTGAGTGTTCTTGAGAGTACTGTCAGATCGGGTAGCCCAGTGCGAACGTCTGAATGTAAGCTACCATGCGTTCCGGAAATTAGCCGGGGACTTTGGAGACAGTGTGCAGCTAATGCAGAATATAAATTCAGCGCACAGCAGGGGAAGTCTTGGAGCTATTTAACAGCCCCCGAGTGAGCAAATTAAGCTGCCGTCAATAACAGTAATGTTTGGGTTATCTGTTTGTGCTGCAACGTGGCCTTACCTTTAATAATCTGGTGCTTCACAATTTTACAGTTCTTATTCCTTTGGTTTAATTTGTTAGAAAGGCAGCAATCCCATTCATTAGCCATGGTTTATTATAAAAACCTTTTTTTCATCTATCTAATAAGCGCTGTCAGTTGTTAAGTATCTATAAGATAATCGCCCTGCGATTGCATCATTTTAAGATATTTCAACATTTTCAACTGTTAAAATATATCAAATTAATGAGATTGTTTGTAGTGTGCCTGAAGGTTCCCTCTTACAGAAGGCTCTCCAGTTAGAACTCATTTTGGATATTGTTTACTATTGTTTACAATGATTTGTTTGAGAAAAGATGACAGCAATTAATAAATGACTCCGATTGGTGGCTGAGTACATCACTACAATGCATATTGATTGAGGATTTTGGTTATACTGCAGGTACACACAACATACTCAATTTTAATTTTCCAAAATCCATTTTCTGAAATTTAAAATTAGCTTCCTAAACCAATGCAATCTGTTACAAAATACTGCTTTCACTGTTGCATTTTCCTCTGCAAAAAGAGCTTAAGCAAAACATTAAGTATGAAAAATTTGAACACAATGTCCAAAAACTCTATTGATGACTTTTTATTGAAATTCTCAGTACTGGTGCTTGAAGGGGTATATAGGTCATTTTCCATACTTTAGTAAAAATCATAATCCTTACTTTATATGCATATAATATTCATAAATCAAACATTCTATTGAAATTGTTTGATATTTAATATCAATATATTTGACTCAAACACTTTCCACACTGGGAGATCAGAATTAAACAAAAACTAGTGACTGATTCTGACACCTATATGATAAGAAATTAATAAAGTGTGCAAGGTCAGTTTTGATACTTTGCAATGGATTTTTTTAACTATTGACAGAACTCTGAAAGGCCCAGTGTCTCTCTGTATACCTATGGCAGGGAGATCAACGTGACGGGTAATCAGTTAATCAGCTCACTAATTTACAAACAGCAAACTTGCCAGAATCGTTTCTTGTCCCTTACTTGCAGTTAAATCTTGTTTTTCGCACCAATACTCAGACTCCTTGTAGAATCACCTTTTACAGATTTCTGTCTCATCACATCATTTTGATCCCAGCATCTGGCTTTGATAGATGATGACAGCCTAGAAAGAACCTTCTAGATTGGTTTGATACTTGTTGGGTCATTTGCTTATGTTTACCCTGCATATCTTGACCTTGCTAGTATGTTTAAAGATTCTTGTGTGCATCTGTTTTCTTTAGGAACATCAGATTTGTGATTAGGCTTCCTTTCTGTCACGCTCACGAATAAAATATATACTCACCAGACATGCCATCTGCATTAACCACCTGGTCATCAAGGTACCGTAGACTGCATTGAGACATTAATTATAACATTAAGTGTAAACATTAATTCAATTAGTTCTCAAGTTAGTTGACCTGCCAGAGGTGACAACAACATCTTACTACCTTTTAAATAGGTTAAAAGAAATGTATCCAGTTCATTTAAATTAACTGTGAAGGCATATAACAAAACAAAATCACGTAGCAATAATTTATGAAAGGAAATTAGAATGTTTGTTTTGAAAACCATTGAGTTTCTTATCACGGCTGATAGAAATTTAGGTAATGCTTTACCTTAACTGCACCTTTATAATGCCTCTCTAATGCATTCATAGGGCTTATTATACATTAATAAACATATGATCATACAATGTTTGTTATTATCATATAACGCCTGTTATCAATGAAAAGCTGCCGGTGTGTGTTAGGATGTTAAGATATATGCTTCTTATTAATGTTCTATGAATCCATTATGATGTGATGCACATGTGTCCTGAAGGTGTACTGCATGTTTCTCTGAATACATTATAAAGGCATTATGAAGGTGCAGTGAATATAATGTGTAACCACTGGTGTGACATGTTTTCCATTATATATTTTTTTATATATTATATATATATACATATATATATTTTTTTTTTTTGCTGGAGGAAGGTCTGTTTAAGATAGCAATAGTAATCTAAAGTTTTTAGGGGTGACAGTATGTGAGCACTATACTTCTTTACTGTATGGCTTTCCTGGTATAACTGTAGTAGTATCTTAATTAGTCAGGCAATTTGACTATACATTGTCACAGCCCATACTGCCAGACCAGAACAGTTTTCTTTTATTGTGTTGTGACTAGGCTGAAATGCTGAACTGGGCACTAACGTTCTAATGTAATGTACTTGTACATTTACACACGTTTATTGACTATTTTTGCACATAATGTTTCTGTATTACCTGTCTTGTCTCTTTTTGTTTTTGCTTGTGCGACTAAGTCACTAAGTCAGTCTTGTTGTGTTTATGTGCAGAATGGCAAGAATAAACAACTGAATTGAACACAGCTGGCTCCCCGTGTCGGCAGGTTCCGCATCCGCAGATTCAATCAGCGCCAATCAAAAATACTCAAAAAACAATAAAAAATCCAGAAAACTTTAGATTGGTTGCATCTATATTGAACAATTATTGACCTTTTTCTCATCATTATTCCTTATACAATACAGTATAACAAGAATTTGCATAGGATTTACATTGTATTAATTATTATAAGTAATCTAGAGATTATTTAAAGTACACAGAAGGATATGTGAAGGTTATAAACAAACATGCAAATACTATGGCCTTTTACATGAGGGACTTGAGCATCTGCGGGCTTTGGTGTCTAGGGAGGTCTTGGAACCAATCTCTTATATATATATATATATATATATGGCTAATATAGGCTTTCTGGGGACTTTTGCCCTTTGTGTTAAACATCACAGCGTGTATCATAATCCAGCTGGCAGGATGGTAGCGCAAGGCCGCAGTTTTCGGCTGTATCTCTAGTACTGACAAATGAGCTCATTTAGTAATCTCTGTGGGGTGGCTTGATTACCTGGAAATCGCTCTGAATAAAGACAATGCTGATGTAACGGCAAAGGTGTCAGGGGGGCCACGGGTGACGAAACCCAGCAGCCTCCCTTGCAGATTGCTCTTGCAGACTCTGCGCCTTGCAGTCTGGCTGGCAAAGGGCATCGACGGTGGCGAGTCAAGGTATGTGTAAATATATATAAAAAAACACAAGCTATATCGCTGGGCAAACGCCAAACTGTCAGCAATAAAAAGTTGCAGTTGCAAATATTTTGCGAGACAGAAAAAGATTTCCAAATACATTCTAAATACATTTCTAATTTTTTTTTACATACCAATGTATTACCAAATGATTAGTAACATTTTGTTAATAGCAATGGTACAAACCTTAATGGCTCAGGTAACTAATTTCTAAATATACAGTATTTAGTAATGTGTAGTTTTTACTTGCAAGTGATTTACAGATTCTTCAGTAAATACTTTGTGAGACAGGAAAGCAATATTTTTGTAATACGTTTTGAAATTCAATTGCAAGAGATTTTTTTAAAAAATCTGCATCATAATGGACAAAAAAGCAAGTAAATCTCTTTGTGAAGCGCGGCCTGATCAGATGGGTTAACTAGGTTGCTTGGAGTATATTATGATCATTATGATGTCATGGAGAAAGGAAATGATGCAAATTTTACAGGCGAGTACTGTGCCTCGTTACCACTTAAAGCTAAATCACTTTCTTAAAATCTAAGAAAGTCAAAGGTGGTTACGATTTCTCTGTGAGTTTTTCCACTGTCTGTTTTGGCATCCATACATTTTCACTCAGAGCCTGCAGGACAAACATATGCCTGAGCACTGAACTATAGCCTTAGCGCTTGCTTGATGCCTGCGATCACCTGGCACGTGTTCAGCGGGCCGTGCAGGGCAGAAAATGTTACATTTTCCATCCTTAATACGGAATAGAGATGCTGGCTGCTTTGACATCTCTCTGTGGTGTGCAGTAGTTCTTTTATGCATATACATAAAGTGCAGTGGTAGTTCTGTACTGTAAAACATATAATTGGAATTTGAATCTTTACTTACTGAGGGTCCAGCCATTTGTAGTGTAATATTCTTATTACAGAAAGTCAATAAATCTATATAGAAAAGGCTATTCAGATTCCCTGTCTGACACTGAAATTAGTATGCATTTAAAAGGATCGCTAAATTATCATGAATGTTTCGAGAGGAAAGACAAGCATCCATTATTGCTAAAACTAGAACCCGAACACAATCTGCATGTGAGTAAATATGTCATTCTGCTAAGTACTTTTGACGGCAGACTTTAACCTTTAATAAATATGAAAGAGATGGCATATGGAATGAACTTGAACCTGATCACCACGTACGTGTTTTATTTGAAATATACGTGGTATTACATTTGCATAGGTATATGAACCAAAAATTGAGTTCACCCAATGCTCCTATTTGGTAATTTGAAAGGAGGTATTTTTACTGTTGATTTGCTTATTTAATTTGGTTGGAGATTGATCTCAGCCGGGAAAAGAACATTCCTTTAATTCATCTGACTGGTTTAATTACTGCTGGCATAAATTGGTTTAGTTGGAGCAATTGAGACTAATTGGTTTTCTTTTTTTCACAGCTACGGCAATAGGGTATCTCCTAGTACCTGTACAGGGAGTCTACAGGTTCTGCATCCTTAAAGAGTGCACTATCTGCTGCTTTACATGTTGATCACTTTTTATGCATGTCGCTTGCTTGGGATAATGACGGAGCCCTAAACGCTGGTGTGAAGGGCTGACGTGTTATGTGATGGTAAACATTACAAGACTATTGTTTTCTGTGACAGCAATATTTTCGACTTTAACATGTCAACCTGCGACAGTAGATGAGCCATCATTGTCATGTCGTAGCGGTTATTCATTGCAGGAAGAGAGCAGAAATAAATAAACATATAGGGATGGGTGTGCTGAGCTGTATTTGTGCCTCCCACTACATGGATTAAGCAAGGAATGGTGTTCGGGGAACGTTTCATATCTTCAAGGTTGCCAGTTCTCCCGCATGTGGCATGAAATTTTACGGAAAATCTATATTATTCCATTATAAACCTAAAATTAGCTGCGTCAATAGCGTTGGGGTTGTTTATAAACCATACAAGTTTACAGGGTGAGTATTGTGAAAATGGGACACCTGGCAAATGGGACAGTTAAACTTTGCAGTTAATATATGTGTACAGTAATGATTTATTTTCTCTTCTATATAGTGTTCAAGGGATATTAATGTATTTAAAATAGTATCAAGTTGGGATTCAAGACACTGAGATGATTTTTCCAGAAAGCAAATTTTATGAAAGGCGGGTTCTGTCCCATTTTAACAATACTCATCCAAAAAACAACTCCTACCTCTGTGTAAATGTGTGTGCAGACTTGTCTCGAATTGAAAATCTCATGCCAGCCAGCTGACCAAAGTTATTTGCCCTGTATGCTCTCACTAACAAAAAATTTATTTTAACTTCTCAAAGTTTCTCAGCTCATCTACGTAATTGAGCTCTTTTTCCAAAACATACATGTTAATGTCTATATACAGGTGCGGAAAAAATTAAGAGAGCACTCTATTTTTTTTAAGCAAATCTGCATATTTAAATCCTGGTACGCTGAGCAGCAGGTTGCTTCAAATTTCAAAGTTTCTACGACAGCAGTACACAAGAATAATGTGAAGCAGGAGACCCTGGGTACCACTAGAAACCAGCCAGGTAGAAGGCAGAAGCGACATTCTAATGCCAGGGATGATCATTAACTTATCCGATAGTCATGAATTGTGGAATGACATCAAGTGACCTTCAAAAGGAATGAGAAACATTACAGTAAGTGCAGGTGTGAAGTGCACTGCTAGGACAGTTCTATCAGGCTCCTAGAAGCAGGACTGAAGTCCCATAAAGCCAGGAAGAATTCCTTCATTAGTGAGAAACATTAGTTATTTACAGACGCACACCCATAAATTGAGAAATGAGTAACACAAAAATTGTGCTATGGTCTCTACATTTTTTCCACGGCTGTATCTGTCTGAAATGTATTGAACATTTTCATGTTATGCAGTATACAGGGGAACCAAATCACTAAACTGAATAATGTAGTAAATCTGACTTAGTACTTCTTTTAAATTTTTTCTTTTTCGAAGTTTATTGGCTTTGTCACTGATGAAATGTCTGTTGTGAGGTTCTCCAAGTTGAATGCCTTCTATCTGGTGAACAATAAACCTGTCAACTGTTTTTTTTTATTCTTTTTTTCCTGTGTGGTCCCTCAACGCCATCAAAATCTGAAAGCATTTTGAAATAGAAGTGAAGTCAGGCATGCTTGTTCACGCAGAATATGTTTTGTTCTCATTTTGTTCCTGGTAAAAATGTGCAGTAATAACTATACATTTAATGTAAAATCAATTGTCACACGCAGAGCCAGTGTATTTTAACAAGCATGCTGAAAATCATTGATTGCAACCATGAACATTTTCCACACTAAATATTACCGATTTTAACCAAAACAAAATTTGAAATAAAAAAAAAAACTCAAGGAATATCTTTTGATTCCAGCAGGATACACCCATCAACCTGACTGGCTGGCAGTTCCATCATGATGGTTGAGGCCACATTTGGTCCAATTTATATTACACACTTGGCCTAATTTATCCCCATTTCTGCACCAGAGAGCTGACACCAATTATTATTTCATTTGTGTTTGTTAATACGGAGGAAAAAATAACTTGCCCCCCCACCTAAAGACTGCATGTGTCATTGCCTCACACATTGTGTTTTTCCTACCCTCCCTTTATATACTACAACAACAAACAAATCATGAGCGATGTGATAAAAATGAAAGTAAAAAAAAAATCAGCAAGAGGGAAAATAATGTATGTCATGTGCTATTGTTTTGCATTATTTATTCCAGGATTAGACGGCATTGAGCAAGAGAATTTATTACAATTATTTTATTAAAAGTAATTAAAAGATTTTGTTTGCACCTAGGTTTGAGACTCCACTTGGGTTCCATGTGTGGAGTTTGCCTGTTCTCCCTGTGTCATCCACCAGGTGATCCAGTCCCCCCCCCCCCACACAGTCCCAAAAAAAAGGCTGAGGATGAATGGACTTGGCAAATTCTCCGCAGGTCTGTGAGTGAATGATGTGTGAGTGTGTTGGCGCCTCATCTTGGGTTGTTCCCTGTCTTGCACCCACAGATCCCCACGACCCTGAATGAGACAAATAGTTACAGAAGATGGAGGGATGAATGGATTTTGTTTGCTTCATTGTTGAACACAAAATACCCTTCATAAAAGTGTGTTTTTCCTATTTACGATGTCAGCGTGGGTGTACGTGTCGTGTTCGTTTTGATTGATTGCTCCACATTAATGATTAACTCTGATTGTGTTGTGATGCTTTCTCTGGACCTTTAAGTTTTTTTGTCAGTTTGCCCGAACCAAAGCGATTCTCTTGACCTGTTTCCAACTAGCGAAATGCTCAGCTCACAAGGCCAAGCCATACGGGGGTGATGCATGTGTGTGTCGGTGAACCGCTGCCATTTCTGTATGCATGTCGCTCTCCGGGGCGTCTCTCTTTTCTCAATAACTGCATTTTTTTTTTTGCCACTCCGGCCCGCATCTGCATCCAGGGCGCCCCGTTGTGTAAATGTCAAGCGGAAGGCTTGGTGGTACCGCACATGCCGGGGGTGGAGGGATAGCGGATGGGCCATATTAAAGATCCGACGAGATAAACAGCGGAGATGTGTCTGTGCGTGAGTGGGCTGTTGGTGCCACGGTCTCGGGGAATGAGACGGGCTGGGAATCGCCTGGTTCTCAAGATGCCTGCGGGATGCTGTCTGAGCTGTAAGAAACCTCGCCGAGAAGTGATTTTACGGCCTGTGGGGTCCGCTGGAACACCCGTCTCTCGCCCCTTTCGGCTCAGTCGTGCCTTTTCCTTGATATGTCGCCTTTCATAAACCCGTTTGTAAATATCAGTGGAAGGTCAGTCCTTGCCTTGCCATTTCTTCATTATTTGCAGCGAAGGCAGGGGAATCATCTGATAAAATGTCTGCTGTTGAACTGTTGCACACAACAGAAGTTTAAACTGCCTTATCGAAGTTTGATCTGTTTGATCCGTTACAAATATAAAGCTTTCTCTTTGCCTTGCTTGTGCCTTTTATTCTTTACTAAAGTCAATATTATTGTGCTTCCAAATATTCCAGTTAAGGTATAGTATTTTTCTAAATATTGAAATATGTAATTAGCTCAAGACAATTCAAAAATGTAACCTGTTCTATATTTAATTCAGAATAATTAATATAATATATATGGTGCGTCAGTGGATAGCACAGATTCCTGACAACCCCAGGGTTGGGTGTTAGAATCCCGCCTCCTCAGTTCTTTTGTGCAGTTTTCATGTTGCCCTCATATTGTGTGGGCTTCTCCCAGCTATTACGGTTTCGCGCAGTCCAAAGACATACAGTGAGGTTAATTGGTGTCTCTAAATTGCCCGTAGTGCCTGCCATCGCTTGTGTGGGTGCCCCGTGGAGATCCGACGTCCCATTCAGCGTGCATCCCCGCCTTGTGCCTTACGATAGTCTGAAAGGTCTTGATACCAACTTCACTGCTACCGTTTAGCACTGAGGCAGATTTTGAGGACACTGAATAGTGTACAGTTTACTTTGTATTGCTTTTTTCCCCCTCAGAGGCAAAACATTACACTTAAAAGGCTATCTGGACTGTGGTTTAGAGATTCGCCAAGAATTGGACTGCGTAGTGCTGCCCATATTGCTGCAGGCTAGCACCGTCTTGGTAGTCAAACGTCTGAGATGAGATAAAATAAAGTGGGGGGGGGAGTGGGGGGTAAATATGATACACTGTGTATACCCAAAGAAAAAGTCTCATACAGCGTGAGCAGTACAGAGTCATCGTGGGCCCCAGCGTGCCTGATTTACCGCTGGTCTTCATTTCTTAATCACTTGATTGTAGGAATTCTTCTGCTAATGAGCCACGTCATCTGCTATTTCAAGTATCAATCAGGCGCTAATTAATGCACATTCTCTAAAAGCTGCAGGACTCGGGTCCCTGGGAGCCAGATTTGGTAGTGCTACGTGTTTAACGTGATGAAGCCCCAGATACGACCAGAATGCTATGCACTCTGTCAGGCTGGGCCGCGTCTTTGTTTTGGCCCGCCCAGGTTAGAATGGTTGAAAGTTCTGCTGTGGGAGATAAGACCCAGCAAACAGCGGTGGGTGGGATTTACTGCTTGCTGTCAATCACTGACAGCTTTAACCCAATGGAAGCCAAAATAATGAATGACAAGGGGTTTGACCTTTCAGTGGAGGACATCCCATGATAATCCCGCCCACTGTGACAAACAAATCCTTATTTCTTCAGTCACTGAAAAGCTTTGGACATCTTGCTTATTAGTAACATTTTAGTACATTTTGTATCCATCAGATATCCATGATCCAGCAAAGGCCTGAAGCAACATTTAAATGAAAATAATCATCTAGTAAGATTATGCCTGTTGCAGTTTGGAAATTTGGAAATATTCTCTATGTTTCAACCTAGAGCAATGTCTTTATTTATTTTTTTATTTGTTTAACTACTGAACTACCACAGAAGGTTGGACCTCCTCTCTGATGCGATTTGACTTGCAAGAGACCTTTTTACCAATCAATGCAGTGGCTGAAAAAAAAGTCATCTTTGGATGTCTAACATTTGATCCCGGCCAACTTTCAACTACATGGGGAAGGGTATCTGTTCTTCAAAAGCTCCCTGTGATACGTTTCATCGCACAAACTGACTTTTTATCATGTTAGATGCAATTGGGATGTTTGGCCAGATGGATCAATAAACTTGTGAACAGGGTCAGTGCTTAGAAGCTCTTTAGTAAATATACATGCAGATAACCCACTGCAGCTCAAACAAGCCAAGGCAAAAATGCAGTTCCTTTTTATTAATCCGGTAACCTGATTTCCCAGATGAGTTGTGGTCTTCATTAGTCAAAGGCATGAAACTGATTTAAATGGTGAATGGTTAGCAGTTATGATGACAATGTTTATTAATTTACACTGACTTTAAAAGTAGGTTTTAAATTGCACCTGCCTGATTGTGTCTGTAGGTGCGAATGAGTGTGTGAATGGTGAGTGTGCCCTGCAATGGGTGGGCACCCCATCCTCGGTTGTTCCCTGACTTTGGCCTGTTTTTTCTGGGATAGGCTCTGGATTCCTGCAAAACAGCATACAGTCGATCTAGGGATGGGTCAATCCACATTTTTTTCAGTTCCAATTCGATTCCGATATACAACTGTCGATATCGATAAAGATTCCGATACAAGAGCTCTTTTTACTTTGTTATACTTTATATATAAATTTTTAAGCAAGTAAATACAGATGGAAAAAATGTATGACAAAAATATTTAATTAGGCTACTACAAACATACCTAACATACTGTTCCACCTCGTTTGTATGTCTTATTTTAAGCGTTTTTGAAACATTTTTAGTTCAATATGAATATGTTCAAAACAAGTATACACAAGTTGCGAATGCTTAAAATTTTAACACAATTTTTCTCCCATTGGCGTCAGCTCAGTTACACTTTGTTGCGATGGCAGCCCCTCTTGTATCACAAACTGCAATGAGTTCGCAAAAGTTAGCAATTCCCAAATCATCCATTGTCTTTTTTTTGTCTCGTGCGTGCGCTTTTTTAAGTGGAATTGTCCACCTCTCAAAACTTTATTTTACAAAGATTGCAAATCGCTGTGCTGCTGGTTTCTGTTAAAAGTGTCAGTGTTAGAAGCGTCACGAAAAACGTCACTTCCCGTTGGAAACATGCCCCTTTTATGACGTTGATGTTGGACAAGATTTTGTAGTCCGAGTTGTCCCTGTGACGTAATTTCAACATGGTGGCTTATATACTCAACAGTAATTCTATTTTATAAATCTTTAAAAATGTTTATTTTGTTAAATGTTGTAATTGTTATAAATGTAATTGCACATGTTCGATTTAGAGAATACCATATCATGACAGTATCCTAGCATGCAATATGAGATTTTTACCAGACTTGTTAGTGTCTTTGGTTTGTTTGTAGTTTGTTTGCCTCTTGAAAAAAGAATATCGCTATGAATGTACTAAAATCATTTATAAAGCTTTTAATGTGGTTCGTGTTTCTTGTTTGTTTGTCTCTCGAAAAAATAATCTCACTCCAAATCTCCTAAAATATAAAGCAACAACACAAAGCAGCGTGTTCATGGAGGCAGCCATATTTGTTCCAAGATGTGGTAGCTCGAACGGGAGATTGTCGGATGTGATGTCACTTAACAACAAATGCATCATTACGCTCCTCATACTGCGAAGGGTATCTGCATGACGTCACAGCAGGCGGAAGTCGCTGTACACCCACTGAGTAGCAAAAAAGACTGAGGGGCAGCGTTACCGTTCAATTTGAATGCCGCAAAAAAAAAAACACATGTAAAATGGGAAAGAGCTGTTGATTGTACAAATAGATTTAATTACGAAATAGGAGCTCTCTTTTTTAGAGATTGCCAAAAACTAAATAATTAAGTATAGCATGAGGATTGGTCACACATGGCCGATACCCGAAACGTCAAATAGGTCTGGATCGGCGCCGATACCAATCTGGATCGGTGCATCTCTACATAGAACAGGCAGAGAACATGAATGAATAATAGGACTGCAACTAATGATTATTTTGGTAGTCGACTAATCGTTCAATTTTTTTTGTCAATTAGTCATGATTATTTCATGCCTGACTATTTTGATGCCTGCGACCTGTGGTTGCACATCCTGTTTTGGACTCCAGTGCAAATCCTACCTCATCTGCTCACATTTGTCCCTCTGTGAATGTTCCCCTGATGTGTCTGCATTAAGACGATTCAAATTTATAATAATCAAATTTAAATAACAACCAGTGAAACATATATGAATTAGAAAATAATCAGATGTTTTCATATTAGTGTGACCATCAAAATAAAAAAGAAATTAATATTAAACAATAATATAGTGCACATTAGTGACACTGGTGTGTTTTAAAGTACAAAAGTTTAAATAAAGCTTCAATTCAAATAAAATAAAACAATGTATAAAAGATTCAGTTCATACTCGCTGCAGCCGCAGTGTATTGTGGGTCGAATTGCCATTTTGGTTGTATACAGCTCAAGTGCCAGCATTTGCGTGAAGCATTATCTTTGGTAATATGGGACACTCGTGCTGTGTGAAAGGCTATCATTCTAAATGACATGGTAGAAATGGCAGAAAGGTGGACCACAACATGAGTTTTTTTCGGTTTCCCACTTGGAAAAGAGGATATGGACAGCAGGTAGAGGAGGTAACGAAGAGGCGTCGGGTGGCCTGGGTCGCAGCGATGAGACGGAAGCAGATCACTTTCAACACGTTATCTCTCTTACTGCGTGTTTGCTCTCGGCATTTTCATAAAGGCAACTAAGATGTTTTTTTGTTTGAGTAATATTAACGAATATGCATATTTTTGTCTTCTAAAGTTGGTATTTTCACATTGGTTAGCCTACGCTAGTAAGCTAGCCTCACTACGTGGGGTAGCAGAAATGGATTAATCTGTTCGTGTTAAACTAGCGTTACAGAGTGAATTCTTTTTAAAGACAAAATTAAACAGTAAAACTGTAATGACACGTTTATCAGTGCAGGTATGTGTGTATTCGCGTGCATGGATTATAAGTCACAATGCTGGATAAGGCTGTCACTGTATGCTGTGCCCTGACAAACCCATGGCCAACTGTAGTTTAAGTTTAGAAACATTAGCAAGGACGGTTTCTAATGTTTCTCATGATGTCTGGAACGATTTGTATAAACTCATTGCCTGTATTCTGCTTGCCACTTATATTTTATTTTAAATATGACCAAAAAAGTTATGTCCAATGACATTTTTGTGATGTTCTTGACTCTCCCTTTTTTAAGCACCTAAATTACTAGTGTATTTTGGTAATGAAAATTGCTTACTGATTACATAAAACATTACATTTTTGTGGCGATAAAAACACTGAATATGAAATATTAAGTTTAACCAAATGTGTTTACATCCGCGATACACTCAAAATAGCGAATGGGGTTCTGTTTCTGACGCGTAGAGAATACAATATCATTATGGCTCATATGCTGGGGGGGGGCACAGCATCTCAAGTGCCTTTCCCCCTACATTTGTATAAAATGGATTATTAAATTAATTTAATCCAGGATTCCATCTTAAAATGGGATACACACATCATTTAAAATGATTTTCTGCAAGTTCCACATTGTTCCAGTACAGGGCCAGGAGTACCTTATGTTTACTTAAATTGTAGGGGGAAAGATTTGTTTTTGTTTTTGTAAAATTTGACATGCAAGATACTGGTAAGTCGGGACTGGTAATTAAGCACTGCGACACAAAAGTTCTATAACTGATTATCGAGCATGTTTCTTCTTGAGCCACCATAGCGCGCACATCGATTTCCAGGCTGATGTAACGTGTTGATTAAAGAAGGTTTGTCTGAGGATTCACATACATCAATGCCTGAGATCCCTTCAGAATGAGTCGGGTGACTGACCAAGCTTAATGCAGAGCAGTAGATGTTTTTTACCCTACAAAGTTGTATTTCCCATGTTGAGTGTCATCGGTTTGTAGTGTCTCGATGTTGTGTGAAAAGTCCTGGGTCAATCATGAAATATACAGACGCGCCTCTACTTACGAACTTACAAACTTTCAGACATATGAACGAAGAGGACTGTAAGTCCAAATTGTGTTCCTTGGGCTCCCGATTCCTGTCTGCAACATAATTTTTTTTTTCTGTGCACCAATTCCGGGTAGTACGACTTCTGGCTGCTACTCCCACCGCACAGCAGCGTAAAGTGCATACTCCCAGCATCCTAGCTCTTTGTACTTGCGTATACCTTCAAAATGATGTTGAATAATGACTTACGAACATTTATGACGTTATGAACAGCCGTTCGGAATGTATCTGTCATAAGTAGAGGAGCGTCTGTAATTTGTATCATTTATGAAACCAGTATATAGGGGGGCAGCATGTGGCTCAGTGGGCTAAGCCTGTGTACCATAATCACAAGGTCGCAGGTTCAAACCCAGCCTCA
>JAODKF010000038.1:13519655-13552748 GCA_026779585.1 Mormyrus proboscirostris | reverse complement strand
CCTGGGCGCCCCAACAGGTGGCAGCCCTTTGCGGACAGCTTGCTCTACAATGAGCAAGTTGTGGGAGGCGTAAAGAAAAATTTCCCCAATAAAGGAACTTCCCCACGGGGATCAATAAAAAAGTTGTGATTATTATTATTATTATTATATATCTGCTTACTATATTTATGAATTTGAATGTCTTTTATTGTTGGAAGGAACAGTCAAAGATACTGTAAGCCAGTGTTTCCCAACCGGGTCCCCAGTGACCCCCAGATGGACCTTGTTTTTGCTTCCTCCTAAGCTAATGCAGCTTAATCAGTATCCCGTCTGGTGTTGCTGAGGAGCTGCAGGCAACACAAAGGAATCGGCACGTTCATTAGTTTGACTCGTGACAGCTAGGCTGAGGACTGGAGACTGCTCTCTCATAAAGTGAAAACGTGACACTTTTGTATGCCTTGCAGCAAAAGAAGAGGGAATTGTGGACATGTGTGGACTGAATCTGAAATATGTGGATATTGCCAATCATTATACTTAAAATCAATGTTCTCTATGGTAATAAAGGTGTGTGAATATAGTGTAGACTGCTGCATTGTTGATGGCCTATGTCAGGTGGCTGACTTTTGACCCAAACCTTTAACCCAGGAATAATAAATGTGAACTCTATCAGAAAAAATAATGATGATCCTTATTCACGTTAAATGTATTTGCTAGTTTTTGTGACTATAAGTGCTTGATTTCTGTGTGTTCTGCTGGATGGCAATGGCTCAAGTAGGAAAATAAATTTCCAGTATTTCGTATTTTTGTTGGCACAGGTTTTTCCAATAGTTTACAATATGCAGCACCAGTTGGCTGCATGTCAGACTTTCAGTTGCTAAATTACTGCCATACCACCAAATCTTTCTACCTTTTTTATCCAAAACATCTATCCAAAACATCAGATGTGGCTTCTGAACTATCGCTTTCTTCACTGACACTTGAAGTTTCCTCTAAGGAAGCGCTTATCTCTTCCATGATATTACCAGAACAGTAACACGTGGCTCGTTCTGCAAACTCATTCAACTTTGCTGTGTGTTTCTTGGTTGTCCGTTCTTAAAAGATTGTTATATGACTGGTTAAAATTGTGTTTTTCTGTGATGTGGCAAACTGATGTGTTCTTTCAAGCAATATTCCTTGTCAACAGTTTATTAAAATTTCTCAGTTTCTTATTGGAAATTTTATTTGCTGATAATTCAGTATGTCATTTATATCACCAAGCCCTACTTCAGGGGAATAGTAGGTTATTTTTGAGCCTGGTTGACCATGTAATTTACAGCATGGAACAAGAAAGCGTGAGAGATCAGCAGGTAACCCAGTAACCTGACAGGCCCAAAAAAAGCTCTGTTTTAATTAGTAGTGTTAATAACTGGGTTAATATTAAACAGGCTAAAGCTATGCTTTAACCTGGGTGAAGACTCGTCTGAAGCTATTGGAGAATTTCACAGCAGGGAGCTCCTGTCACCAGGTCTGTTTGAAGGGAAAGAGTCTGGCCAGACACCCTACCTTCCTGTTTCGTGCACATCTCTTACTACTTAACAATAAGACGGATCAATACATGTACTGTGTATCGGCCAATACAGTGTGTAGTTCAGGAAATAAATCACACCATAAAAAAAGCGAGCCAACAAAGAAGGGATTAAAAAGCGCTAAAATCGGTGGCAAATATGGCAAATTGTCTAATTTAAACCAAGCAGGTCCCTTACTAAAGTGTGGGTCATATTTAAAAAGCTATGGCAGACACATTGCCCATAATAAGCACATTAAAAAAACTTAAGCTTCTAATTACCGTCACACTTTCAGCAGCGCTGGCACCCTGCTGATGGCGGTGCAGACGTGTAGGAAGAAGGCGTCAGAGAATGCTGTGACGCTCCTGACAAACACTCCAGCCTGGATGCTGAACATGTTCTCTAACTCATTTCAGTGTGAAATGCATATTCTTTTAAAACGCAAAGTTAAAAGGCCAGGAAATGTGTGTCACGCCTTCTGATTTAGCCAGCAGAGATTTCATTCCAAGCTGTTCCGTTCGCAAAGGTAGGCAAATAGAGATTCAAATGAAACTTGAAATTTGATGACTGAGTAGGAAAGGCACTGTCATATTATCATCCGGTTCTGTTTTGGAGTTTACATGTTCTCTCCATGTTTGTATGGGCGTATCAGTACAGGGTCTTTTCCCAGTACAAAACATGCAGTTAGCCAAACCTGTGTCTAAGTTCCCCATTTTGTGTGTGTGTGTCTTTGCCCTGCAATGCACTGGCATCCCATCCAGGGTGCCCCTCACCTTGTGCCCCACGTTTCCTGGGACAGGCTCACTGTGATGCTGTAATAAATGATCATGGACGACGACTGGGTGGGCAGGTCCCCGGATGAGCTCAGCAATTTCCCCCTTGGTCCCCCAATTTCTCCAGGGATCGGCTGGTCCTGCATTCCCAAATGTCTGCCATATACAGTATGTAGGTGTACTGTATATGTAATGTGTATGAACGGATGGATGGATAGAAGAATCATTATCCTATATTACCAATACTTCATGTCTTAAAGTGGAGGCAGAAATGGAAGTACAACAGTTTTGGAATTCGACTAAGCAATTCTCAGTCAGCGATTGTTAAATTAAACCTGGAAGGTCAAGAATATATGTTATATTGTAAGTGCTGCAGTTATGAAATGATGTCATTTCAGAGACAGTAATCGTTAGCTCTATGGGTGGGAAGATGCTGTAATATACGTGTTATTTTTTTCCCCTTGCAGAGTGGTTAATGAGCCATATCAAAAACAGATGCGTATCAAGAATGACACATTCATTGAAATTCACAGAATAAATGAGGCAAACTGGATAAAACCAGAATAAAATGAAATTCTGCACTTTATCTGTAATTAGGTATAGGAGGGACAGATCTAACATGCGACCAATATTTGTATTTTTACAATAATACAAAGCAAGAGCTGCAGTAAAGGCTTTGAGCTTATAGCAGTAACAAGGCGTCTTCAGGTGACATATGTGATAGTTGATATTGGTGACCATTTTCAAGTGGTCCTGCAGGAAGATTTGTATTTAATTTATTCTGTAATTTGATTCTGTTGTCATGTAGGTATCTCACATCATCGTGATTCCCGAAAAGAGGAAGCAGTGACATCCACCTCAGGCTGGAATTGTAGTGACCTGGAGTATACCTTCTCTGTGCCGCAGAACCCCATGATACTTAGTCTTACCCTTTTCCATGAAGACTCGCTCCAGGCCATAATAAGTGACACAGAAGACTGGTAGCACTTTCCATCCTCTGGGACCTTATTGGCAAAATATGTGACACTCTGATGTAAGTAGACTCTGCACCATGCCAACATAACGTTAAGCATGAACTCAACCACAAAAAAAATGTGCTAGGATCAGCTGAGAATTATCCATCCTTCCATAACCTGGGAACTCCTTGGACTGGATGTCTTGTAGGCCACTCGCTAATTAATTGACCTTAACTGCGCAAGATTGGAAGCCCACACAAGCATGGGGAAAACATGCAAACTTCCCTTTGGGGAAATTCCGTTTTTGTCCCATTTTGTTCTCCTTACAGATGAGAGCAAGCTTGGGGGTCATATCAAAAGGCAGCCATCTTGCAGCACCCAGGGAGCTGGGGGTTAAAGGCTTTCCTAAAGGCTCCCTGATATGTGACGATTCTGCCAAAGAACCTCCGTGCATGCAAAACCCCTTTGAGGAGGTTTCTGACCGTTACCTTCTTACAGCTTGCTAATCTGAACTGCAGTCCTCTGTCAAAACCCGTGCTGGAACGCTTTCACTTCACAATGCATGCATGTCATTTACTACAGGAGACTGTGGCATGTGGGGGAAGCTAAGGCTGGATGGGGGAATTTGAGGTGTGATCCAGTGGGTTAGTCAGGTTTTGGTGGCGATGGGTCATGGTGTAGAAGTCTGGGAGTGATTATACCCGAGAATGGGAGAAGATAGACAGATTGTCCAGGTGTGAGCACTCCGTAGGTAGGAGTGAGAAGATGTGAGGGCAGCTGTGACTTGCGGCTGCTCACCTGGCAAGAGCTGAGGAGGGACTGAAGCCCTGCACTGTCCTGCTCACCCACTTCAGGTTCTCTCCTGACAACAAGTGTTCACCACCACTCATAACATGCATTTACATGGGGCCCCAGAAGTTTGAGCCCCCCTGTTGGTGGCCAGCAGTCACTACGCTAAATATATATTTTAAAAAAAAACAAAAAAAACACATTCCTTACTTAGGAGATGGTAAAGCTGAATATTCTGCTAACCAGCTATCTAGCCACAATCTTCTGATTTGTACTCAATAGTTATTTCGAAGTGAGTAATAACTAGCTATTTTCAAAGTTTGCTATGACAGGTTGGCACATGTGAGTAGGGCATGGGAATGAAGACGAAAATTGCATTCATGTTCAGTGTCAATGCCCTCAAATAAAATGTCTGTTACTCACTGTAATGGAGGCATAGGACTAAGCCGAATGATGGGCAGCGTTAATGAAGGTCTGCAGTGTTTCTGGATTTTGGGACAGTGGACCTTGTCGGTGTCTAGCCCTCCCCGTTGTCTCGCCACCTCCGCTTCATATAAACATGCAGGCATCTGCTGTTATGCAAGGTGTCTCAGTGTGGCATTGGCAGAACGGATACCAGTAGCTTAGAACACTTCCGGCCCCCTTTGAACAGAGTCTGCATTTTTGTGAGCTTGATGGAAAAGGATTGGGGGGGGGGGGGGGTGGCAGGGTGCTTAATTCTCCAGATAATTCCTTGTGATTCTTTTAGGGACAACATACCACTGGGAATTTATGAGTGTAACTCCCACCCACACACTGCATATGGAGGGATGGGGAGTAAGACTTAGGCAAGGACTATCATTTGATATGTTCTGTAAGGATGTGTATTTATTTGTGTATATAAAGGGTGTGTGTGTGTGTGTGTGTGTGTGTGTGTGTGTGTGAGAGAGAGAGAGAGAGAGAGAGTGTGGTTATGCTTACACTATGAATTACCAAATGTCCCCATAATATGATAAAAACATATTATTTTAACACAATAAAAATCTGCAAATGTAGTCAAAAGAAGCAAAAAATACCAAAAGTCTTGTATTTTGTTTGGTTACTTAAGGAGCTTATGGCTGGTTAGGGGTAAAGGTTGTCATTTTTGGGATTAGGGTTTTGCCCATAGAAATTATTGGACGGTCCCCACGGTGATATGAATACAAATGTGTGTGGATGCTTCCAGTTTGGCACCACTTTTCAGTTAGGTGGGTAGATTAAGCATCACATGGTTCTATTTCTTCTCTGTGTCTGATGCGCTGGACTGCATTTTTTAATTATTTTTTTTTATTGTAGCATTCCCCTGTCAGGGAATGAATCTACCAAGCCCCCAAGCTCTTTATATAACACGCTCCCACCAACCAGTACGGCTCCTCTAATATCTTTTATGTTTTTTCATGCACACGAAATAATAGAAGAAAGCATTAAGAATAATTAATTCAAAACGTATGTTGAATAATTCCTTTTAAGGGCAACCTGCCATAAAGCTTCAAGGCTGTTATAGTCATTCTCTCTCATTTCTTTCCTTCTTTAATTCAATATCACATCTCCTAGCCGGCTCTCCTGAATACAGCTTCAAGTGTCGTTCTTTTCCAACATAACAGTTCCAACCAGACAGCGGAAGCACAGACAACAAAGTGGAGTTAACACCTTAATTCTGTGGAGCAGAGCGTGTGTTAGTGATGCTTTGATTTTCCAGCGTCTCACCTAACAGGCTGAGTTTACAGGAGGAACCAAAAGCAAATATAATTGGAACCTTAAAAAGTTTGGGAGGCAGTCAAAATGGGCAACCTTTTTTTTGGCCAGGAATTTCAATTAAATAACACTCACATCTTAGTTGCCATGAAAACATTGGCCATTTGCAGTTTCTGTTTTTAATTTTGATCCTGGTTAATTAAATTGCCTGTTAATTTGAAATCTATGTGGATGCCCCATCGTTCTGCTCTTTACTGCCTTATGCTTTAATACAATACATTGCTATAAGTAACACTTAATATGCCAGTTTATGTTTGTAGAAAAATTTCCTCTGTCTGAGGTTTGTGAGAGCAGGAGTGTTCGCAGTTCCTGCGTATCTTTTGTGTGATGGCAGTAGGACTCTTCTGGTCCTGAGAACTGGTATTTCTCCAAAAAACTGCCCCATTTATTTTTCAGATTAATTTTCTGGAGCATCCATGCTCCCCATCGTAAAACAAGCTCTGCAGACATCAGTACGGGCAGCTACAACAAACATCTCTATATCATATATCTGTAGGTTGGGACAATCTGCTTCTGTTCACATATTGAAACAAAAGAAGTCTGGATGAACAATGTTACCTTCGGCTCAAGAACAGGAGGCGGCACTGGTGCTGGTGGTGTTTTTAAGGTTTTTTTTCTAATGCCTTGTTTTCACATTAGTGTTAGTCCAGACCTGCCAGGAAGATGCTCAGTTAATGACTCACACATTCCGAAACATTTAGCGATGACACTTCAAGGTGTGAATGTAAGACAATGTCAGCAGTTTTATTTCATGCAAGTAGATGACGGAATTCTGATGTGGGGGGAAATAAAATATAAAAGGCTTAGCATGAGCACACGAGGGCTTAGGTGCTGCATTAATTAAATAGGCTATTTATTATTGCATCATCGCAGCCCTGCAGATGTGGACGATGACAGGAGAACACAACACATGCCTGCCGTTTGATGTCGAATGCAAAGCAAAACCTGGCGAAACCTCTGTAATTCTAGCAAGTGACAATAAGAGCAGGATTTGATTTGGGGTGCCAATTGATGGCATGACACAAGAATTGGCTCCAAAATACAATAGAAATACTTGTAAAATTCCAAACAAGGATCCTTTGAAAGCGTCTTTAAGCTATCTGCAAGTATTCAAAAGGATATCCGAGTCAGCGGTCCTGAACAGTGCATTTTCTACAACGTAATGACTGGCTTGCCCTAGTGAAACAGGTCTGTATATCTACGTGAAAGCCAGGCAGGGCTTGGATTTGGGAGAGATTTAAAAGACATGCAGGGGGCACATAATTTTGCTTCTACTGAAGCTATACCAGCAGTAAAGAGACAAGTGTGTGGATCCAGACCAAGAACCCTTAGTCTGGCTGTAATTACTACCCATTAACATCTGGCTGGGTGAAGTTAGACTTGGAGGGGTGTGGGTGAGGACAGGCTTCTGTTCAAGTTCTGTTCCCTTCACTGGCTGTTGGCACACATGTCACAGAGAGCAGGGGAGCTTGACGATGACATTTGATTCTGTATTTGTGCAGCCAGTCCTGATCTAGACCCTGTTACTCATTAGCAAATAGCTCTGTCAGAGAAATGTGATCTGACGGCGCCCTGTCATCGTTAGTGATCTGGCAAATTCCACACAGTGTAGAAGGGGAGTGAGATGTTGGATCTCAGGCACGTCGCCGGGCAGGTTGTAAACGGGGATGTAAAGGGCTGTCAGCGTCGATCGGCTGCGACGGCCTGAAACTACAGTCGGCAGTGGGAGAGCTGCAAATTAACCCATGCCTGTGGCTCATTTGCAGGCACAGCAGTCCCTAATTTTGCAGAGTATTTACAAACAATGATTATGTAAATCGAGTGGGTTAGAATATCGCCCCAGAAACCCAGGACGTGTTCAGCGTGCCTCATCCAGGTTATGGCAGCCGAGTTGGCATGCTGTGCGTGTTCGTGTCCTGAGGAAAGCTGATTATTAGCTTATAAGGACGTTTGATTGCAGTAGTGAGGAATTAGAGTGGAGCTGATGTTTTTAAAGGAATAAGGAGAAAAGCAGGTAATAGGGGTCAAGCGGTTTGAGCATAAAAGCAGAATGCTGCTTCATGAAAGGAGGTACATTAGATATGTGGTGACAAATTGCATGAAAAATGGGTTTAAAGACTTACTGGTATTATTGAGTTAAATAAAATGTGGAAAATGGGTGCATCTAGAGATTTTGGGCCCTATGAAAGTGTACCATATTGGGCCCCCAACCCAGGTCAATCCAATTATGTTTCTGATTTTTTTAGGGCCCTATCACTCGGGTATCCTTGGAATCTTCCTAACTCCGCCCCCTTTACGGCAGATGGGGAAGTTCCCCTGATGGGGAAATTGAGTAGTGTGCTTGCATAGTTTAACTGGCCAATCATACACAGACAGACAGACAGACAGACAAAGAGATGCAGATCTGCTACAATCCCTATTATCCACAAAGTGTATTAAATAATGCAGACAATGTAAGATTTGTAATTTATTTGGGCTGGGACGATTATTCGACATAATTGACGATGTCGATTATAAAAGTGCATTGATGTGGAATTTTAGTGTCGACGCGTTGTGTAAAACTCCGTAAATGTTTTGTAACTGCAATCCACTAAGTAGCTAAACCAGGGGTGGCCAATCTTATCCGCAAAGGGCCAGTGTGTATGCAGGTTTTCGCTGCAACTCCCTAATTTGGTCACTAATTAGAGGACTGATTGGCTGAAGAGTCCTCACACCTGGGTTTGAACAGCTGAAACCTAAAGGTTATCTCAAAAACCTGCACACACATCGGCCCTTTGTGGATAAGATTGGCCATCCCTGAGCTAAATGTATCATAAGGGAAAGTACTTTATCCCCTCGGGAACACAATTAACGCTTTCCATTTAAGAATCTTGCACTAAAACGGTCTGCTAATAACTGAACTTTTCTGTCCACCTGATGATCTCTTCACCACTCGAGAGCTACAATATTTTATTTATTGGACCTACGGCATGGTTTTCATTTACCATACAAAGTTATTCCACTGATAAGCTGGCTAGTTGTTTCACTGCTGGCACAGTTAAAATTATATCAATTATATATTGAATTCTGTTACAGTTTTGTCTAATATCGCTGGTGCCAGCAGTGCCGCACTATTTTGTAAGGCATGCACTGGCCAATCATGCAGCACTTCTCTTATAAATATTAATGAGACATCTCCTACCACCCTGCAAAAAGGAAATTTGCCGCCCGCCCCGATCCCCCACGCACGAGGCAACAGCTGCGTCTACCAGCAGAGCTTCGGAGCCTCTGGAGAAACACACGGCAAGAAAGCCTCGCACACGGTCTTCCAAAGTTTGGGAATACTTCAGTCATGACACCTTTTCTGCACCACTACTGTAGCTGATATTAATGATGCTGTTTCAGCCATTTTATATTTCCTGTTTACTTATTCTGTCATGTAAGAGTGAGACAAATTATTACACACTGTAGCCTAAATCGTTCCTTGCTTACTGAAGTAAGCTTAACTATAAGCTACTTTTGCTAGTGTTTGTTAAAAACATGTTTCTCTAGTTATGAAATCATTCCATGTTTTAGCGTCTATTTCAACATTAAAGTTAAATTGGTGTACTGAAATAATAAAGTAAAAGCTATTACAGTGATTATTGACCTCAGTCTAACATGAAACGTTAATGAGAATTTCAGATTTGTATGTGTGAGGGAGAGGGTGAATTGTATTAAATGAATAACTTGAAAATAATTGCTTATCAATAAATTTATCCTCCGATTAATCGAAAAATTAGTTGTCAGATTAGTGGAATAATTGGAAAAAAATAATCACTAGGTTAATCGTTTAAAGAATAATTGTTTGGGACAGCACAATACAACATATTCAGAATGGCGATTTTCCTGTTCGTAACGTCATAATGGCGTTTTTGGAGGTGATGAAATGTGCACATCCATCCATCCATCCATCCATCCATCCCTCCATCCATCCATCCAAAGTTTTCTTGAGACTTGCTGTGTATCTGGTGCAGTATTACAGTGAGCATGTAGACTACCCCAGGAAACAGAGGCTACAGTGCACTGGATGGCAGGCCACTCCACTGCACGGCATGTACTCATGAATAACAAGTTATTTAGACACACCAGTTCACCCAATAGCAATCAATGCAGACACACGGACTGTGCAGTCTGCACACAGAGGGTCTGAAATCGAACTCGAGTCCTCAGAGTGTGATACCCACCGCATCCACCCATGTCTATGTCCAATTAGCCACATACCCAGTTTGCATCTTCATTAGATCAGTTACTTACATAAATAAATATATAATCAATTTAGATTCAGTTTAAATCATCACCATCTCGTCCAGAATTAAATTGGGTTTTAACACATGTTCAGAAGGAAAGCCTCAGTAAGGGTGCAAACTCCGATGGCACTCTCAGTTAAGGGCAGGGTTAAAAATCCACAGAACTCCTCTAGGCAAAGTGTGGTTTTGATAGATATATGATTATTGGATTATAAGCAAAAACTTTTAAAAAGCACCCGAGTATATAATGGAGGCTGTTTCCACTTTCATGTCACCACTAATTTCTTTCTTTCTTTCTTTTTTTCTTTCTTTCTTTCTTTCTGGTGAGAGTGAAGCTTGGGGTCTGAGCAACACTTCGCTTGTTTTCTGCATTCATGCTCATATAAAGGATTATTTTTTTTGTTTGCTTAATAAATACATTTTTTCACCTTACATAAAAGAGAAAACGTTCGCATTATGTTGAATTTCAACTCTTGTGACAGGAGCCGTAAACCTGGATTGAACTTTTTTCAGTTCCTTAAGTCCTTTCTGTCTCATTAATATTGACGAGTTTCATTTGGGCATACAAGGACATATATAATGCATGCCGAACTTTAGAGTGGATTCCTAAATGAATTTGGCTGCTGTTACTTACTCAATTAGTGGTTTAATGGGCCTCAGCTTGATTGTATTATAGTATAAGTGAATAATACCGCTATTCTGCTAATAGTGTAATTTTAAAGGCCTGGTTTTTATGCATCTTCCATTACTATTTTGTGTGCCAAACCGCAAACAACCTGTAAATATTTTGGCCACATTTCAGTGTTCCGTCCTTCCAAGCCGGAACGATGCCAAACCAAGCTGGAAACCTTTAAAGATTCTCAGCAGTGCCTGCTGTGCTGTGTGAAGGCTGCAGCAAATCGGCGGACATAGACAGCACATGTGCTGCGTTAGCCCCGCGCCAGATTTGCGGCTTTCTGCCGAATTCCCTACCACACCAGCTTCACCCGCCCTTGCTTAGACTCCCCTGGTCTGCTCGTCCTCGGTTACTGCACCTATGCTCCCTGCTCTCCCTTGTTTCCCATGCCTTTTCCTCAGTCACCTCAGCACCAGTCCCTTTGCTTTCACTTCCATATTTCATTTCTCAACCTCTTCTTTCTCCCAGCTGTCGCAGTAGCTTGACAGCAGTGTTGCTGTTCTGGCCTTGTCGTCTTTTCATATCCTTCCTTCCTCTGTCTCCTCCAACGGCTGGCGTAGGTACTTCTCTGCCTGTCGTCTTTACAGCCCCCAGGGCAGCTGCCTTCATTCCTCTCCCTTGGATTACAGAAGTTCAGTCTCTCTTCCTCGCTGCCGCTGTCAGAGACTCTACCAGCCTGCTCCTCTTTCTATGATCTGCATGGCCTTTGCCCACTTCTCTGCTGTCCACAGAAGCCCTCGTTTGCAACAAAATGCATGACAAAAGTTTCAAAAACTTCCAGATGTCGGGACAAACTCTTCGTATGCCCGTTGAGGAGGGAAGAGCGAGTGGAATGAAACGAGGCCTGCCGTTACCTCAGGATCACCTTCGCTCCCGCTGGGCGCGTTAGCAGAAATGTGGCTCAAGTTGCCAGTGGCAACACTAGCAGACAGTCCGGCTAGGTGATTCTTAGCGTGATTGACAGTCCCCCAGATTAGTTTCACCTGACTGTTTGAATGCCACATTCATCATGATAACAGTGGGAGGCTCAGGACAACACAAAACACAGGAAGCAATTCAGACAGATCTCTCTGGATACGAGAACATTGATTTATCTTCAAATTGTTCCCAAGTGGTTTTGATATATGCCTACTGACACAAAAAAAAAATACATAAATGTTTAATTACGTGCCACTCTTAAGTTCCAAAACTGTCCACTAGAATAGCATAACCTAAACACAGTGGTACCTTTGAATACGAACTTATCCAGAAGGCTGGTTGAGTTGCAATTTGGTCGAGGTCCCCAGACCCCCAAATAATTGCCTATTTAAATCTACCTAACTAATGATAAAAAATCTTTAGCAATCAATATAAAAGTACTACACGCTAAAAGCACATATTCAAAAGCAATAAACATGAAATAAATGACAGTTCCTGAGCACCTGTTTTGAATTGAGCTGATGGCGTACAGGAAGTGGCAGTTGGACGAATGGGGGGGGGGGGTTAATGTTTGGGGAGACAAGACTTGATTCATACAAGTTTTAGCTGGTCTTTTTTGTAGTCTGTGTTTCGTCATGTTGTCACTTCTGTGGGTCGAGTTTTTCTCAACCGACCCATTCGAGGTCCAGATTGGTAGAGTTGAACGTGTCTTGACCCACAGAAGTTTTAGCAGGAACCATCGAGTTCCAAGATTTCAGTTGAGGTACAAGTCGATAAAAATTTGACATCCCCGCCAGAATTAAGAGGCATTCGCGTTCTAAGGGTCTACTGTAATACTAGAGTATATGAAGTCAAACCACTGGAGTGGAGGAAGTTGTTTTACATATTAAGTAGTTTACAAATATTCCAGTGTTTTCAAAAAATTCTATGCTGATGGCCATAATACAGTGCAAATTTATTTTGGTTTTCCTGTTACTTGTTATTGTTATTTTTTATCTAGTGTTGTAAATTATGTGCTAATGTCACAAAGCGGTTTGTGGCAATATTGTATTGCTCGTAAAAGAGCGTTTATATATGAGCTATTTGGAACAAGTAATTTCAGTCAGATCAGTAACAAAACAGTAATGAAATTTAAAGGTCAATGCAGATGAATGAGACGAATGAGACTAACTTCAGGATCACTGAACTGTATAGTATTTGCTGCCAGTGTGTGTGCTTTATCCAAAGATACTGGTGTTAGTGGTGGTGGTCATCAGTTTCAGCGCTCGATTAAATTTTAAATTCAATTAATTAACCTAGTTGTCAGTCTCCTGCACATTTTCCCGTAATAAACTTGTAAGATGAAATTACCGGGATCCTTTGAGTACATTAATAGACACATCGTTAACATGATGCTGCTGAGCTAATCTATCCCATCATGCCCTTCTCCAAGCAACAAGGTCAGAAAGTTCATCGCTCTGCAAGTTTATACAGCGCACACAGAAATCTTAGGGACGCTTGCCTAATTTTATAAAAATGTTGCAAGTTTATTTGTTTCATATCAATAGTTCATTGACAAATGCAGGGTTTACCATATCTGTAGATATCTTCAGCACAGACATTTTCTTTTTATTAAGCGTCATTTTTTATGTTTTTGACTCACTCAGGTATGTTCTTCCTATTTTGCTATTAATTGCAATTGTAGTCATAATAATAATTGAACCCTTTATTGTCCCCGTGGGGAAATTCTTATTATGTCTCCCTCAACTTGCTCTTTGTAGAGGAAGCTGTCTGTGAAGGGCAGCCACCTGTTGGAGCGCCCAGGGAGCTGGGGGTTAAGGGCCTTGCTCAAGGACCCACAGACATACTGAGGCTGGGTTTTGAACCTGCGACCTTGTGATTACAGGCACACAGGCAAATCCCGGTCATTGGCTCCCAAAGGGATAAATACAAATGCTTCGTGCTTTATGTAATTGCAAATATGCTACTCATTAAAAAGCACCCAATCAGACTTTTTGTCAATTAACTTTTTAGTCAGAACATCTGTCAGAAAGAACTATCATTTGGGTTTCAGTTTATTGCTACTAGAATTTTTTTTTCTTTAATACCACTGGTTGTTTCCAATGTAATGTACTTATTTTTTTATAAACAAATGAGTAAACTGATTTTTGTTATAAAACCAATGAATTTTCAGTATTTTACTGAATTAAGTAAGTGTCCCAAGACTTTCTGTGAGCACTTTATTACATTTGCATTTGCATGAGTAAATTCTGATGTGGTTTGTCTAATATACATATGAACTGTCTTCCTGGTACTGAATCAGCAGTATTGTCCATTGAGTTAAGCATTCAGTGATTAAAACATTTTAGAAGAGCTACTAGATTACCCACAAATCACATAAAAGCTTCTGTACACTTTGTTCTCAAAACAAAGAAATGCCAACTCTACTTATGAACAAAGTCTCCATGAATGGCCATGTTTACTTTGATTAGTGTACTATCCTATTTCCCTGGAATAATTGGCTAAATGAGCAGTTAATCATACATACTATTTATACCTTATTTATATGGGGCAGAAACCAATGCAGCCACCCAGCACGTCACTATGATTTGCAACCTCTGGTGTGTCATCAGTGAGAAATGCACCCCATCTGCCAAAATCATTATTATCTTAGGAATTTTCTAACCTGAGATGTAATGAAGGAATATTTCCACAACTCCCCGAAGAGTCAGTTAGGGTAACCTCCACGGGCATTAACCCCATTTCTGATCTCGAGAGAGGGAATTTGGTTCTAAGAAGAGGAGAGCCTCAAATGAGCTGCAGAGCTGCAAACAGTTTCCCAAGTGGCATAAACAAGTTTTAGACACAATTCCCAGTCGGGGTGGAACCTTTTGCCACACTTCATCTGTGTATCAGTTTCAGGCTCGATGGAGAGCCGCTCATCATTATCTTAATGCTCCCCGGTTGCCATTTTTAAACCCCTATCAGTGGCTGTAGTAACTCCAGAGGACCCCCGTGGCCACAATTAAACAGTCCATGAGGCACAGTGATGAGTTAACAAGGCAATGCCCAACAATTCATATGTCCCCTGTCTTTGCCTCTTACAAATTAATGGAATATAAGCTGAGAAGCTGTGTGTCTGTGTGTGTCCGTGTGGGGGGATTGGGTTACCTTGGGTTACTACATTGGGGGACTGCATTATCACCGCAATGTGATAAAAAAAATGTTATTTAGACATTGTAGGGACCATTTTTTTTCGGCCCCCACAAGGGGAAGCTGAATTTTATAAAAATCTGTGACTGAAATCAAAAAACTAAAAAGTCTTGTATTTTGTTTAGTTGTTTATGGTTATGTTACGGCTGGTAGAGCTTAGGGTTGTCATTGTTGGGATTAGGGTTTTGGCCATAGAATTGAATGGACAATTCCCACAAAGATATAAATACAGCTGCCTCTGTATGGATGGAAACCTCTTGGATGACTCAAAAAAAGCACCTAGATTTCAATCTCTTATTCCTGACTGAGAAGCTTCCCAAACAGCAGAACCAACACTACAGGAAGAGCTATTGCTGCTAGGGTTTGACTCCCCAAAAATGAAAATAATTTTATTAAAAAGAGACGACCTGTCTCATTTTCTTCAGAATCTTTTATTATTATTTTGGGATTTTCAGATAAGTCTATGGTTCTTTTTTTAATATTACCACTGGCTTTCAATGGGTGGAATACGTTTGAATGTATTCAAATATATTCGGGCCCGTAAATGGGAGTAAATGAAAGGTTGAGGGTCAAACAAAGCGGTGAGCCTTCATATCCTCTGAGCGGAGGGAAGGGCTCTCAGCCGCGCCGCATACCACACTCAGCTCTGATTTGCCGTACACGCCCGAGCTCTTAACATGTAATAAGAATAAGCCACCCTGAAAGCACTACACCAAAAATACAGGCCTTCGTGAAGCTACAAAACCTGATCATTCTCTTCATTTTACCACTTTAAAGTGGTGATGCTAACCTGATTACGTTTTTTTTTCCATATTTTAATTCAGCAGAATTCCTGAACTTTGCCCTCTGTTTTCCATCGCCAGCGGTGCAGAATTCTGATGCAGAAATGTATTTTATATCAGCAGCTCAGCTTTAGAGTGAGTTATGGTTTATTGAAAATGATACGCTCTGCACAATTTATTAAATATAGATTCAAAACATAATATTAGAGCCCTTTATTATGTGCCCTTTGTGGAATTGTAATGGTTCAGCTGTGGATATACTGGAAGAATTGCAAATTTAATAGAATAAAACTTTATACAAATACATTTTACAGTTACATTTCTGATGTCACATCAAAATTTCAATAAACATTCTGTATTCTATAAAATCCAGTTGTGTAATCTAAGCTTCCAACATTCTTGTAAAAGAAAGAGAATGAAAGAATATTTATTTTAAATATTCTGCTGTAATAATAAACAGTTTAAAAGGATCCTATACTTTAAAAATAAGGTAAATGAGGTATAAGAAATAATTGAGACTGAGATTCTATGATCTGTGATCATTGACTGTCAGGAGAACAAGCAAGATCTGATAATCTCCATTCAATATGTCCAAAGACAGAGTTGGAAAGTGATGCTTTCCTGTATCCCTGCAGGGGTTGATTTTGCAGCCCAAACCATGATTTCTGTGAAAAATTCTCACAAAAAAAATAAAACTGTCAGTAAAAGCAGTAAGTCTTATATTGTAGTGATTGCTGTTATTTTAGTACAATCGGATGTAACCATCAATCTGACTGCATTTTTGTTTGCTCTGTGTAAGCATGCATTTAGAGAAGGCTGTGAGATTTCAGACAGTAAATACATGATTAATCTGGATGTGTTTCATTTTCCTCATGTCATCCTTGTTATTCACATTTTGGTTTCTTTTAGTGCGGGTTTCCTGTTTTCAGGGGTTACATAAGAGAAATCAATTGATATGAATGAATTCACTTAAACATGAATAGCGCCCTGATTAGACAGATCCATAGAAGAGCTGATAATATCTTATCTTGCCCCCACCAAGGGATCTGCTAAATACTTAGATTTATGGTCCTCATAAAGACACTGTAATACAGGGGTGTCAAACTCCAGTCCTGGAGAGCCGGAGCCCTACACATTTTTGGGTTTCCCTTCATTTAACACACCTGATTCAGCTCCTTGCACCTCCTTGCACTAATTACCACACAGCCCTTGAGCTGAATCATTTGTGGTGGAAAACGGAAAGAGCTAAGCTACACAGGGCTCCGGCCCTCCAGGACTGGAGTTTGACACCCCTGCTGTAATACTGTACATGCAAAACCCCCACTATTGTTCCATAAAACTATGTCCAATAATGCGCCTGTGATTTCAGATTTAAAATCATACTACAAACATAGCTGATGTGGATATAGCTGGTGCAGTAACAGACACTGGCCACAAAGCTGAAAATATGTAAAAAAAAAAAAAAAAAAACAGACATTTCAGTGGCCATGTGTAATATTTTTATCTGCAGAATGGGAATGATGTTTAATATATATCACCAACTCCTCTCACTCACTATGAACACGTGTTTTTCTAGGAAATGCATAAATAATCTGGATATCGTCAGGGTTTTATACACATCCCAAAAAAAACATTTTTTTGGGATGTGTATAAAATTATTTTTTGTGTATATTTTTATACACAAAAAAAATTAAAATCTTTCCAATATATGTGACATATTTATTGTGCTGTGAACAGAGCGCTAGGTGTTACTATGTCAGTCATTAATGCAACAAAACATTAATGCAACAAAATGTAAGAAACACATTACCATACCCAGCTGCTTAGTGAGTTACGCTATCATCCTTGTTTCTGTATTTCCATCACAACCTAATTTTTTTGTTTACCAACAGGCAGACGAGTGAAATACTTTTTCCTCCTCCTCAGTCTTTTACCTGATAGTTGAGCTATACATTTTCCTGTCTGAGTTTTACCAGTTAATAAATGCGAGAAGCTATAAATTAGCTCCTGGAGGCCCATAGATGCTTTGAAGTGCGATGTTAAAAACCAGCAGGCAGGGCTATTGCAGGGACCACCTTTTTTGGAGACGTTGGGCCAAACATTTCTCCAACGGCAGTGGCTGACTCCTGTTACTCAATGTCATTATATGTTATTTATATATATATATATATATATATAAAGTTGCTGGGTTACAGTTTTCTATGGAGGTATTATTGGTGCAAAACACCTGAGCATCTGTAATCTGTAAATTTGTAGCTGTAGAAAAGAGTCACACGTGTATCAGTTTGAAGTCATGGGATTTCCACAAACACAACACGACGGTTGTAATTCTTGTAATGTGTCTTTGCGTTTAGATGTTGCCATCTTATCATTTATTTAGCAGCACCAGAGTTCTGTGCATTTTTGTTTCCCACAAGCTCAAAGACAATCTCTGTACTTCTGTTCTTCGTTCCTATTTTACTGTTCACTAATGTTTATTTTTATACTTATTTGATGTTCTGTTCCTGCTTGAAACTCTCATGTCGCTTCCTCTTTTATGGCAATTTTATTGGATCGTGCATATTAAATCTGCTCCATGCATGTTTGCTTAACGTTTGAAATTCTGAGCTACAAATTCACAATTTATTTTTCTAAGTCACTCGCATATCTTTCCGTGCTTCTTATCTTAGCTTAGTAGTAGAAAATGGAAAAGCTTTCAAGGCGTTCCACTCTCAACAAACAAAAAATATGAGCCTGAGCAAAAAAATTGTAACAACCTCAAAATTGTTACCCTCAAGTACAACCCAGCCAGATTTTAAGTATTATTGTGTTGGTTTCAGTTGTGATTTCAGTTAGGTATACATTTCCAAGCCACAGTGGAAACAGAGGAGATGGATGCCTCAGTATCTGTGGGATCCTAGAGCGCTAAATGTTATGGCTCTCAGTTTTTGGTATATTTGAACAAAATCAAAAGGTCTTTGGAAATGCTATCTAGACATTTTACTAGGAGACTTTCATCAACCAGTTTCTCCATCACATTTCTTTGTGACAGACCAACAACAATGAAACATCTAGTGACGTTGAATGGCAATAGTATAAAAATCATATTTTTCAGTAACAGAAATGGTTTGTATTGTTCAAAAGATGTACATATTTTGAAAAGGTAAATGATGAATATGACGACAGATTGTGTCTTTGTTATAGAATACCTTCCATTAGCACTAATGTTTGATCTAGAGCACTATACACGGATTTAACATTTGCATATGAATAAGCTGATTATGTACATTTTAAATTTAGATATCCAACCAGTCCTTTTTCTCAGGATTTTATCAAGTGCAGCTCCATAAATTGCTACTCCACTGTGAAATTGTCTCTGGTTATGCTGGGAAACAGAACCATATTAGGGTCTGTCCCATGGCCAGTGGGGAAGGAGGGTGGGTTTTGAGAGACAAGATACTGCTGTTTTGTTGGGAATTTGTCAGGAAAATGTCCACAAGCTTTGGGGTTTCAGGGTGTAGCTGAGAGACTTTTCTGTAGATTACTGGGCTGAAAAAGAAATATATCAGTCAGGGGTGATTCTGTGATTTTTTAAAATGTTGTGGGCATAACAGGGCTCATAATTCATACAAAGGGGCTAACTTTAGCCAATAATATGTTTTGAATTGAAGAGTGACAGTGGAGGGGACACTCCTGGGCCAGTCAGCTTTCAGCTCGGGCCAGTGCCCCTCTGGCCCTGCCCTTCTATGCGCCCCTGGTACCAATGCATTATGGGGGATGAGGAACAGGTGTAACTAATCAGCCCTCAAAACCCCAGTCACCTGACCCTTCCTTTCTATATGCATGTGGACCTTGCCAAAAGATGTCCTCAAAGTCCCCAAGGCCAAAAGATATCCTCAAAGTCCCCAAGGCCAAAAGATGTCCTCAAGGTCCCCAAGGCCAAAAGTCCCCAAGGCCAAAAGATGTCCTCAAAGTCCCCAAGGCCAAAAGATGTCCTCAAAGTCCCCAAGGCCAACAGTCCCCAAGGCCAAAAGATGTCCTCAAAGTCCCAAAGGCCAAAAGATGCCTTTTTTATATCCATATTGTAATTCTCCCAAATTACAAAACACAGTTCCCATTATTAAAAGAATGTGAGGAGAATTTTAATACGGTTTCTCCCCTTCAGCAGTGCAACATGTGTGCGTAATGTTGTAAATACAAATTCCCTCATTGTAGTGCAGCTGTCATGAGACTACCCAGGTGGCATGATTCCAAGATATAGTAGAAAATGTTTAGCGATCATCTCTAATGAGTTGCTTTTCTGGCTAACGGTGCCTTCAAGGTGTTCTCATAAGGAGGCTGTTGTTCTTTTAAATATGAATTTTGCCGGAGGAGGACGTTCCGCAGAGGCACGCTCAGAGCCAGATCGATTTCTCTGCAGCTGCCTTTTCTGCACTGGAAACTCCCATGCCAATGCATTGTGGGTTTCTAAGAGACATTGTCAACCCCACAAGCTCATTGGTTATTCTCACAGGTTAGCCGGAGCAGGATGTGTGGTAATTATATAAGATCTTAAACAACCTCCCAGCCAAGGGCATGAAATAAAACAAAGTAATATCTGTATTATTTCTTTTCTAAAGGGATAGTATACCAATCATGGGAAAATGATTATCTCTCTAAATTACATTTGGAATGGAAACAGCTCCAAGCTAGGCGAAAACTGAAGAATCAATCAATCTTTTTGTATTTACCACAAGCACTGCTTAAATTGTTAAAAGTTGCATGTGCTCCCGGCAAAGTGAAACGATAAACAAATTGTCTTGCAATGCATACGCCATGCGTTTAAGTGGTAAACAAGCAGTCTAGGATGCAGGGTATTGGAATTTTTAAAATATAGACCATTACTGTTCGTTTATTTAGATAATAAACAGTATTCATTTTCAGTGATTCAGTGTACCGTGCCAGTATACATTTCCATCTGTGTCTCTCTCAGATTTAATGACTTTTTAGAGAATTTTATTTGTTGAATAATTAGTAGTCAGAGAAATATACATATTTAAGAATTTTAATGTGAATATCTGCTTTTTAGAAACTTGCCTTTGGGCTAAGACGTTCTTTAGTGTTGGCTGTTTTATTTGTGATACTTTGTTTTATTTTTATGGTTTACAATTCATCATAATTATTGCACTTTTTTAAGGCTAAACCATTTTAACTCTGGTTGATATGCTACAAAGATCAAACTGCATTAATTGGGAGTGGAAGAGTTTAAAATCGAGGAATTGCGTATCGCTCTTTGTTCTGTTAGTACGTAGTTAGGTGAAAAAGTTTAGCAACAGATAATTACGGGAGCTGAAACGACGAGCAGTGTCCGAGTTGGTGGAACCTCAGCGTTAGGTCCTTTTCAAAGGAATCTTCAATAAATGAACCAATTCCTATTGAATATCTCTCAGAGGAGCTGCAGCCAGGTCTGATCACTCTTTCTGAATGGTAGGCTTAATGCCCAATGTTGTGGAAATGAAGGTGGTTTATTGGCATGTTCTGAAAGAGATCTCAAAAAGACAAGCTCTAAGGTGCCCTCCCACAGGATTCTTCTGTGTGTAAGCACTTACCGGTGACAGGAAATGTATACATTTTTTTTTCTGTTAAGTTCTTGGTGAGTGTACTTGTCAAAGACACCTTTTGTTATTGTAAGACAGCTATTGTATGGTTCAGAATACCTACAATCAATGACTTCTTTATTAGGGACATGTAGTTAGTACCAGGTAGGACCCAGTTTTTGCCTCCAAAACGTTTATAAGGGTATACGTGTGGTACATTCAGAGATGTATCTCTGCACACCACTGTTGTTTTGAGATGATATTTTTGTGCCCTTCTTGTTAGCTTTACTGAGTCAGGCAGTTTTCCTCTGACCTCTGTTATTAACAACATGTTCTCCACCTCAGAATTTCCCCTGGTTGGATATTTTTTTGTTTATCCCATCGCTCTCTGTGAACTCTAGACACTGTTGTGTGATAAAATCCCAGCGAGATGGTTATTTCTGAGATGCTAGAACCATCACATATGGAACAAATAGTCTCATCATGTTTAAAATCACATAGATCAGGGGTCTCAAACTCCAGTACTGGGCGGCCGGAGCCCTACACAGTTTTTGGTTCACCCTCATTTAACACACCTGATGCAACTCCTTGTGCTAATTACCACACAGCTCAATCATTTGTGGTGGAACAGCGAAAGAACTAAACTATACTGGGCTCCGGCCCTCCAGGACTGGAGTTTGAGACCCCTGACGAAGATCAAGCAGTATTCCATTGTAATGCTCTGCAAAACAGTAATTGAATCTCTTGACCCCTTGTGTGCTTTATGTATTCAGATGCAGCCACATGGTTCACGGTTTGTAGGAGTACACTTTGCATTTGTTCGTAGTAAAGATACCACTGAGTGTATGTTGATAATAAATGCATTTTTTAAAACAGAATGTTAAACTTTGGTATTGCCTTTAGGCCATCATCAGTATTCATGTTTTGAGTAAAAATGCCATCTATTGCTTGGATTTTTGCTACACTTGAATATTCTTTCACTCATTTATCCTGGTCAGGGTTTACAATTTTATTTATTAATGGCATGGTTTAAGTGCTTCTATTTACAGCTATACATACATTGGCAATTTTATCCATACATACATCCATCCATCCATTTTCCATAACCTCTTGTGCTATTCAGGGTAGCGGGGAGCAATTTCAGGTACAAGCAATAAACAGTTTCTTTACATTTATGACTTGTAAAATGTCATCTGTTATGAATATACGCACATCAGTTAAGTTATGGAAAGGATAAATTGCCAGTATAGTAATTAGATTAAAAGATGATGGTTCTATGGCTTTTAAGCTTAAATGCTGATAATTTAATCATTACTTCATTACCAAACAACAAAGTGATGTACATTGTAGAATGTGGGTGGCATTTAGGCGCAGGTTCTGATCCCACATCGTGTGTGTGTGTAGATTAGGTTTATATTACATTGTCTGGACCAAATGCTCCCGACAATGTAATAAAAGGTTTTGGGGAACATTTTTGAGGTCCCCACAAAGATCTATGAATGCGATTAAAAAACTAAAATAGAAAGTGTCATATTTTGTTTGTTTGCTTATGGTTAAGGTTAGGGCTGTCTGGAGTGGTACGGCACATGCAGGAAAAAAGGGGTGACAATCCACTTAGGGTCAGTGATAAAAGGGGATTATTAACAAAATAACACAAAAACAACGAGGGGTCAAAACAAAATAGGAGAAATAAGAATGTAACCAGAAATCATAAAGCAAATACACTGAGCAACACAGGGGATAGGACTGAGCAGCAGAACAGAGTGGCAAAATGCAGGAACAAACCACAACAACACGTTGAAAATCAAATGATTTTCAATAGGTGTATCCATAATTTTGACTGTTCCTGCACTGTACATCTCTCACATGCATGTATACATTAACACATTACAAGTGCTGGGTTTTAATCACACTTCAAGAAAAACATGTTGAAATAATCTGTTTTGAAGTTCCTGTCTGATCTGCCAGTGACCATGTTACTTGTGCTCTGTCAGTACAGCCAAAGTACACTGAACAGGTTAATAAGTTAAGCTCATTCATGTGGTACAAATGAGTTCTTGCGGTTTCCCAACTAATAAACATTAGATGACCAGCTAATTTGTGCACCGCCGAGCCCAGTGATCAGGATTCTCCAGAACTATGGGCCATCCGGTGTATCATTCATATCGTAGGCAGCTGTAATAGATCAAACCAAGGCTTCCTGCAATCAAAGGCCACATATTACTATACTATCACTTCACAGAGTATGATTAATTTTTAATTGCCTCTAGTCCAGTGTCATGATAAAGAAGTGGTGAGAGTTTAGCTGTGTGTAAGTCCTTTGTAAATTTCAATTTAATTTTATTTTATTGTGAATTGTTCAAGCAGGAACTTACTTAGATGTGGCAATAAATTTTGAAATATGAATGGAACATATAGTTAAAAGTAGTAGAAGGTCAACTTGTATTTTTTATTAGAATTTTTTACAGAATACTTGACAAATTTATATCAAACAGCAATGCATGATTATAATTAAATTGTGTAAATTACAATCCCACTGATATTAATCAAAATGTGTTTAATTTCCTTGATCTTCCTGACTGAGTTTGACATCATCCGGGATCTGAAGATTCTGATTTTTAGATGTAGTATCTAAATATAAATTATCCATCCATTTTCCCAACCGCTTATCCTTCTGGGTCGCGGGGGGTCCGGAAGCTACCGGCACTAGGCGGGGAACAACCCAGGATGGGGGGCCAGCCCATCGCAGGGCACACTCACACACCATTCACTCACACATGCACAATTACCCTCAGCATGTCTTTGGACTATGGGGGGAAACCGGAGTACCCAACATGGGGAGAACATGCATACAGTACTCCACACACATGTAACCCAGGCACAGACTGGAACCCTGATCCCAGTGATGTGAGGCAAGGCAGTAGCATTGGATAAATTAAATGTATTACGAAAAGTTTCCAGAAACCATATGAAATAAAAAAAAATCCAGATACCAACTGAAAATCTTGTCTTGTCTTCATGATATGGAAGTGATTCCTCCATAAGAAGACTTAGTAGAGCATAGGGAGTAGGGAGGATACAGCCAATAGAGGACAGGGACCTAGTGGTGAGGTGTGACATGGAACAGCATGACAAATCCAGGGGCGGGACCACAGGGACACTGCTTCCAGCTGATTGGCTCCCGGAGTGCCCTTTCCTCATCACTCACCGATTCAAAGCATGTCATTGGCCTAATGTATGAATTATGGCCCCTTTTATTCACCCCATTTTAAAAAATCACCCCTGTGTGACACAGTTCAGAGTCAAGGGAGCATGAAAAAAGAGCAGTAAAGGAGTAGTAAGAAAATCTGTCTATATGACTGTAGTATTATAAAGGATGTGGGAATGACAGCATACACAAGTCTCTGAAACAATGCATTCTGAATGCAAATTTTAAAAAATCACCAAGATTAAAGTCCATTAATAATTAATCTTGCATTTATTTTAGACAACGTTACATCATGGATCTTTGTATGGGTAGTTAGAAACTATATATATATAATGAAAAAAGATGTTCTTGGAATATATTCATTATGTTGCTAATGAATTATTAGAAACACTTGATTCACAGGATTATTAATAAAAGAGACTAAAAAGTGATCTGAAAGAATATTGAATTTGTCGAAAACTTATTGTTGCCATGGAAAAACTGGGCATTGCATTATGAAACATTTAAAGTTCTATATCTTCAAAGGTTTAGATAGGTGATTAAACTTTTGTAGCTTCAGGGAACCTTCTAAATAATATGTGCTTTGATTTCTGAAGTATCAGAAATCCGTACTGAAAACTTCTTTGCTCCAAAGTAATATTCTGTCTTTTTTACATTGATAGACACTAAATTTATGATCATAAATGAATTCATGTATCTTTTTCCTTGGCCTTTTTACTCCTGTGCAGAGGATTTTATTGAGGAGAAGTGCATATCGGATTTAACATTCAGACCATTTTCCTCGCTGCCTCTGTTGGCAGGTGTTCTCAGCCTATTTTGGAAAGTCCTTGATTAAACATATTGATTAAAAGAGTGGAGGAGAATTAGTCCATCTTGTTTAGTGTCTCTCTTACTTCCAGAACCCTGCGCAGGTGCAAATCCCAGTGACAGTTTTGTCAGGCTTTTACTTGGCCTGTACCATTTATTTATCTCCATCAAACATCACAGCCTTCAAACCATTCAAGTCATACCTTCATATCTGCAGTCAAATGCGCCGTAAGGGGGGGGGGATTAGTTAGAATGATTCCAAAGGGGAAGATGGTAATGTAGGAGGTAGTGCTATCGTTCGGCAACCAGAGGGTTGCAGGGTCGAGCCCTGATTCCTCCTGACCCCATCAAAGTGTCCTTGAGCAAGACACTGAACCCCTAATTGCTCCCGGTGAGCAGGTTGGCGCCTTGCATGGCAGCCTCCGCCACCGGTGTATGAATGTGAATGTGAGGCATGTATTGTAAAGCGCTTTGAGTACTCGAGTAGAAAGTGCTATATAAATGCAGTCCATTTACCAAAGGCTCCTGAATGATAGGCACCCCTAAAAAATTTGAAAGATAACTAGATTGATCTGGGTTGGGGGCCTAATATGATATGATATGATATGATTCATTGGGCCCGAAATCTCTAGCAACACCCCTATGTGCAATCCTGATAAACAAAAGTTCTATAAATTCTTTATATGGCTGAATATTTCCAATATCCTACATGCATCATATATTCCTGGGCATTCTGTCATCTTGGTGTCTAGTCAGGCCATGTACAGTTCAATCAAAGGTGTTACTGCTGACGGTCGACACAAATGAGGTGGGCAGGTATAGTATCCCAGAAAAAATGATCCTAGAGGTAGTGGGCAGGTGTTTTGGGCACAGGTTTGAGTCGTCATGTCTACTGCTCACATACTGACGTTGAATATCAGTTCTTTTGTATTAGTGATCATATAGCATAGTATTAATAACACATAATATTTAATTATGAAAAATGAAAATGGGTGGAATGTAAGTTTTGTACAAAGTGGTATTTTCAGTTATCGTCATAGGCAGATTGTTCTTAGTTTGAACCAGAAATAGGTTTCGGTAAAAATCTGAAATTGCCTGCAGAATGATCAACTCTAGTGGTATAAAAATAAAATCAATGCTTTTAAAAGGGCAAAGTTTTACTATATACCCTTATTGTTTCATTTCTATGTAAGTCATCAGTAAACTTTTTTTGGAAAATCGGCAGTTTACCTTAAGTACCTTAAAGGAAATGCTTTGTTCACATTCTAGGGATTCTTTGTGATAGGTGTCTGAATGTGTTGCTGAATTCAGGGGATTAGCATTTTTTCTTTCCTGTGGAAAAAAAATGAATCGTACGTCTGTTGAATAAGATGTAGTCAAACTACCAACATAAAGATGAGGATTTAAAAAATGCATTTCTTTCAGACATTTCTCATTTGAGTTTTTCCATTTCTTTTTAAATATTATGTTACTGTCACACTTTGGAGAGGCACAGAATGGGGAAACAGGAGCAGGAGTTGCAGGATCGGAGAATGAAGGATTTACAGTATTAGGGAAGTAACACGAACACAAGGAAAAAGCAGGCAGTAACGTCAATGACATGACTAGGGGAACATACTCGAACACGGACTTACAGTAAATACACAGGACTAATTAGCAACAACGAGAAACAGCTGGCAACATGGGGAATCCACACAAGGTTGCGAGGGGGCGTGGCACACGGGAGGATCAGACGAACAGGGCATGACAGCTACAGTAAAAATATAATGAGGATTAAACAAATCCATTCAAGCAACAAAGAGATGCTAAATACCAAAAAGTACCATACAAAATATCTTGAAGAGATAAATAATTCCAACAACAACAGTAAAAGTAAATAAACGGTAACAGTTTGAACAGTATGTGAAATGGTAATAAACAGTGTGGTCATGTACACTCTCTGCTTTAAGCTTCCCAGGACAAGGAAGAAATGTCTGGTCTGTCGGCATCCCTGCTGGGTACAGCTGTTTGTGCTTGAAGGAACTGCTGTTTGTTTTCACCACCTGCCTCTATGAAAACCTGTTTCATTCCATGGCACTAATGAATTACCTCCAGTGACTTCTTTCCCTTTGTGAGCGTCTGTATTTTGTTTCTTTTTTAATCTGACTATATATTTGATAGAATAATATAAATTGAACAGAATTCCGAAAGGGTTTCATTCAGTAGCAGTGTAACTCAAAATAAACAAGTGCAATTCCCTGCACACAGAAAGTCTAAGCCCTGTTTTAAAATTGTGACCATTTGTTGCATTTGCAGACATTGTACATAAGATTACTTTGCCTAATTTACACTGGGTATCTAAAAGAATTTATTTGGGTTGGATAAATTAATTAACTAATGAGAATACTTGGGTTGAATACATATACAGTTTACCCAATAATAGATAAAAAAAAAAAATCATGCATGACCATTTAAAATGAGATTAGATGAGATGAGATATACTTTACTGAGCATGGGTTAATTCATCTCCTCAAAGAATGAACTTGGCAATGGCCAACAATGACTTTGATTCGATTTGTAAAGTACCCATTTTATTATGCCTGCTTTTTGTTAAGAGACATGTCACAGACTCAAGACCTAGGAACATGCTCACCTGTAAAGGCTGCACGGAACAATGTCAGGTCATGTCTTTATTTCACGATGATGATGATAATAGTAACAATAACAACAACAAGGCTTGAGCCAGCTACCTTCTGATTACAGGCATTGAGGCTTAGCCTGCTGGGCCACACACACACACACACACACACACACACCCAGCTCAATGGTTAGAAGCCTTGAATTTGAAAATGAAAAAATGTACCAGTGTGGTGATGATGTATAATGATGACTGTGATTGGTTAAAGAACTTTAACGCAAGTCCCTCCCTTGTTGACACAGGGACACATCCAGCTTGGCAAATTCAGGATTTCCTTTTCAGGAGATCTTAAGAATAGAGTTCAGGACAGGCTCTGATCAGAAGGTGGGTTTTTAAAGAGCTCCAGGTGTCACTGGAATGCTCTCAGGAGCCACATTCAGAAGTGGAAACCAAGTGGCGGCACCAAGACATTGTCTAGGTTACATTGCCCCATCAAAGTGGGTAAGGGAACAAAGTGATGACAGATCAGGGAGGCCGCTGACCACTCTGAAAGAACTCCTGGTCCTTCTTTTAAAAGAATACTCAGTTTGCCTGTATTTGGACAATAGCACAAGCTCTGCCCAAATTGACTTTGAGGAAAGGTGCAAAGAGTCAAACCCCTACTCAGATAGAGGCTTGCTTGTATGTTGGAAGACTTTGAAGCTGCGTGTGTATGTGTGTGTGTGTGTGGTCCAAGTGTGTTTGTCTTTTGTTTGGTTACTTATGGTTAAGGTTAGGGCTGGGTAGGAGTTAAGGTTGTCAATGTTAGGATTAGGGTTTTTACCATAGAAATAAATGGATGGACGGTCCCTACAAAGATATGAGAAGAAATCTGTGTGTGTTTCTGGGGGGGGGGGGCAGGGGTCATTCTCTGAAACAGATGGAACACAAGTCCCGCTGAAACATGTTACGTCTGGGGAAAAACCAACGGATGCATCATCTAAAAGACCTTTTCTGCTGCTAAGCACAGCGCTCCTTAATAGGGGTGTTTCATTTCACAAGTCACTGATGCACTTTGGAAAATAGAAGGGAAGCTGGATGGTTCCACCCACTAGTTCCTGAAGAAGACCTGCTGCACTTTGCTAGAAAACTGCAATTTGTGAAGATTATCTTTCACCAAGACAACGACCCAACGCTACAGTGGAGTCGTTAATAAGCAGAAAGGTAACTATCCTACAGTGGCCCATTTAGATACCTGGAAACTTGTGTGCTGATGAAGAGGGCAGTCCATCAGTCTGTCTGACTGTGCCTGAGTAATTCTGCAAGGAGCACTGGACAAATATTCTTCCTCACAGCAGAGATTCAATGCATGGGTGTTTTTGCAAAGTATTAACTCTGTGTTATCTGATCTGTATTTTATGTGTGTTACTTTCAATTTTCAGAATCAGGTCCAGAGTAAGAGTATTAAGCATGTCAGACACAACAGCACACATGACGTCCCGTCAGAAAGAAATGGAGCTGATTGGTGGCGCACCAAATTCAGATATGTATCTCACATAGGGAAACTGGCTTTTTCAGTGATTGCAATATTAAAAGAACAATATACTATCATATTAAATATATTAGATAATAAATCACATTAACTTGTTGAAAGACATACTTAGATGGAAACCAGGTGAGAGAGGGGGGAGGATGGGTGGATTGGGGCTTACGAAGGGTTGCCCTGCTCGATATCCCCCACCAGGACAGGTAGACTGGGGCTTATGGAGGGTTGCCCTGCTTGGTATCCCCCATCAGGACAGGTGCCCCCTGGGCACATGTCCAAAAGCCCATATGGTTAATCTGGGCCAGAGTAGAACAACGAAGGCTTTGTATTTCATGTTAAGTATCATCATGTAAATAAAGATAGCAGAAAATCAATTAAATCAAATTTTGGTGAGTGAAGAATGACAGTTATTTCCCCTCTATGTCCATTTTATGTGCTGGAAGTAATCACCCAACAGAAATTGACCTTTTCTTCAAATGACCTAGCCTATGGTAATAATAGAGCCTAATTATGTTTTCATGTTCTGAAGTTTTAATCATGACAACCTTTTCTTTTAAGTTTCTATTCCTTTAATCATCCCTAGATATGAAAGGCCTTAAACCAAAATAAACTTTCAGACCTTTGACCTTGATTTATTTTCAGACTTCAGACTGATTTGTGATGCGTTCCATCCATTGGCAAACATTGTAAAGATATCAGCTGTATCCTGAAAGATGTTGTGATACATATAGTATAAATTAAATTAATTGTTTGCAATTTAGACTTTGGGTGAGGATGTTACTGGAGCTGTGAGGCATTTAAGCCAGTGTTTCCCAACTCGGTCCTCACAGACGGTCTGCGTTTTTGATTCCTCCCTGCTCCCTGCCAGACAGTCCACATTTTTACTTACACAAAAATGTTCTGAGGGCGGAACGAAAAATGATTGGTTCAGAGAGATAACCAGTCAGATTGTAGAGGAGGTGACATCTGAGAGGTTGGCCTCACCGCCTGAAGTTGCTTGGATCCACCTCCTCTACAATCTGACTGGTTCTCTCTAAACAAATCATTTTTCATTCCGCCCTCAGAACATTTTTGTGTCAGTAAAACTCCCATAAGCACCAGGTGCTTCGAGGGAGCAAAAACTGTCTGTGGATCCCCGAGGACCAGGTTGGATTACACTGATTTAAGCTAACAGAGGATGAGAAGATACTGCTTGGACTCTAGCTTCAGCAAGAGTAATTGGGGGCATCTGATGATGCCAGGCCATTTGTAACGGTCCGGCTGTGACAGTGGGTTATATCCTGGGAAGCCCAGGAGTCCAGCAGGGATTGCTCTGGTCCCACAGTGATGTGCCTGTGATTGATGGAGCTATGGAGGCAGAACACTCCCTCCATTCCCATTATGAGCTGTGAAGGAGGCCTTGCCCTCAAACATGGCACTTCTGGGCAGATGGTACGAGTAGTGTAGACCTCCCTGATGTCTTGCACCACCAGAGCTGCAATTTCTTGTTAAACTATTGTGCTGGTGGGAGGAAATGCAACTTCTCCCACATCTATTATTCTCGCGTTAAGCTTAACCTTAATAACCTTAGCACTGAGGGCTGAATATGTTTGATTTGGTCTTGGGACAAAAATTTTGGGCTTAGAATTATTCGGACCACACGAACACAAATCTGAAGCCTTAGCGTATGTTAGCATATGATTTTCTTATCTGCAAGTTGGTATTTAACCTACCTTAACCCCAGCTTATCAAGAAAAAGGTTCATGAGTACATAATTTCATCTGGTGGTGTTTTATGTTTTTTGGTATTTTAAAAGCTCACTGTAATTAGCATCACCGACTTTCCTGTCAGTATGTCATTATACAGGAAAAACATCACATTTATCTTTAATGTTTTGGAAGACCCAGCAGTCCAAAAGTTCTTTTTGCTCGGAAAGCTCAACATGAATTTTTGAGAAATCTGGAAGCTATGATTGACAGATTTGGTTATTGAATTCAGGATGGCCAACCCCAGATCATTGTTGATAAACTCCTTATTCTGAGGTTGGGTGCCCTGGTCATCCTAGGCACTGCCTATCGCCTTTGATAATAGCCTCTTCATGAACTGGGGCCTGCCTGCCTCTCCAGCATTAAGCAATATGCCTGGAATCCTTCCAGAGCGTTACCATCCCATAGCAGACAGGAGGTGCTATGGGATGGGAACCCTGTCTTCCTTGCTCTTTCTGGGCTTACGTGGGGAGGCATAAATCACAGCTGCGTGTCATCTTGGTCTCTCAAACATTTTATCATTGAAGAATTTAGAAACCTCTTGGACTTTTTCCTCACACTGTTAGTACACACTACTGTTATTTTTTAATGAAACATTTTTCGTTAATTATTTTAAAGAAACGTCTTTATTTTAAAACGATACTGTAGGTATTTCATTAATCTACTACAATATCACAGATAGAACCTGTGCAGAAGAATACACATATAATACGTTTCAAAAGCTCTCACTAGATATAAAACCTATTTTTGGAATTCAGTACAGTTCACTCGAATATATTTCACGTTTGACATTAGGACTTGGACAGCAAATACGTTGTGCGGTAATGACGGTTAGTGCGGTGCATACTGAGCAGTGTAGAGGTGCCTCGGGTAGGGCCATGGCGTTTGATGCACAAGCGCTAGTAATTCCTTGGCAGCTGCCCCCATGTTAGAGGAAGCACGTGTGGTCTGTAACTTCTATTAACCTGTGCGGATCATGCTCGTGAGAAACGCAGTCTCCCAGTTCATCAGTTGTGTCTGTAGGGAACGGCAGGGCTAATAAAAGTTGCCTGGTAATTACATTCTTCTCTGGCTCTATTTTAGAAGGTGTACGACAATTTAAACATGCTCATAAAGATTGTCCCCCCCAGCTACAGAATTCCTTAGAAAGTGCTTTTTAACCATAGCTTCTATCCAAAGTAGGTGTACTTCTTGTAGGTTCTTGTATAAATTATAATATTTATATAATAGCTTGCTGGTGATTTGTTTGGGTGGCAAAAAGTGAAGGTGATGCGGCAAATAGATAAAGAAAACGAGTATGACACACCTGTCGTCTGATGGCATAGTCACACCAGCACAGATGTTATAGATGCCCTTTTATCTCAATGAAACAATGAAACCTTGCATTTCTCAGAATAATCTGGTCTCTCATAGTGTACCCACACTGATCCAGGTGTTGTAGATGCAACTTCTTTTAAAAATCAAAAGAACTTAGCATTTTCTAAGACTATCCTGCTGTCTGATTGTGAACCCACACCAATCCAAATGTTACAGATGCCTTTTATCTCAAAAATCAATGAAACCTTGCATTTCCCAGACTTATTTGGTCTCTCATAGTGTACCCACACCAATCCAGATGTTGTAGATGCATTTTGTCTCAAGAATCAATGAAACTTCTCATTTTCTCAGTCTCGCCTGGTATATTGTGGTGTTTCCCCTTCAATACCAATGAAGTGAGATGACAGTACTGAGTGCATTAAAAAAATTCATTTATATTTATTCTTTTGCTTATATTTCCTCTGAATTGCATGTTATTGCATATTATCTTGATTGTGAAGTCTGAGTAGATTGTTTGCTTTTATTAAAATCTGATCTTTTGCATTCATTGAGGCTCATTCATCCACTGCCTGTTTTCTTTGTCATAGAATGCAGAGTATGTTATTCATCAGAAGCCTCTGGAATCTCGCGGGGGGGGGGGGGGGGGGGGGGGGGGGGGGGGGGGGGGGG